>AP025045.1:18395525-18462216 GCA_036186865.1 Eustoma russellianum
TCTTTGCGTCATCTTAGATGCCGTATTCGCTTTTGGATTGTCTACTTTCTTAGACAAGACAAACTTTGTTTGTTTAATGGATACTTCATTTGTCTCAATGTATCCTAATCCGGTTTTATCACTATCGTGTTTTTGTGATAAAATAATGCGATCTAGCATGTTAGATCCCGTGTCAAATTGTTTCATCATCTTTTCTAAATCCGTATTCCTTGATTTCAAATTTGAAATCTCGGATTTTATTTCATTATTATGCGTAGTCAATGATGAGATCTCTGTCTTTAATGCATTAATGATGCATGAAGACTCTTCTTTTGAATCGTTTAATTGAGCGACAAGATTCTCGTTAGAAGATTCTAACAACTTCTTGTCTTCAATTAATCGCTTCTTTTCTTTCGCGAGAATCTTAGTAAATTTATGCAATTCTAAATACTGACTAAAAAGATCATCATAAGAAGGCTCAAAGTCAGAATCAGAGTCAGAAGGTACCTCGTTTGATGCTTTGGACACAAAGCATACTTGTGCAGTCTCCTCTTCTGTATCAGTCTCGGAATCAGATGTATCACTCCAAGTGGAGGCTTTGAGAGCTCTTTCCCTTTGCTTAGGTTCTGAGACGAGTCTATTTTTGGTCCGATCCTTGTCAGTGTGTTTGTTTGTTTGCTTGTCCTTATTAAGGCAGTCATATAATAGATGTCCAAGTTTACCGCATTCGTAACATTCAACATCCTTGTCATTTGTCTTGTTCTTATTTCTTTTAGTCAAAGTAGCTAGTTTTGTTTCTAAATGACTTTCTCATGATTTTTTTAAGCCTTTAGCCAATAAAATTAAGTCATCGTTGTCTGATTAAGAATCACTATCATCTACGTGATCGGAAGAAGTAGAGACGTATTCATTTGATTTAAATGCAATAGTCTTACCTTGTTTTGATGATGATTTTGATTTCCTTATGGTGAGTTATTTCTCATATACCTTAAGTGATCCAATTAGTTCTTCCATCTTAATTGATTTAGTTTCTTTGCTTTCTTCTATGGCTGTTACTTTAGGGTCCCACTCGGATGGAAGGCTTCGCAAAACCTTTTGTACCTTTTCCTGCATAGAGAAGGCTTTGCCAAGGGACTCAAGAGAATTGTAAATGTTAGTCAAGCGAAGATCTATATCAATGAAAGATTCATTTGACAATAATTTAAATGACTCGAGTGTGGATATAATCATGTTGATTTTGGACTCTTTTACTTGACTAGTGCCTTCGTGTTTCATTTCAAGAATTCTCCACATTTCTTGAGCACTAGAACAATTTGAAACATAACTAGATTCAGTTTTACTTAGTCCATTTAGAAGTAATTGGATAGCCGTAGCGTTCATGCTTAGTCTCGTCTTATCATCACTAGTGTATTCTTGTTTAGGCTTAACAACTTCTAGTGTGACTCCATCTACAGTGGATAATTTTGACGGAACAAATGGACCATCTTCTATAATAGACCAAAGATAAATATCAATTGCCATAAGAAAAAGTTTCATTCTTAACTTGCATTGAATGATAGACTCACCGTCAAAGAGAGGAGGCCTTTGACTGGACATACCTTCTTGCTCGGTTTTGAAGTTTGTGGTTGCCATCTCACTTAGATCGTCGGATTCTTTAGTTGTGAGTATTCCTGCGCTCTGATACCACCTGTAGGATCTGCAAGGAACCACTAGAAGGGAGGGGATTGAATAGTGGGTGCGAAAAATGTGGTTTATAAAATTGTTTTAAACCAAAAACCCAACTTCTGAAAACAGTTTCTGTTTTCAGGACCTATTTTAAAACGTGTTGAAAACTAGGTTGCAGGTCTTCAAAAATTTTGAAATTTGGAGAGATCTTAGTCTCAGATGTTCTGAGTATCTTCTAAAATTTCAGATTAAAATTCAACCTCTAACCTCTTTGAAAATCGTTGATGGTTAGATTATGCAAATCTTCCAGAAACGGTAGTCTGATTTGAAAAATTAATTCCTATTTAACCGTGACTCCAAATGCTCTGAAAATTTAATGACTAACCCCTTATTAGTTTTATTTAATTGGGTTGAAACAGTTTTGAAAAGTTCTTTTGCAAAGATAGTCAAATACGTTCAAAGTCTCAACCTTTGCAAGCCTGAAAATCAGACTGCACTAGTCTCAGATCTTTTGACATTTGAATGACTTATACTTGTCCAAAAGGGTTGACACTTATGCCAAAAGAACCTTAAGACATGTGTCTATGTTTTCTGAAAGTTTCGTAATTTTTGAAATTTGTTTACTATTTTTACAAACGTGATAAAAACGATGCACTGTGCTGGAAAAGTAAAGTAAGTGCAGAAAGTAGAGAACACCAGGAATTTTATACTAGTTCGGTTAAAACAACCTACTCCAGTCTTCGAGGACACCTTCCTCGGTTAGCACTAATCACAAAATACAAATAACACCTTACTACACAGGGTTGATGGAGTTACAAACCAACTCCAACCCTTTACAAACCTTGTATGTGAATACAATGATCACGAACACCACCACCTTGCAAGTGCAAGATTGATCACACCTTGATCAATCTTTTACAACAATAGAGAGTATATGGTGGTATGTAAGAAGCCTATTCAAGATGTATGAATATGAATACAATAGGCTTTTATAGAGAGGAAAGAAAGAAGTGTAGAAAGAAGGAGATTAAAAACGTTTTGAGCACTTGAATTTGCAAGACTTATCCTTGTCTTTTGTTTGCTCTCTTCTTTCCTTCTTATCCAAGTTGGCCGCCCCCTTGATGCCTTCTCCTCCTCTTGAAAATTATCTTCCAAGTCCTTGGAAGAGTATATTGCATCATTGTGACTTTTCCTTGCTTACTTGGCAACTCCTCATTGGATGATCATTAAGCTCTCGCTTACATGGCACTCATTGATTGGATGGAAGTTGTCATCATTTGATGACTAGATAAATCTGAAAATAAACCTTAAAAAGCATGTGCCAATTAGCCATAAAAGTATTGCCATAAATCATATAATCATCCCACATAATTAGCAAGACAACTTATCAAATATTCCTTGCTAAAATTTGGCCATTATGCTTCTCCACATTCTAAAATTTCACCATGTGTAACATTCTCACTTAATTCAAAATTATTGCCAAGTTTGCATTTGATTTATTCCTTGAAAATAAAGAAGAAATCAATCATCATTTAGTACATAATATTTCTACTTATTTTGGAATAAAAATTAGTCATCAAGAGGGCCATGAATTCGGCCAAGTACATTACACACATGCTGAAATTTTCATCATGTGTGATATTTGAAAATATCATTTGATTATTTCCATAAATTATTCGAGACATTGCCATAACATCTTTCAATTAATCCACATAATTCAAAGTGATAAATATGGCATAATTAAGTAGAAAAATCGGCCAGCCTATGCACATATGTTGAAATTTTCATCATGTGTTACAAATATGACATAGTTTGAAATGTTACCTTGTGTAGCTCCTTCCTTTTTGTCACCAACATTGTATGCTTCATTCTTGGCCAATCAAGATGCCAACAAAGCTCCACATATGCTCCAACATGGCTGAGCTAGGCGTGTATGATGAATATACATGTGCTGAATTTTATTTTTGCAAAACTTTGTAAAATAGTGCACATATAATTATACACATATGGTATATTCCAATCAGCCTTTAATTGATTTTTCTATAACACTTTAAAATGTATGAAGTATGTAAAAATCGTCTAGATACATGTTATATTCCATGCCAAAAATGTTCCATGTGTCGTGTTCGTAGAAAACCGAATTTTTGATGTTTGCCGATTAGCCGATTTTTCTCCGATTAAATTCCAAATTTTTGCACATGTTATATATATATTATGTTACACATAATATACATAAATTAAACTTTAATATTCAGCACTTAGGGCTGATTAAAGTGGCACCTAATCATGTGACAAAATTGAATTTGGAATCTCCACAATTTGGGGTGATTTGTGTGTGCCAACATGGAATGATTTTAAGGCTGCATATACCATGTGAGCCACGAAATTTGTGGCCATTTTTGAAGTGTAGGTGCTGGACATCTATATATGTCAAGTACGTGACAGGTTGGCGAAGTTTCGGTATTCACCCGATACTACAATTTTTGGTTTAAAACCTTTTAACGTGTCGCAATAAATTTGTCATCACCATGACTTATATCATATGATATAAGACTTGAATATAATCATAAATATGAGTTAAATATAGTGGTGTGATGTTAACGTACGTACGAAAAATATATAACATGTCGGTAGTATGTTGGAATATATGTGTATGTGCCTTTTCAAAAAAAAATCTGAATATATATATATATATATATATATATATATATATATATATATATATATATATATGTATATATATATGGTAAAAACGTGTAGCATGAGGGAGAAGAAGACTTTCCTTTCTTCAATTTGTTGCCTTTGTGCCTTTTTCAAATATAGCTTCCTTTAATCAACTACTTAGTTTATTTAACTAAGTACTTCACTTAATGAACTAGTTTAGTTCATTAATGATGACACCTGAAAATAGTCCAAACACAACAAATGCTTGCCATTTGATGTAAGCCTTAAAGCTTCATGGCTCGTTAGTACGACAACATTATATATGAATTATATAAGGCAAGTTTTATGCAATAACGTATCATACCATAAAATATGTCATGCATTTATTTAATACACGTTATTTAAATCATGTATTTTGTAATCACTCAAGCCCCTTTTTCTCTACAGGTTACCCATCACAACCTCAAACGTATCTAAGCATAACTCATTGGTACCTTATTCACACCTTCTCTTAATGCAAGGTCATCTGAAGTTCACACTTAACCTTCTCTTTTTTACACTCAAGGTTACACATCTTACTGTACGCCGAACATACTTCTACCACACCTCTTGAACTCATATGCTAGTCCCAAATGTCACACAAAGATTTCCTCAAACTGTTTGTCGTTCATTCCCAAAGCTTCATAGATACTTCAACTTAAATTCTACAAATCGATGTGGCCTCACTGATCGATCGATGTCCAGCCCCAGGACTTCGATCGATTGATGTCTTAATTCTAAGTGATTGAAGCTCTCCAAAAATGTTTCAGCTTTTCATCCTCAAGACTTCGATCGATCGATGTGGTCCATCTGATCGATCGATGATGAGTTTCTTGTGCATCGATCGATCGATGTCCCCCAGTTGATCGACTGATGTCTTCCAGAAACTTCGAAAACACACCCAGGGCCACTTGGATCAATAGATGTCCTTCTGGGATCGATCCAAGTCCCTGTTTCTGCAACTTTTCACCATATCTTACCCCAAAAACGACCCAAACTTCAACCCTCTTCATTCCAAGCCCATGAAACATCTATATTCAATCCTAAAACCTGATTTCAATCCTACGTTTACACTTATGACACCGAATTGAACCTTAATTACATCAAATGACATGGATCCTACACTTTCCACGAGTCGCTCCTTCGAACAATTCTACAAACCTTCCAATAATAACTATTTCAGCCGCCATTCCCCTGAACACTCATTACACCTTCCGCAACAGCCCAAATTCCATCTAACACACCAACATCAAGCATGATAGATATTCACCAAGAGACAATACACATGAAAATGATATCTTTAGGGCATATTTATCAAAAACAAGAAAAATGGCAATCAATCTTGGAAATTGGCCCAAAAGATTACAACTTTATTCATCCAACAAGCATACAAGCACATAGTAGAACAATTAACATAAACGAAAAAAAAATTAACAATGTGTGATCCAATTTTCTGTTACTAGAAAATAGGGCCTAAGAATCAAAATTGCGTAAAACGTATAGAAAATTTGCTTACCTTTGAATCTAGGGATTTTTACGGTGATTGGATTCGAGTTCTTGAATGGATTAGACCCAGGGTTGATCGCGGATTCTTCTCCTTTCTTCCTTCTCTTTCTTTCTCCTTTTCTCTCCTCCTCTCTCTTTTCTTCCTTCCAGTCGACTCTCCCCCTCTTTTGGCTCTATAACTGATGCCTGGTTAATGGGGAGTTATGCTAATCGGCGTAACTCCCTTAGCATTTAAGTGGAAAGGGTACTTTTGGTATTTTGGACCTAATTTTCTTAATTTCAACTTCTTAATTATTTTCTACCTAAAATACATTTAATTACGCTCATATATATATATATATATATATATATATATATATATATATATCATTATCAAATTTACAATTTGATCCGTTTTAATTACTTAGCTTTAGACTTGGAAAACACGGGGTATGACACCATTATCGCTGTTGCAAGTTTTAATTGTTCGATCAAATTGAGTATGTACCCTAGCAAAAAACAGCTTCACCATAATAGGTACTCGATCTTTGGTCTTTAATAGAAACACCCAGACAGACCCTAAACGATCATCCACAAAGGTTAGAAAATAAGAGTATCCATACGACATTTTGTGCCGATAGGGTCCCCACACGTCAAAATGACTCAAATCAAAGCACTGTTCAACAATTTTATTACTCAAATCAAAAGGTCTATTGGACCATTTTGCCCGACAACACACCTCACAGGGAACTTTATAATCTTTATTGAAAGAAGAAATCGTATTACATATCATACATAAGACTCGACTAGAAGGGTGTCCCAACTGATCATGCCACATTACCACATCTGAATCCATTCCAATCACGCACGTCCAAATGGCAATGGAGTCCTTAAGCAGGTATGGCCCGTTGGTCAGCTCACCCACTCTAATACAAGTCATGGTACTCTGGTCCTGTATCAAACAACCTTCATTTGTAAACTCAACAACATAGTCATAATTTCTTAACAACTGATAAAATGGCAACAAATTTCAAAGTCAAATTCAGAACAGAAACACTTTGTCAAAGAACCAATCAGGCATTGAGGCGTGTCGCCCCTTGCCGTAGTGCCTACGTTTCCATCCCGCCGGGATGCCAAATAGTGCAAGATATTATAGTGGTGCAATTATGCAAAAGGCTCAAATTACCCACCATATGGTGTGAAGCTCTAGAGTCGATGATCCAAGAAGATTCAGGACACTTACCACTTAGACATTTTGTTGGTGTGTGCTTACAAATACAGAGAGCTCGGAGCATGGAACTGAATATATCATTGGATAGTCTGGCCAAAGCATTCGCATCTCTATTCACCACATCGCATGTTGCACTAGACAGGTTTGGAGGAGCTACCGCCATGTGTGTAGTTGCGGCTGTGAGTTTTAACCAAGAGGAAGTCGCGGCTGTTGGTCTTTTGGCCCGAGGTAGTCCTTTCAGTTGATCACTCCAAAAATCCGGATAACCAATAATTTAAAAATCCCACTTGTTTTGTGTCCTTTGCGATGGCAATGTGAGCATGTCACTCTAGTTTTGGCCCCTTGCAGTCTCCTCCACCGGTGTTAGTTCAAAGCCAGGGGGTGACGCTGTTCTTCCATCAGTGCTATGGAGCCGAGACTCTTGTCTTGAACGACCATATGATAAACACAATTCAAGGTCGGAAGAGGTTCCTGATTAAGAATAGAGGAATATACCATTATGTAAGTAGTGCTATCAAGTCCCATAAGGAACTGATGAACTCGGTCGGCCTCCTATCGTCAAACAAGTGTCTACCGCAGGTTGCATCTGCAATCAGGACACGAGAACATCGAGATGTCATCATAGTCCTTCAACTCATCCCAGAGTTTCTTTAGCTTTTCATAATAAATCATGACTTAATCACCATTTTGTTTGCAATTTACGAGTGCCTTTTTCAAATGCTGCAGCTGAGAAGAATTCATGACAACAAAGTGCTGTTTGATCTCGTCCCACAAATTCTTGCCATTCTCCACATAGGAAACGGTGGAACGCAGGCTGGGTTCAATAGTGTTTAATATCCAATCAACGATCATCGAGTTAACAGGCTCCCAATCGGCCATGTCAGGGGAGCCATCAACCTGTTGCACTATGGTTTTGTCAAGAAATCCATATTTTTGACAGGCAAACAAGGACCCTAGGACGGCCTTTGACCACTCTTCATATTTTGATACTGTCAATTGTACATGAGTAATAAGTAACACGGGGTGATTGCTTGAGTGTTGGTCATAAGGGGAAATATTTTTCTTATGTTGAGAGGATTTTGCTGCCGTGGTTGGAGTGGAAAGTTTGAGAGGATGGACGATGGTAAGAGGATGGGCGACGGCAAGGTTAGGATGTCGCTAGCTTTGATACCATGTAAAGAATGATTTTGACAACTGAAAGTCTGCTTTGTTGAGAAATCAGGGTTTAAATGATTTCAAAATGCATGATTTAAATGTTACGTGATATGTGTGCATGATAAATATGTCTTATATGTTTTTATATATATATATATATATATATATATATATATATATATATATAAACGCGAAAAAAGATGGCTCCTTTTCTGCTCTGGCGATCGTCTTCAACACAACGTTGGCTGCGCCGCAATGCTGATCCACCACTGCAATTCTGCTCTCCTGCCTTCTTCTAAATTCTGTTGCTCCTGCTCTGTTTTGCTACAGGCTGCTGCGATTTCACTTTGGCCTGCGCTCTACGACTACAAAGATTCCCTTTTTAATCTATATCGCTGTTTGGCTTCTGCGTTTCCTATTCATCATTCGTCTGCGATTCCGGCGCCTCCATCCTCCATCTCCCATCGGTAATTTTCTATACTACTGTATCTTTGATTTCGCTCTACGTCGGCAGCACCTATTGCACTTATTGCAAAAGTTTCAATCTTTTAATTGTAATGGTGCAACATCATTTACAACTGGTCTTGAATTCATACTTGGTCTGAGATGGGACCGCCACCACTCTCCAAATCATTCGCGGCTATGGTATCATCTGCAGTTGCAGGCAGATTCCCATCACGAGAGTCGGGACGCTATAAAGGATACCCCGCTGTTTCGTTTACGCAAGATGAAATTGATATTGTTGCAAATCGCTTGAAGTACGCCTTGGTTGGAGCCATTTGGCGCGGCCGCCCGTCTATGGCAGGCTTACGCGCCTCGATTGATAGAATTGGGTTCAAAAGTTCAGTTAACATTGGTCTTCTTGATGAGGGACATGTGCTTCTAAACTTTGTTAACGAAGATGATTATACGCGATTCTTTTATCGTCGTCATTGGCGTTTCCAAGGATAAGACATGAAGGTTACGAAATGGACTCCCTCTTTTGATCCATGTCTGGATACTCCAATTGTCCCGGTGTGAGTGGCACTTGAGGGACTTTCAATTTATCTCCACGATTATCGTACGTTATATGAGATTGCAAAGTTGATTGGTACATCATTAAAGATGGATTCGGCTACCTTAAGTTTTCATCGTCCCTCTGTGGCGAGGTTTTGTGTTGAAGTAGATGTCACCATGGATTTACCGTCCAAGATATTTGTGGACTGTGGAGAACACTCTTTCTTTCAAGTTGTTGTGTATGAAGATCTCCCTAGGTACTGTAGCAAATGCCGTCGGTTTGGTCACTTACTAGATTCATGTGGCGATACAAAGGATCATGCGCAAGCACATCCAACAAAGAATGCAGGAAAGAATGAGGTGTGGATTCCAAAAAGAAATGTTCAGAAAGAGGTCGGAGAACAACCTGTTGGAGATTCTATTTCTCTTCAGCATTTGACACAGACTGTTGGGGTAAAGGAAGTTGATGATAGGGAAGAACTAGAGGAGGCAACAACTCAATCCACTAATGTTACGGAATCGCAATACCCTGCGCCTACTGCTGATCCATCTATATCGCAGATTTTCTCTTAGCTGACTGCAGATTTATGTCCTGTATTATTAGAGCTGCCAACATTGGAGTTTCAAAAGCAACAGGATCAGCAGCACATAGATACATCTACACTATCTCTATAGGCCGCTGAAGCTAACATAGAAGAGAGAGCGGTCCACATATCTCCTCCGCCCTTGGAGGTTTCAGACACGACAGTACAGCATGCTCACGAGATGAACCCACCGTCTGAAGTGGCTCCGGAAGTCCAAATTCAATCCATTCAAGTTGAATTGCCAGTTCCACTAGCGATAATACCAGCCATGGGACAGCCTGCTTATGATCCCTTAATTGAACAATTCTATCAAGACCACTTTCGGGAAGAGGAAGAGGAAGTTGATTTGGCACTAGGTTCGGACAATGAAGCTTCTCTCTCATATACTCGCCGTAAAGGGACTGAATATGATGATCTATGCGAGAGTTTGCTCATTACGGGAGATGATATGGATTGTTGCAGGACATCGACTGGTGGCGGGACTCTTCTTGGCGGACTATCTCGGAAAAAGCGCAGATCTCGGAAGGATCTTCCACCACCTCCCCCGTCCTCAATGGTTACTAGACGGCGCAGTCATCGTTCTTTTGAAATATAGATAGATTAGCAGTCCCACGACTGATCATTTAATTTCTTTTTTTTTTTATTTTAGCTTGTAGTAATGGCTACCCTCGGCCATTAAAGCGGGATATTTGCATAAATAAAAGCCGGAAGGTATCCTTCCGTTTATAAAATATATATATATATATATATATATATATATATATATATATTGTTTTGATATATATATAAAAAGATGACGAATGGAGCGGCGGCGACAACCGATCATGATGGAACTTTCTTCTGCTATTCGATTTCGCATTCCCAATTCTAATTTCCATTATTTTTGTTCACCCCATTGGTTAATGCACTACGGTATCAGTTACACACGCTGTTATACATTTTGAGTATGTCAGATCAATCGTCTGGTCTGCTGTCAGGCCAGAAAAAACCGACCTTTGAAGAGATCGTTGCTCCAAAGTCCTTAACTAAACCGGATCAGCCACGTACTATTGAGAGATATAAAGGACTCCCATCAATTAGGTTTTCTGTGGATGAGGTATCTACCTTTTCTCAACCATATCGCTTTTCTCTAATCGGTTCCTTTTGGAATGGCCGCCCATCTATGAAACAATTGAATGCATCATTTGAATGTATTGGTTTCAAAGCCACACCAAAGATAGGACATTTGGATGCCCAGCACATACTAATAACTTTTTACAATGATGAGGATTATCAACGTTGCTTTTTACGACGTACATGGATTTTGCATGGATTCCATATGAGAGTGACGAAGTGGACACCAGATTTTGATCCTAACTGTGATACACCCATTGTTCCTGTTTGGGTATTAGTGAAAGGATTGCCTCTGTTTTTGCACAATCGGACTGCATTATGGGATATAGCACACATGATAGGCACGCCATTGCGAATGGATTCAGCTACAATGCAAGGAATAAGACCCTCAGTGGTGCGTCTCTGTATCGAAATTTATATATCTAAGCCATGACCATCCAGACTACATGTTGAAGGAGGACAATTTGAGTTTTATCCAACGGTGGAGTATGAGGATGTGCCAGAATTTTGCATAGAATGCAGAATGTTGGGACACATAGAATCAAACTGCAAAGGGAAGGATGTCAAAAAAGAAGAGCAAGCAGTGCGTACAATACAAACAGAGGAAGGAACAAAGCGCATTGATAAAAAAACAACGTTGGACCCCAAAGAAAACTCCTAAACCACCAATCCAAATACTGTCTCGTTCAGCAGATCATATTCCAGTCACTGAAGCACTCTGCACTCAATGTGGACCTCAATACAGGTCTGATATACCTCAACATACCAATATTGAGGAAGACTCTGACACTAATGACGCACAGGATGAAAACAACAATGATGACAAAGTCTTGCCTCCCACAGTAGATGTAACTGACAAGCAGGATTTATCCAAACTGGGATTCTCAAAGAAATATCTTATAGAAGATCAAGATGATGTAATTGTGGCCAATGTATCAGACACAAAGGCATCACGTAAGGATAGATATGAATGTTTTACTGACTTTATGTCAGGCTTTTCACCTGGTGAACAGCAGTATGTGAATGCAGTAAATGACCAAATATATGAGACAATGCATAATGCTTGGTTAGGAGACTTTCCCATAAATCTACCGGAGGTTGATTATGTAGAGAAAAAGGGGTTTGAGTGATTTCAAAATATATGATTTAAATGTGCATGAAAACGAGCATAAGATAAATGTGCATGATATATTGCTTATTACTTGTCTTATATAGTTCATATATTATGTTGCCGTACTAACGAGCCATGAAGCTTTAAAGCTTACATCAAATGGCAAACGTTTGTTGTGTTTATACTATTTTCAGGTGCCACCATTAATGAACTAAACTAGTTCATTAAGTGAAGTACTTAGTTAATTAAACTAAGTAGTTCATCAATGGAAGCTACATTTGAAAAAGGCACAAAGGCAACAAGACTAAGAAAGGAAAGTCTCCTCCTCCTCTCTTCATCAATATACACGGCCATATACATATATAAATATATATTTTAAATTTTTTTGAAAAAGGCACATACACATGTATTCCAACGCACTACCGACACGTTATATATTTTACGTACGTACGTTAACGTTACACCACCATACATAACTCATATTTATGAGTATATTCAGGTCTTATATCATATGATATAAGTCATGGTGATGACAAATTAAATACGACACGTTAAAAGGTTCTAAACCGAAAATTGTTGTATCGGGCGAATACCAAAACTTCGCCAACGTGTCACATACTTGCCATAAATAGATGGCCAGCCCCTACACTTCAAAAATACTCAAAAATTTTGTGGGTATGATGTTATGTGTAGCCATAAAATCATTCCATGTTGGCACACACAAATCACCCCACATTCGCCAAGGTTTTATCCACAAGGGTGGTTTTACTTGGCAAGGTTTTAATGCGACATATCGTACATGATAGGAGGTTACATATACTAGAAGCATTATACTTCTTTTATGCATTTGATGATGTATTTATGTAATATGGTTTTCCTCCGCCATAAGTGAGGCCTTACATCAATAAAACTACTTTTTTGAAAAAAAATATATATATTGTTTTTTAGAATTGGGGAGGGGAATTGAACTCGAGACTCGGGAATGGGATAAATGCTACTCAACCGCTAGATCTAAAAGTTTTTGGCTATATATACATATATATATATATTATTAATAAAATGTTTCGTTTTAAAATATATATATATATATATATATATATATATATATTGAAGAAATGGTAATTTTATTGAAAAAACCTCACTTGTGGCAGAGGAAAACCATATTACAATCATCGTTGTATGAGAATAAATGAAATAGCGAGCTAATGATGGCTAATCTCCAGTCGTATATGATATGTTGTATTAAAACCTTGCCAAGTAAAACCACCCTTGTGGATAAAACCTTGGCGAAGGAAAAAGCGTACATATTTATACGGCTGGTATTGAGGCCAAAACTAAATAAAAATGAATTCATTTGTGGTACTCCTCTATGATAAATAGCGTTGCTGGGCCTTTCGTCATGCAGAGATCAGAATGTCACTGGAGACCAGCGCCATGATTGTGGTGGATCCAGGTTTAACACGTACCTCGTCAAAGTTAAAGTAAGCAGATATGAGAAAGACAATGATACTATAAAGTAATGTAATCAGTCGAACCAAAGCTATACCCAAGTCGCCTTGGCTCAGCGCGAACCAAGGCGACATCAGCTGTAGCATGCCACTGGGTATTAGATTAATAATGTGCTGGATTGTATCCGTTGAGCTTGTGCGTTCCCACGTAAATGATGTTTGCAGCAGTGTCCACCATGTCATAGCAATCGCAATAGTCAGACAAAGATATGCATATGAAGTCGTATTTTGAATTTTCGCATGAATAACATGAGAATATATGAACAGTAAACGCACCAGTGTTTCCTGTGTATGAGGACAAAGACAACAACAAGGATGCACCGCCAACACAATGTGAGACATATATCAAACTCGGAATGCAGGCAGATGAAGATCCATGAGTAAAGCTCCGCGAACTTCACACGGCAATTCATGAAGAGAATTATAGCACCGCAGCCCCGCTGTTCTGTAACCATATCGTGCCAGCCAGTGGGCTACGATATTAGCTTCCCGAGGACAATATTGTAGTGTTGAATGGTTTAGACTTAGGAATTGCCTTGCGTGTAGAATATCCAACGCTAAGCAGCCTGTTAATTGCCGAGTTCCGGCCAGCAAGATGATCATCGATTGGCAATCCGTTTCCAATACAATGTTGTTATATTGTTGTGCATATTGAATCAACGCAAATGTCATGGTTTGTATTTCCACCCTTAGAGGCCCAACCAAAGGCAGTGAAAAACAAATAGCCGAACAGAAATGGCCTTGATCCGTTCTCAACACCGCCCCCCTGCTGCAAGTTTTTGTCCCACAGTGGCATCAACATTTAATTTCAGTTTGCCCGATGGTGGAAACTGCCAATGGACTACTGTCAATCGTTTCGCTTTTAGTGTTGGAGAAAAATGAAGGTCAACAAGATGTGGGATTGATGTGGCGAATTTTTTCCCATGCATAGCGGAACACCATGTGTAAATTGAACCCTTGATCTTAGTATATAAGCGATCATAATTGAAATGCTCTTCACCAAATCTGCAGGCTGCATATGATTTCCATATTTCCCAAGCTACCATGGATGGCACTGTCGCCTTAAGTTGGCCCATCGTCGATTGCTGAGTGGATGTTTGCCACCAGCGAAATAAGTGAGCTTTGATTGTGCGAGATAATGGCATTGGCCCAGAGAATGTAATTGCCATTTCCTCCCAAAGTGGTCGGATTTTTGAGCAATGTAGAAAAACATGATCTTGGTCATCATTATTCTGACGGCAAAAAACACATTGTGATGGGTATGATGTCAGCCAGCAACGAAGATTATTGACCACTGGAAGAGAGCGATGCCAAAGCCACCAGAGAAATATTTGTTGTTCTGGGTGGGAAGTTTTCCACAAAATACAGTGTGTCTCAACCATAGAGGGGCCATGAGCTGCAATTAGTGAATAGGCCGGTCATATGGAAAACTGTCCATTATCATCTGGCGCCCAATGAATCATGTCATGCGTACGGTGAGTGTGCATCTCTATGTAGTCATGTATGCTACATAATCGCTTCCACGTTAACGAGTCATAAATGTGAGAATATATAGAAGATCGTTGTCCATATTTTGTTCTACAAAATTTGGACCATAACGTATTGGAGTGGAAATATTTCCACCATAGTTGATAGTCGTAAGCTTTTTGAACATGTGAAAGGTTGCGAATACCTAGTCCGCCTGCTTTGACCGCACGACAGATTGAAGGCCAAGACTGCCAATGATGTCTACATTTCCAAAGAAAAGATGCCATTTTATGATTTAAAATATTAATCACAGCTTTTGGAAGCCTCGAGCTGGCTATGAGATGCGTGGGTAGCGTGTTGAGGACGTATTTGATGAGTATAATTCTACCCGCCATCGAGATTTTGGTTGACCATGTAGACAACTTAGCTTCAAAATGATTGATAAGAGGGGAACAATATCTGTCTTTGTTGATTCCCTTATACAAATATGAACCAAGATATTTAATGGGCAATGATGTCGATCGCATGCCCAAAGCTTCCAGTGAAGTATTAACCGAAACTCCTTGACCCGCCACAAATTGGCTCTTGTTATAATTTACCAGTTGCCCAGAATCCTTCTGATATGCTTCCGAAAATTGACAAAATTTTCCCAAGTTGCGAGCAACCCCATTAATAAAAACTAACAAGTCATTAGCAAAACCCAAGTGCGAGATACACGGTATGCAGTCTGCCTTAAATCCCTTGATAGCACCCGTCCTCACTAGATGTTTCAACCCTCTTTAGAACCCTTCCGATGATAATATAAATAATAGCGGCGATAGCGGATCGCCCTGCTTCACACCTCGACCAATAGAAAAGGACCCCGTCAAGCTACTGTTTAAAAGAATAGAACATCGTGTGGCAAACAAATTATTGATTAGAATGCGCACTAGACGCGCATCCATTCCCAGCCGCTGCAACAGCAAGTGTAGGTATCTCCAACTAACACGATCGAATGCCTTGGCCATATGCAGTTTAATTATGACCTGTCCTCCTCTTGTGCGTTTGTCCATAACGTGTACCTTCTCTTGTGCTAATAATACTTGTTCTGTGATGCCACGGCCTTTCATGAAGCCTACTTGTTCTTGCGAAATAAGCTTAGGCAGAAGCTTTCCCAGTCTAGATTCTAGCAATCTTGTAATTACCTTGGAGATAAAATTGATGAGACATATTGGACGGTAATCAGCAAAAGTTTGAGGATTAGTAACCTTTGTTATGAGAATGATGGTGGCCGACGCAACTGGCTTTGGCATCCTAATACCCAAATAAAATTCTTGTACTGTTTTGAGAATATCGTGCTGTATCAAATGCCAAAATCGCCTATAGAACGACCCTGGGTATCCATCTGGGCTTGCTGCACTTGTGGGGCTAAGATCCCAAACAGATTCCTTGACTTCTGCCAACGAGGGAATCTCATGCAGCATATAGTTATCCTCGTGCGTGATCAATTATGGTATATACTGCAATATTAAATCACAATCTGACACTGGTTCTTCTGCAAAGAGATGCGAAAAGTAGCGAATCGCTTCGGCTTTGATATCACTTGGTTGAACGCACTCAGTGCCCTCAGGTGTCAATATTCTATGAATGTGCTGCCTGCAGCGCTTGTCTTTAACTGTTTGATGGAAAAAGGAAGTGTTGGCATCGATCTCCTTCAACCACTTTACATTCGCTTTCTGCTTCCAAAAGAGAAAAGCATGATTTTGAGCAAGCTTTAGCTCTGCTATGCAGCGATGATATTGTGGGCGTGCAGTGTCCGTAGGATCCGCATCATATTGTATTTCCGCTAATTTAATCTCCGCTTCTGCCTGGGACACTACATCGAAAATCTTGCCAAATAGATCTTTATTCCACTGCCTTAAATCTTTTCGAAGACGAGACAGTTTATTATGAAATCCCCATATGCCGCCTACTGTTGGAAATGATTGCCATCGGTGTGTAACAAAAGCATCAAAATCCGCGTGTGTTGTCCAAACATCTAGATAACAAAAAGCTGTTGGATTTCTAGTGCCTTCCGTATCACATGTCAGAAATAGTGGGGCATGATCAGATGTATCCCGTGATAGATGTTGAACTTGTGAGATTGGAAATAGATCAGAGAAAGATGATGAGCTCAAAAAACGATCAAGCCAACGCCATACACGGCCTAGACCTCGGCCATCAGACCAAGTGAATACTGAACCTTGAAAAGATACTTCCTGCAAATGATAGTGCTGAACAAAGTCGTTGAAATCCTGTAACATGCGCAGCATGGTTGCGCTCTACCACGATGCTCGTCTAACATTAGAAATGTATTAAAATATCCTCTGATAAGCCCTGGCACTATGGTGACCGCGTGAGATTGTTTCAACTCTTCCCATAATATACGCCACTCTAAAATGGAATGGCGTCCATATATTGCGGTCAACCAAAAACAATCACTGGAGGCTAGCCACCGATATTTAATCGAATGATGCCGATCACCATCATGTTCCTCTTCTAAAGTCAAGATTGATTCCTTCCAAAAGAACCATATTTGATCATCACAAACTGACATAGCTTTTGAAAAACCCAATTGTAATTGATATGATAGAAATGATGTAGCTCGGAGTTTTGGCTCAATGACTATTAAAATGTGTAAATTATGCTTTTGAACCAATGACAGTAAACGATTAAATGAAGTACGGATACCACGGACATTCCACAACTGTATCTTCATTGAGATAATACATCAAAAGAGTTTGAGAGGTGCGCTGCATGTAACCTGGTTAAACGTGGAGAGGTGTGGTTCACTTGATTACGTCTCAGTATCCTTGGCTCCTGACTGGGCTGTGGATCTGGGGGACCCACAGGCACATTTTTGCTAGAATGTGTGTCGACATATGTGGCTTCAATTTTGTTTATTATATTATCATAGCAATCCTTATCTTGCGCATCCAACTGATTAACATCTAATGGAATTTCTAATTCATTGTTTGAGTGAGAAGCAAATAACGTTGACTCCGGAAGATCTCCCAACATGCAATCCTCAACACCTTTTAATCTTGAGAGATCTTGCACATCTGTTACCTCATGAGCTGCTACCATGTCCGGTGATAGCGGATTCATTGTATCTGCATGTGGCTCAGTATTTTCTATTTGGTGTTATGCGAGTGATGGACCCATTTTTTTTGGCGTCCAGCGTTGAGTTTTGGTTTTGGCCGATGGATTTATCCTGGGATTATCCGTTGGCAAAACGACTTTTTCAAGGGGCTGCTTAGGGTTGGCCTTATGCATTCTGCAATCGGAGGCAACATGCCCTAGCCGATAACAGCCTGTGCAGTATGGTGGCAGATCCTCGTATTCAACATTCTACATGATCACTTTAGTTGATGTCTGAATGAAGACACGTTGAGGTAATTCTTTTGAGACATCTAATTCAATGCATACTCGCGCCACCGATGGGCGGTTCATTATTGCATTGGCGGCGTCCAACTTCAACGGCTCTCCTAGCATAGCCGCCACTTGAAAGAGAGCCTCTTTGCGATGCAAATGAATGGGAAGACATGGGAATAACACCCAAATTAGGACAATTGGCACTTCGATCGTGGGATCATAATCCTACGTCCACTTGGTGATTCTCTTATGTTTTCCGGAGATCATCCAACTTCGTCGTGAAAAACATCGTATATAGTCTTGCTCTTGGATCAAAGTGGAGAAGAATGTGCATGGGATCCAAAAGTCCCACCTTTACCGATCCCATGAAGCCGATGCGATCAATGGTGGAGCGGATCGTTGTTAGCGGTGGCCTACCATACCAAAAAGTACCGACCAATGTGAATCGATACGAAGAGGCTAACGACTGAATTTCTTCAACAATGAAAGTAATCATTGGGCTGCCCTTAACTTTTTGGACTGGTTTTGGCTGAATGCGCGACGGTGAGGACGTGAAGAGCGAAACGAATGAATGTAGTGCTGAAACCTGTTTTGCCGCTGGAGCGGCCGAAGACAGGGCCGCCATGAGAAAAGCGGTTGATGTCGAATTGAGATTGCAAAGAATAAGGGATGGGAAGAGGAGGCTGCAGCCGATGGTTGAATGAGGTGGTGGCTGACGGCGGCTACGCCGCTAGCCATGGGAGATCGCACGCTAGAGAGGAGGGCAGCATTTTATATATATATATATATATACACATACATATATATACATAAACATATATATATATATATATATATATATATATATATGTTGGTGCAGGATGGACGGTACTGTCAAGTTATTTTATTGATAATTTAACCCTCACTTGTGACAGAGGAATCCCGTGGTTAAATTAATGTTCTTCCTATGGTGGAAGACTCTCCCAAACTAGATAATAAAGAAAATCAAATATCCAAAGAGAACGGAAAAACATGAGAAAACAACAAATTATAGTGAAACAAAAACATGTCAAAGTATTCTCTGCTTAGTTGAGGGGGCCTAGTACGCGATGAGAAAACAAAGTGATCCAGGTACTTCATCTATGCTAGTCATGCAACGATCCAGCCATGATGCGTCCCAAATGTCTCGCAAGCAGGGAAAAAGACATTAGACCTTAGATCAACCATTAAATTACAGAAATGAGGTGTGAGTGAATATATGCGACAGATTGAGCGTACCGACGTTGCTTTGGCCATGTCGGACCAAAGCAACCAATGTTTGAATTTGGCAAACCATTGAATCGATGCTATCCCCCGGTGTCCTTGTATGATGCATCCTCGACAAGAAAAATTAGCGATTAAAAGAATGTTTTTGATAAACAGAAAAGAAGATATGAGTCTGAACCAAACGCATTTGCATGCCAAGGTTGCCTGTAGTTGAAGGACTGCTGACAACAAAAAGTTATCATCACCAACCCAATCAGGAGATGTCAAAGTAAAGTGTAGAATGGAACATGGAAGAAACCATACCCATGTTGCCTGCATATGAGCAATGCATGTAACCTCCAAATATACAGAGCACGCCATCCGTGAGCTAGTCTCGATCAATCTGAAGCACGCAACATTGATGTGGTAGCATCTGTATAATAAAAGCCTTAGGCAGTATTCGGGAGTTGAGACGAAGATGTAAACTTGAGGGTACAGGATACAAAACGAACGTGTTGAGCCAGGTAATGAGCCACCATATTAACTTGACGAGGTGCATAATGAATCGAACTTCCTGTAAGTCGTAGAAAGATCTCCAAGCGCTCATAATCCTTCATTCTTGATAGAAATGGATCTCCCATTTTGGATATTTGCAAGCAATCGGTTTCAACAAGTATATTACAATGCCATTGGCTAACATAAAAAAGACTATATAACACTGCTTGCAACTCTACATGAAGAGGTGGAAGGCATGGAAGAACAAACAAAATTGCTCCCATTGTGTGACCATAATGATTGTGAAGGTTGCCCATGCCATAGCAGAATGCCTTCCTGAGGACGCATCAACGTTCAACTTTAATTTACCTGAAGGTGGCAGCTGCCACTTCAGAACTATGATCTTTGGAGTCAGAAGGATTAGGGAAAGGCCAAGATCAATGAGGTGTGAATAATTCTTGGCTATTTTAGTGCCTAACCAAGAAGATGCCCATACAAAACATTGTTGTCTCACTCGCACATATAAGTCTGTAATTGTAACATCAGATGAGCCGAAAATAAGATTCGTATAGATTTTCCATACTGTCCAACAGAGCATAATGGGCGGGATAACTCGGAAGTGGCCTAAAAGAGTGCGCTGTATCAAGGATAACCACCACTGTAATAAATTTGTACGTAGTGATGATCCATGTGGGAGAGGACCTTTCAAGTGAATAGCAAACAATGTCCACACATTCCATACCAATCACCATCGAAGAAAAACGTGATCAATAGTAGCTGAGTCCTCCTTACAAAAAGGACAAACAGTAAGGCAAGCGAGAAAAACCGCACAAACTATCCTCAAATGGAATCACGCGATGAAAGATTTTCCACATGAAGATACTGGCCAATGCAGGGATTGATTTCCACCATATGTATTTTTGAGATAGTAGTGTGACATTTTGTGGTCGAATATCAGCATATGCATGCTTTAATGTAAATTGGCCACCTAGAGCCGAGGTCCAAAGAATTGCAGTATTATTCGTGGTAAGGCAAGAGCATAGAGTATCAACAGAACAAATCCTTTTCCTGCCAGACGAATCATAAATACGAGGGTTGAACTCCATTCGCTTCCCATATCGCTGCTACATATACTTAGCCCACAATGTTGAGGTTGTGTGAAAATTCCACCATATTTTACATTCATACGCAAGCTGTATGTGTTGCAGATTTTGAACACCTAGCCCTCCTTCTTGTTCCGTATGTGTGAGACCCAATGATGTCGTGGTCCCCAAATAAAGTTGGCCATCCGCTGCTGTATGGCATTTATCACACTTTTAGGTAACCTTTCAGCTGCCATTAAATGCAGCAGGAGAGATGCAAGAACAGATTTGATTAGAACTAGTTATCCCACTGGTGTTAGAAGATGACGCTTCCACCCCGAGAGTTTGGCGTCAAAATGTTGTAGTAGCAAAACACAGTATCTAGCACGATTTGTGACCCGATATAGACAAGAACCCAAGTACTTAATAGGAATCAAAGAGGCTTGCATATTCAATACATTTCCCATAGTAGCCAAGGACGATCGAGTAGCATAAGAGCTCGCCACAAATTGGCTCTTAGTATAATTTATGAGATGGCCAGATGCTCTCTGATAAGTAAGACAAGACTGAAACATTTGCAGATTATTAGTAGAGCCATTTATAAATATTAGCAAATCATCTGCATAAGCTAAGTGGGACACTCCAGAAACTCTGCCCGCGTTGAACCCATGAATAGTACCAGATGTGAAAAGATTATTAAGACCTCGACTGAAGCCTTCAGAACCCAGTATAAATAATAGAGGAGAAAGTGGATCACCATGTTTTACCCCACGAGTTGGAGAAAAGAAGCCATAACTTTTAACATTAACTGTCATTGATAACTTTGTTAATCGAATGTTATTTAAAACAATTGTAATGAAACAACCATGGAATCCAAATTTGCACAAAATATGTTGTAGATAATGCAAGGTAGCCCTATCAAAAGCTTTGGCCATGTATAATTTGATCACAACATTTGCCCCACGTGTTTTCTTGTCAATGAGGTGGACCATCTCATTTGCTAGAATAACATGATCACTATTGTCATGATGCTTCAAAAAAACCAATTTGTTGCGCAGATATTATGGAAGGCAACAAGGTAGACAACCGTGTGGCAATTATTCGAGTGGTAACTTTATTGATGAAATTTGAGAGACATATAGGGCGGAAATCGGCGTAAGTTGATGGGCATTGTTTCTTAGGAATCAATGTTATGATCGAGGACAGCATAGCCCGCAGTGGAGGAACCCCAAGAAAAAACTCTTGAATAGCACAGGTAGGTTACATCTTTCTTAAGAATATGCCAACATGTTCTGAAAAAATCGCCATTATAACCATCAGGTCCTGCGGCGCTATTGGGATTTAAACTCCACACAACATCTTTAATTTTTTGCATGTCTGGGAGTCGCATGAGCATCTAATTATCTACGGTTGAAACCAAAGTTGGGATATGTTGAAGAATGGACTTTAGATCACTGACTGGCTCATCTATGAACAAACGAGTGTAATAATCTGCCGCTGCCTGGCCTAACACATCTAAGTTCTCCATAAGATTACCCGCTGAATCAGTCAACTGTCGGATCCGCTGACGCTAATATCTATCTTTAACAAGTGCATGAAAGTAGGCTGTATTTTCCTCACTCGATAATGCCCAACAGATTCTAGACTTCTGCTCCCAGAACGAGGCCTGCTCATTATTGGCTCACAGTAAATTTGCTTGAGCAAGAGAATATGCTTGTCTGTTTTCAGGAGAAGGATTTTGGTCATAAGCTAACTCCATTCAAGTAAATTCATCTTCAGCCACAGCTACCCTATCGAATATATTACCGTGGATTTCCTTATTCCAGCGACGTAATTCTAATTTTAAGGATCGTAATTTAGCATATAATCCATGCATGCCTCCAAACATAGGGATTTTATTCCATGCATCCGTTATAAACGTACTAAAGTCATCATGCAATGTTTATGCATTCAGAAAAAGAAATGGGGCGGGTGACGTATCCATAGTCAACTTATAGCGAAGGAACAAAGGAGAGTGGTCAGACGACACTTATGGGAGATGCTTCACTGTCACATCTGTAAAAACATCATTGAATGAAGAGTTACACATCATGCAATCCAAAACGACGCAAGACGCAATTCAATCCACTATCCCTTGCCCACGTATAAGATGATCCAAAAATCGGAATTTCTTGCAGCTGACAGGAATCCACAAATTCATTAAAATCTGATAAAGATCAAAGAGTAAGGGTGGACCGACCTTGATGTTCATTAAGCCGCAAAAAGGTGTTAAAATCACCACCAATTATCCATGGAGCAGAAATATTCCGAAAAGCAGCAGACAAAATAGCCCATAACAGTCTACAGGCCGCTATGGTATGACGACCATTTACCACTATCCAGTATATGGTAATCTGCAGTGGACGCCAAAGAAACATAAAAGTTGATGCTTGCGCATGATGATCTACCGCCTGCAAGTGCAAAGATGTTGTTTGCCAAAAAAACCCCAGATATTTCCTTCACAAGTCCTGTGCATGACTAAACCCGAATTTAAGTCGATAATAAGTACGTTTATCAGATTGCTGCTTGGGTTCTATTAAGACTAGCATATCAACATTGTGAGTGTGCAACATGTTAAGAAGAGTAGACATGATGTCTGCAGTCCCCCCATATTCCAAGTTATGGCATTCACTGAGACTGAGGTTGAGAAGCTTAGCATCCACTTCGGGTTGCAACAAGCGTAATCATCAAAAATGTTTGGCTTCGATGATAAACGTTTTCCAAGTTCCTCAGATGCTACTGTCATCTGATTGATGAAATCTGCACGCACACTATTATGCACCACTACGTCTGATGTAAACGGATTTTTGATCTCAGAATCAGAATTATGACAGTTATCTAGATCATCTAGTTGAATGTCTGGAAGAAGGGTATCCTCTTTGTCTGCATGCAAGCGGGTCAAATCCTGCATTTCCAAAATTTTTGGATCTTCTGGCGACAGGGACAACAAATTCTCGGTTGACTTGGAGATGTTATGATGTGGTGCCATAAGAGAAGTATTATTTACCCTAGGGAGCAGTGTAATTGGAGCAGAATCCGTTGTATCCTCCAAAGGTTTGGCTTTTTTGGCATCCATCATGTGGACGGCTTGGCTGGCTTTTTGGCCACCGGCGGCAGCTGCTGCTGATCACAAGTCCTAGATACATGACCCAAAAGATGGCAATCAATATAAAATGAAGGCAGATCCTCGTAAACTATTTGCTGTAATATTAGCCTGTTTTTTCCTTGAACGTAAATCTTGTTGGGCAGTTCTTGCGATATGTCTACCTCAACGAAAACTCGGGCCACCGATGGTCGCAACCCATCAGAAGTGGCGACATCCAATTTAATTGGTGTTTCAACAATTCTAGAGACTTCAAAAAGAGCCGCTTTTTGTTGGTAGTGCACTGGCAATCCCAAGAAAGCAATCCAAACAAGCACTATCGGTGCATCTGACGCAGGATCAAAATCTACAGTCCATTTTTTCACTCGCAGATGACATCCTGCTATTTGCCATGTCCTATGATAGAAGCATCGGATATAATCCGCTTCATGCATAAAATTTAGTAGGATATGGGATTGATCTATCAAGGTGATGCGAACATCTAACTTGAATCCAATCTTCTGAAATACATCTCGAATCACCTTGATCGAAGGCCTACCGTACCAGAAGGTACCGACTAACGCGAGACAATAAAGAGCAGCCAAGACATCAATCTCTGCATCTGAAAACATAATGAGGGGGATCCCTTTGTGTTTTGATGCTATTTTCAGCAAAATTGTGAGCACCGGAGAGCTAGAGTTGATAACAGCAGCAAAAGATTTGCCGCTGCTGCCCCCATGGTCGATCGTAGGAGAGAGCATCGCTTTTAATTTTCTCATCAGGTACAAATATATACATATATATGTATATATATATATATATATATATATATATATCTGTGTGTGTGTGTATACATACATACATATATATATATATATATATATATATATATATATATATATATATATATATATATATTCTCAAGGCGTCAAGCTATATTCTTCTATCCCGGCATTTCAAAGACATATCATAAACCTCAAAAAATCACATACACATCATCTTATGTGTATATGCATATCTAAGATATTCCAAGTCATATATTCTATGTCATCAATTTTCTAAAAATGTACCGACGCGTCAAAAGTTCATAAACCGAAATTCGCCACATCAAATGGCTACCTAACCTTCACCGACACATCATAAACTTACTATACAAAGATAGCCAGCAAATATACACTCCAAGCACCTCAAAATTTGGTGTACCAATGAAATATTCAAGACCAAAGTGATACCATAATTGCATATTTCAATTATTCATCATTATCCTTATCCTCTTGGAAATTCAAATTCAAAAATGTTACACCTCCATGGCCGAATTTCCTACACTATATGGAGCTGAGATTTTACATTTTATAAATATATATTATATAGCGTACATCACATTTTACATGTCTAAAGGCTTCGTGATCAATTGGAAAAAACTCACACAATCGGCAGAATTCAAAAATTCAAATTTCTACACTATACTAAAGGGGGACGATCTTGATATGTTGTGACATGTACCTAGACATGTTTTACACATTCAGGGCCTATCTTGGAGTATTCTAGAATACAAGGTTAAATGGTGATTGAAATTTACCATGTTTATGAAGATGCTACATTATTATTCATTCAAAATTAAAATATTTTCAGCACATCTGTGCATGAAGTGGGCGGCTGATTTGTGTCTACATGGAGCCTAGGTGGAGCTTATCTTGCATTATGAATCGTGGAGAATGATCTACAAAAGAATTCAAAAATTTATAGTGATAAAATATACAAGGTAATGTCTCAAAAGATTCGAAAGCAATGTTGAAATTTTCTGCATAGTGGGCGACATTTTGGAAGGTTTCTCAAGACACAAATTCTTTCCATAATGTGCAACGATATATCATGATCATTTTACCGAAATGTGGAAATTACAATCATCGATTATACATCATAAAAATGGAATAGAAATTTGTCACATGGACAAGGGGGAGCACTCTCAATCTAGGGTTTCAAAGAAAATATTTCCAAAAATTAGAAGACATCACACTAATGATTGAGTGGGAATCAAGACATTCAAAATTCAAATTATTTCAGATTTTTAATGATTATCCATGTCATATATTAAGTGCCAAGGTGGTTAATGAAGACTCGATAATATAGTGACAACAATGCGAAGACACTCACTTGTCCAATCATATCTCGTCAAATAAGCAAAGGCATGTCACAAGGCTTTGCAAGATATTTTCCAAAGTCATTCAAGACATTTTTCAAGACTCTTATAAGCCTTAGGGGGCGTGTGTCATTCTACAAAAGGAGGAGGAAGATCAAATGTGAAAGTACACACGCATTCTACAAGCTATCAAGTGAAAAGCAAGAATTCTCTTCATCTATTATCTTTCTCTTGTGCACAAAGCTTTAAGCCTATCAAACATACATTCTATATTGTGTATAGGCTTCATATAAACCATCCCCATACATTCCATAATTGTATAAGGTTGATCAAGGTGTGATCAAACCTTCATTGGTGAGGGGGTGGTGATTTTGGTGATTGTTATAAAAGGGTTGGACATCAAAGGAGTTGGTGTATAACTCCAGCCACCCTTGTTCTAAGGTGACTTTGGTAATTAGTGAATACCGAGAAAGGTGTCCTCAAAAACTGGATGTAGGTTACATTGACCGAGCCAGTATAAAAATCAGTGTGTTCTTACTTTTCTGCATATTGTTTTCAGTATTGTTTTAGTAATGTTTTCAAAACAACTGAAGAAAATAGAAAACGATTGTAAAATCACCAAATTTTACAGAGACATAGATAAAGGTCTTAGGTTTAATTTAAGACAAGTTTCATCGAATCTGGATAAATCATCCAAAAATTTGAAAGTTCTGAGTCTAGTGGAATCTGATTTTCTGATTGCCAGAGGTTGAGAATATCAACGTGGTTGACATATTTGCCAAAGTAATTTTGCAGAACTGTTTCATCAAAATTTCAGATCGTTTGGAGTTGTCATTAATTGGTAATTAGTTTTTCATTATAAGGAAAAGTTTTTCTCTAGTTGACAGAGTTCAAAAAAAAACGTTTTTTCATAGTTTCAGACTTTGGATTTTGATCTCAAACTTTGACGACATATAGATAACATCTTAAAGTACAGTGTGACAAAAGTTCACAAATTTTGGAGGTCCAGAACCTATTCATTTAATTGTTCAAAAATGGGGTCTAACAACAGAATCTATTTTCAGAAACGAGTATTGGTCAATGAACATTTTTTAGAAACCAATGTTGGTGCTATGTAGGTCCTACATGCTTTTTTTTATTCAATCACACCAATTTATAGTAATTACAATTGACATGTGATGCTGAGTTGTTTCCTAAATTATAGCTAAAATGATATACACAAATCATATTATTTATGTACATGATCTATAGGAAATAATAGATTTGGAAATATTGGATGAGATGTCAACATTTATGCAAATCTTATCATATCTATAAATCATATCTTTAGCAATATGTGAAACGTTGAAGTATGGTCATGTATTTTTCCATATGCAAAAGAGGTCCTATTTGTAATGTTACTATCCACATCTCTAGGTTCCACTGAAACCAAGAACAGATAAATCTACGAAGCTCTCACTGCAACTTCAATAAGGTGACTAATAACCTCAAATATTATAAACTATAACACCTTTAATTCGATAATCAAAAAACAATACTATATTTGCAACGGAAATTCCTATTACACCAAATAACGCAAAGTCTATAATATGCACCTCGCTTTGCTACGCTTATCCAATGATATCAACTATCTGGAATCTCGAACCACATCGTTGACCAATACTTCTAATGCAATCGACTAAATACCTCAATAAATTAAATACAAAGAAAGAAAGAATAGGGACGTAAGCGAGAGGTTGATGAGTCACATTTGTGCAAATATTATTATCTGAAAATACGTTTATGTATATATATATATACACATATATTTGCAATCAGATATTTTAACTTTGATTTCATTTGAATAATATTTTTAAAAAATTTAAATTCAATTGTTTCAAAGCTGATTTTTTAAAAGACAATTGGAACTGATCAGTGCAAGTAAACGTTTAAATAAAGTTGTGCACCAATTTTCAAAGTACAAAGATGCTATGCTATTTTCGTCAAGTCTTACCGTTTTAGCACTAGTCTTTTCAATGAGTTCTGATGATACTAGTCGAAAATATCTCTTCTTTATGGCTTCTATTTATGGTTCTCGGAATTCCACCTTATACGAACAACATATAAATGATTATAGTGAAATCCATCATTCGGTACGTAAATCTCATAGGTACGCAAATCACGTCCCATGCCCAGCAATAAGACACTTAGTGGGCTATCTATATTGTCTGTGTCTATGTCGCATAAGCCAGAGTACCGTAAATACATGAACCAATTTGATTTTATAAACGCAATAAAAAAAACAAGACTTCAAAGTTAAATAAGTAAAAATCTTTCAAAAGCCTAATTCGTTAATCAAAAATAAAAACTAATGAGCCTGAATTATCTACGTAATGAGTATATGATTTTAGGCTTTTGAATCACTCAATTTCGATATCGGGTGAATGAGAAATTAATGCTTAAAGTAAGAGTACAAATTGGTTGAGAATTGGAAAATTGGTGATTTGGCCTCATCAGAAGGCGACACTTTTTTTCAAATATACGCATTTGTCAATTGAAGGAAAGTTGCCACCATATATATAATTAGGAGAGACACTTTAGGTGTACCCTAAGGGCAAGAGAATTTTTGACCGGAGGGAAGACGCAGATGACTACCACATGCACACACATGCCCGCTAGTCCAGCCAGCTCGGCACGTGCTCGAGCTCGTGGTTTGCCGCCACCCATCTGGCTGCCTCGGCTCGGCTCATGCCCGTGCTCATGCTCTCGCCCGCCCGGTTCTTATCTTTTTGGACAATTTTTTGTTTAAATTTTCCAAAAATTAATTTATCTAATCCTACGATATTAACTTAACGGCCCAGATCGTGGGTTTATTGGCGATCGTGTAACCTCTCCGTGGGTTAACTGCCGATCGTGTAACCTCCGCCCAGTTCCCTATACAAAGAGAGGCAGAGCATTGCCTCTGCACACAGAAAATTTTTTCCTTCCCTCTTGCTGCATACAGCCTGCTACTGTATTCCTGCATACGCATACATCTGATTGCTACATTGCTACACTGCATCCGGCATTCGTTCATGACGAGAAGTCTGAACACTTGACAGGTTCGTAAAGTTCTTATGTTGTTGTTCCACTCCTCTAAACTGATATCCGTTGTATCCTAGGAGACGTTTGCTACATATGGTTTTGGCACAATATACCAGAGCAAGTCGTCTTAAGGATAGAGTCCCGGACTGCCCGGTTTGCATTGTTGTTCTGTTTCTTTTTACACGAACACACATACACACAATTTCACACTGTATTGTGCAAAATCTGAGTTTTTTTCTCTAACATTGTACACATTCTGAGTTTTGTTTCCTAACAATCTTAAGATGAATTCGTTTTCTGTTTTTCTATACTGTTGGTTTGCCTCTGACCACAACCAGTTAATGTATGTGGTGTTGTGCTCTTTTTGTATTTGTTTCCAAAACAAACTGACTGTAACGTTCTGTTTACTTGACATAAACTGAAACGTGATGGAGAACAAAAGCTCTAACTCGTTCAATGCTTTGCACATCGGCGCTGAGGAACAGAACTGTGTTGTTCCAGTCGCACCTACTGTTGCTGCACCTATTCCTGCACCTGTTCCTGCTGCTGGACAGGTTGAGAAGCCTGAGAAGTTTGGAGGCAGTTTCTACAAACGCTGGCAGCAAAAGATGTTTTTTTCTTGACAACGTTGGACTTGGCTAAGATGCTAACCGAAGATCCTCCGGATGTGGTTTCGGTTTAAGATCTGAATCTGGATATGCATAACAATTTGATGGCTGAAGCATGGAATTTTAACAATTATGTATGCTTAAGTCATATTTTGAGTTGTTTAGATAATTCATTGTACGGACTGTATTGTACTTATAAAACTGCAAACTCACTATGGATGGTCTTAGATAAGAAGTACCGCACGGAGGATGCCGGTACAATGAAGTATGTCGTTGACAAATTCTTTTTTATTTTAAAATGTTAGACTCTGAGACTGTTGTTTCTTAGATTGAGAAATTACATATGTTGGTGGCCGAAATGGAAGAAGAGGGCACGTCGCTCAGTGAATCTTTCATAGTGGCAGCTGTGATTGAGAAGCTACCTTTTTCGTGGAGGGAATTTAGAAGCTATCTCAAACACAAGCGAAAGGAAATGAAATTGGAGGATCTGATTGTTCGACTCCGTATAGAGGAAGACAATCGCAGATCCAAACGAAGGACAAGTTTGAGTTCTGGTCATGCCAAAGCTCATGCCGCAGAGGCGACGAAAAAGAAAAAGGATAATTCTGTCGAAGTGAACCCTAAAGGGAAGAAAGTTGCCAAAACATTCACTGTAAAATGTTATAACTGTGGGATTCAGGGGCATCGCAGTGTTGACTTCCGTAAGCCCAAGAAAAAGCACGAAAAAGCAAAAGCCAACCTTGACAGTGAGATGGATGATCTGGTTTCGTGCACTGTTGTTTCTGAGTGCAACGCAGTAGGAAATCCTAGTGAATGTGGGTGGACACTAGATCCAGACTATTCTCTGGCAAAGAATAATGAAAAGCTGTACATGGGGAACTTTGATAGCTCAAAGATTGAAGGTTCGAGCAATATGATTCTTAAGATGACTTCAAGGAAGGAATTGACTCTCCGAGATGTATTGCACATTTTTGACATCCACAAGAACTTAGTTTCTAGAGCTTTATTAGTCAGTCATAGATTTAGACTAGTATTTGATTGTAATAAATTTATTCTGAGTAAGAATGGGGTGTTTCTGGGAAAGGGCTACTTGACTGATAATATGTTCAAGTTAAGTTGCATGACTGTTGTACCCAAGAAAGTTTCGCCTGAAGAGGCTAATAAGGATACTTCTACTTCTGCTTATATGCTTGGGTCTTCTTGTTTATGGCATTTCCATTTGGGACATGTTAATTACAAGTCAATAGAAAGGATGATTAATCTCGACTTATTACCCATTGGACCATTTTGCCCGACAACACACCTCACAGGGAACTTTATAATCTTTATTGAAAGAAGAAATCGTATTACATATCATACATAAGACTCGACTAGAAGGGTGTCCCAACTGATCATGCCACATTACCACATCTGAATCCATTCCAATCACGCACGTCCAAATGGCAAAGGAGTCCTTAAGCAGGTATAGCCCGTTGGTCAGCTCACCCACTCTAATACAAGTCATGGTACTCTGGTCCTGTATCAAACAACCTTCATTTGTAAACTCAACAACGTAGTCATAATTTCTTAACAACTAATAAAATGACAACAAATTTCAAAGTCAAATTCAGAACAGAAACACTTTGTCAAGAACCAATCAGGCATTGAGGTGTGTCGCCCCTTGCCGTAGTGCCTACGTTTCCATCCCGCCGGGATGCCAAATAGTGCAAGATATTATAGTGGCGCAATTATGCAAAAGGCTCAAATTACCCACCATATGGTGTGAAGCTCTAGAGTCGATGATCCAAGAAGATTCAGGACACTTACCACTTAGACATTTTGTTGGTGTGTGCTTACAAATACAGAGAGCTCGGAGCATGGAACTGAATGTATCATTGGATAGTCTGGCCAAAGCATTCGCATCTCTATTCACCACATCGCATGTTGCACTAGACAGGTTTAGAGGAGCTACCGCCATGTGTGTAGTTGCGGCTGTGAGTTTGAACCAAGAGGAAGTCGCGGCTGTTGGTCTTTTGGCCCGAGGTGGTCCTTTCAGTTGATCACTCCACAAATCCGGAAAACCAATAATTTAAAAATCCCACTTGTTTTGTGTCCTTTGCAATGGCAATGTGAGCATGTCACTCCAGTTTTGGCCCCTTGCAGTCTCCTCCACCGGTGTTAGTTCAAAGCCAGGGGGTGACGCTGTTCTTCCATCAGTGCTATGGAGCCGAGACTCTCGTCTTGAACGACCATATGATAAACACAATTCAAGGTCGGAAGAGGTTCCTGATTAAGAATAGAGGAATATACCATTATGTAAGTAGTGCTATCAAGTCCCATAAGGAACTGATGAACTCGGTCGGCCTCCTATCGTCAAACAAGTGTCTACCGCAGGTTGCATCTGCAATCAGGACACGAGAACATCGGGATGTCATCATAGTCCTTCAACTCATCCCAGAGTTTCTTTAGCTTTTCATAATAAATCATGACTTAATCACCATTTTGTTTGCAATTTACGAGTGCCTTTTTCAAATGCTGCAGCTGAGGAGAATTCATGACAGCAAAGTGCTGTTTGATCTCGTCCCACAAATTCTTGCCATTCTCCACATAGGAAACGGTGGAACGCAGGCTGAGTTCAATAGTGTTTAATATCCAATCAACGATCATCGAGCTAACAGGCTCCCAATCGGCCATGTCAGGGGAGCCATCAACCTGTTGCACTATGGTTTTGTCAAGAAATCCATATTTTTGACAGGAAAACAAGGACCCTAGGACGGCCTTTGACCACTCTTCATATTTGATCCTGTCAATTGTACATGAGTAATAAGTAACACAGGGTGATTGCTTGAGTGTTGGTCATAAGGGGAAATATTTTTCTTATATTGAGAGGATTTTGCTGCCGTGGTTGGAGTGGAAAGTTTGAGAGGATGGACGATGGTAAGAGGATGGGCGACGGCAAGGTTAGGATGTCGCTAGCTTTGATACCATGTAAAGAATGATTTTGACAACTGAAAGTCTGCTTTGTTGAGAAATCAGGGTTTAAATGATTTCAAAAAGCATGATTTAAATGTTACGTGATATGTGTGCATGATAAATATGTCTTATATGTTTATATATATATATATATATAAACGCGAAAAAAGATGGCTCCTTTTCTGCTCTGGCGATCGTCTTCAACAACGTTGGCTGCGCCGCAATGCTGATCCACCACTACAATTCTGCTCTCCTGCCTTCTTCTAAATTCTGTTGCTCCCGCTCTGTTTTGCTACAGGCTGCTGCGATTTCACTTTGGCCTGCGCTCTACGACTACAATGATTCCCTTTTTAATCTATCTCGCTGTTTGGCTTCTGCGTTTCCTATTCATCATTCGTCTGCGATTCCAGCGCCTCCATCCTCCATCTCCCATTGGTAATTTTCTATACTACTGTATCTTTCATTTCGCTCTACGTCGGCAGCACCTATTGCACTTATTGCAAAAGTTTCAATCTTTTAATTGTAATGGTGCAACATCATTTACAACTGGTCTTGAATTCATACTTGGTCTGAGATGGGACCGCCACCACTCTCCAAATCATTCGCGGCTATGGTATCATCTGCAGTTGCAGGCAGATTCCCATCACGAGAGTCGGGACGCTATAAAGGATACCCCGCTGTTTCGTTTACGCAAGATGAAATTGATATTGTTGCAAATCGCTTCAAGTACGCCTTGGTTGGAGCCTTTTGGCGTGGCCGCCCGTCTATGGCAGGCTTACGCACCTCGATTGATAGAATTGGGTTCAAAGGTTCAGTTAACATTGGTCTTCTTGATGAGGGACATGTGCTGCTAAACTTTGTTAACAAAGATGATTATATGCGATTCTTTTATCGTCGTCATTGGCGTTTCCAAGGATACGACATGAAGGTTACGAAATGGAATCCCTCTTTTGATCCATGTCTGGATACTCCAATTGTCCCAGTGTGGGTGGCACTTGAGGGACTTCCAATTCATCTCCACGATTATCGTACATTATATGAGATTACAAAGTTGATTGGTACACCATTAAAGATGGATTCGGCTACCTTAAGTTTTCATCGTCCCTTTGTGGCGAGGTTTTGTGTTGAAGTATATGTCACCATGGATTTACCGTCCAAGATATTTGTGGACAGTGGAGAACACTCTTTCTTTCAAGTTGTTGTGTATGAAGATCTCCCTAGGTACTGTAGCAAATGCCGTCGGTTTGGTCACTTACTAGATTCATGTGGCGATACGAAGGATCATGCGCCAGCACATCCAACAGAGAATGCAGGAAAGAATGAGGTGTGGATTCCAAAAAGAAATGTTCAGAAAGAGGTCGGAGAACAACCTGTTGGAGATTCTATTTCTCTTCAGTATTTGACACAAACTGTTGAGGTAAAGGAAGTTGATGATAGGGAAGAACTACAGGAGGCAACAACTCAATCCACTAATGTTACGGAATCGCAATACCCTGTGCCTACTGCTGATCCATCTATATCGCAGATTTTCTCTCGGCTGACTGCAGATTTATGTCATGTACTATTAGAGCCGCCAACATTGGAGTTTCAAAAGCAATAGGATCAGCAGCACATAGATACATCTACACTATCTCTACAGGCCGCTGAAGCTAACATAGAAGAGAGAGCGGTCCACATATCTCCTCCGCCCTTGGAGGTTTCAGACACGACCGTACAGCATGCTCACGAGATGAACCCACCGTCTGAAGTGGCTCCAGAAGTCCAAATTCAATCCATTCAAGTTGAATTGCCAGTTCCACTAGCGATAATGCCAGCCATTGGACAGCCTGCTTATGATCCCTTAATTGAACAATTCTATCAAGACCACTTTCGGGAAGAGGAAGAGGAAGTTGATTTGGAACTAGGTTCGGACAATGAAGCTTCTCTCTCATATACTCGCCGTAAAGGGACTGAATATGATGATCTATGCGAGAGTTTGCTCATTGCGGGAGATGATATGGATTGTTGCAGGACATCGACTGGTGGCGGGACTCTTCTTGGCGGACTATCTCGGAAAAAGCGCAGATCTCGGAAGGATCTTCCACCACCTCCCCTGTCCTCAATGGTTACTAGACGGCGCAGTCATCGTTCTTTTGAAATATAGATAGATTAGCAGTCCCACGACTGATCATTTAATTTCTTTTTCTTTTATTTTAGCTTGTAGTAACGGCTACCCTCGGCCATTAACGCGGGATATTTGCATAAATAAAAGCCAGAAGGTATCCTTCCGTTAAAATATATATATATATATATATATATATATATATATATATATATATTGTTTTGATATATATATAAAAAGATGACGAACGGAGCGGCGGCGACAAGCGATCATGATGGAAACTTCTTCTGCTATTCGATTTCGCATTCCCAATTCTGATTTCCATTATTTTTGTTCACCCCATTGGTTAATGCACTACGGTATCAGTTACACACGTTTTTATACATTTTGAGTATGTCAGATCAATCGTCTGGTCTGCTATCAGGCCAGAAAAAACCGACCTTTGAAGAGATCGTTGCTCCAAAGTCCTTAACTAAACCGGATCAGCCACGTACTATTGAGATGTAGAGAAAAAGGGGTTTGAGTGATTTTCAAATGTATGATTTAAATGTGCACAAAAACAAGCATAAGATATAAACGTGCATAAGTGAACATGTGTGCATGATAACTTGCCATTACTTGCCATATTTAGCTTATATATTATGTTGCCGTACTAACGAGCCATGAAGCATTAAAGCTTACATCATATGGCGAACATTTGTTGAGTTTATACTATTTTCAGGTGCCACAATTAATGAACTAAAGTAGTTCATTAAGTGAAGTACTTAGTTTAATAAACTAAGTAGTTCATTAAAGGAAGATGCATTTGGAAAAGGCACAAAGGCAACATGGCTATGGAAGGAAAGTCTTCTCCTCCTCCCCACATTCAATGTCACACGCCTTTTATACATATATATACTATATTTTCAGATTTTTTATAAAAGGCACATACACATGTATTCCAACGTACTACCGACACGTTATATATCTTACGTACGTACGTTAACGTCACACCACTATACTTAACTCATATTTATGAGTGTATCCAGGTCTTATATCATATGATATAAGATATGGTGATGACAAATTAAATACGACAGGATAAAAGGTTCTAAACCGAAATTTGTCGTATCGGGCGATACCGAAACTTCGCCAACGTGTCACGTACTTGCCATAAATAAATGGCCAGCCCATATACATCAAAAATTGATGATATTTTCGTGCACATGACTGTATATTGAGACAAAAATACTTTCCATGTTGGCACACACAAATCACCCCACATTTAGGCCAAAATGTGAAGATTCCAATTTTATTTTTGTCACATGTTTATGGTACCACTTTAAATCAGCCAAGTGCTTAAATTTAAAGTATATATTATATATATTATGTATAACATAATATATATAGCATGTGCAAAAGTTGGAATTTAAATTAGAGAAAAATCGGGTACTCGATAAATATCGAAAATTCGGTTTTCTACGCACATGACATGGAACGTTTTTCTTGAACATCATGTGACACGTATCTAGACACTTTTTACATATAATATACATCTTAAAGTGTTCTAGAAAATTAAATTAAGGGCTGATTGGAATATTACATGTGTGTATTATTAAATGTGCACTATTTTACAAAGTTAGCAAAAATAAATTTCAGCACATGTATATACACTTTCATAAACGCCTATACAGCTGAGTTGGATCAAATGTGGAGCCTTGTTGGCATGTTGATTGGTCAAGAATCAATCATACAATGTTGATGAATCAAAGAGAGAAGCTACAAAAGGTAAGTATTCAACATATACCTCTCTTATGTCACATGCTGAAAATCTCAGCATACTACACTTGCCTTGGCCGAATTTTTGATCATCAAGATAACATATTTTGTCAATTTTCATTAAAGGATTAAGTGAAGGAGTTATGGAAGTGATTTGAATATTATTTAAATTAATAAAAGTGTGATATTTTACATATCACACATGCTGAAATTTTTCAGCATGTGTGAAGGTGATAGTGGCCGAATATTGTCTCTTTTGGTGTCCAAGTTCATTCTTCATTTGTTAGCAAGACTTACCATGTATTGTTGATTTATTTTAATGAGAAAAATCAAAGTAAATTGGGGATTATCTTGAATAAAAATGGATGTTGCACATGCTGAAAAATTCAGCATGGCAAGGAGCATAATGGCCGATTTTTTTGAGGATGGAAGGAAGGATATTTTGTGTCTTGCACTTGATGATTGAATTTGTGAATTATGGTATGACTTAATGATTGATATTGGCACATGTTTAAAGTGATTATTTCAGATTTTCCATGTCATCAAATGATGACAACATTAAGCCAATAAAGAGGTGCCAAGTAAGCAAAGACTAAATGATGATCCAATAGAATGATGCCAAGTAAGCAAAGCATTGTCACCATGATGTCTTACACTCTCTCAAGGACTTAAAAGACAATTTTCAAGAGCGGAGAAAGCCCTAGGGGGACGGCTGCCACAATTAAAAGAAGGAAGAGGAGAGCAAACAAAAAACAAGAACAAGCATTGCATTCTAAAGAGATCAAAAAGCCTAGTTCTTCTTCTTCTACATTCTCTCTTTCTTTCTTTCTTCTTGTAAGCCTATTGTATTCATATTCTTTCAATCTTGAATAGGCTTCATATAAACAACCATTCATATATCTTTGTAAAAGATTGATCAAGGTGTGATCAATCTTCATTCTAGCGAGGTGGTGGTGTTCGTGCGAATTGTATTGAACATACAAGGTTTGTAAAGGGTTGGAGTTGGTGTGTAACTCCATCAACCCTGTGGTAAGGTGTTTTTGAGTTGTGTGATTAGTGTGAACCAAGGAAGGTGTTCCTTGAAGACTGGAGTAGGTTGTTGATAACCGAACCAGTATAAAATTCTTGGTGCAATTTACTTTCAGCATTTACTTTTCAGTTTCTGCACTGTTTACTCATATTGTTCACGTTCGTAAAAATAGTAAACGTTTTCTAAAAATTATAAAAATTTCCAGAAACATACATAAACGTTCTAGGGTTAATTTGGCACAAGTTTCAACCCTTTTGGACAAGTATAAGTCATTCAAACATCAAAAGTGCTGAGACTAGTGCAGTCTGATTTTCAGACTTGCAAAGGTTGAGACTTTGGGTGTATTTGACCTACTTCCCAAAAGAATTTTCAAAAACTGTTTCAACCAATTTAAATATAGTGTGTGAAGAGTTATTGGTCAAATTTTCAGATCATTTGGACATTCACACAAATAGGAATTAATTTTTTAAAACCATCTACCGTTTCTGGCAGATTTGCACAATCTGAGTACCAACGGTTTTTGAAGGGGTTAAAGGTTGAATTTTGATTTGAAATTTTTAGGGGACCCTCATAACATCTGAGGCTAAGTTCTCTCAAAATTTCATAATTTTTGGAGACCTCTAACCTAGTTTTAAAAACGTTTTAAAACTGGTCCTGAAAACAGATTCTGTTTTCAGAACTTGAATTGGTTAGGTTTAAAGAAATTTTAAAAACCATATTTTCCGCACCATCTATTCAACCCCCCCCTTCTAGTGGTGCCTTGCAGATCCTACAATTGGTATCAGAGAGCAGAAACACTCACTACAAAGGATCCAACGATTCAGTGAGATGGCATCCACTAGTCACAGCACCGTGCAAGAAGGAATGTCAACCATAAGGCCTCCTCTGTTTGATGGTGAGTCTTTCGTTCAATGGAAGGTAAGAATGAAACTCTTCTTTATGGCAATAGATATTGATCTTTGGTCCATTATAGAAGATGGTCCTTTTGTTCCATCTAAGTTGTCCACTGTAGACGGAGTCACATTAGAAGTCATTAAAACTAGACAAGAATATACAAGTGATGATAAAAAGAAACTTAGCATGAATGCTAAAGCCATGCAACTATTATTAAATGGCCTAAGTAAAAGTGAGGCTAGTTACGTGTCAAATTGTTCTAGTGCTCAAGAGATGTGGCATATTCTTGAAATGAAACATGAAGGGACTAGCCAAGTAAAAGAGTCCAAAATTAACATGCTCATGTCCACACTTGAGTCTTTTAAATTATTGCCCAATGAGTCTATTGTAGATATGGATCTTCGTTTGACTAACATCTACAACTCTCTTGAGTCTCTTGGTAAGGCTTTTACTACGCAGGAAAAGGTGCAGAAAGTTCTACGAAGCCTTCCTTCTGAATGGGACCCTAAAGTAACGGCCATTGAAGAAAGCAAAGAGACCAAATTAATTAAAATGGAAGAACTAATCGGATCACTTAAGGTATATGAAAACAAACTTGCTTTAAGACATTCTGAGTCTATTTCTAATAATGATAGGGCCATAGCATTTAAATCAAATGAATACGTCGTAGATGATAGTGATACAGATTCCGATGACGAGGACTTAATCACAATGGCTAAGAGATTAAGAAAAATATTGAGAAAATCGATTAAACATAAGTCCACCTCATCTAAGGATCATAAAAATAAAAATAAAGAAATAAAGTGCTATGAATGCGGCAAACTCGGACATCTATCATATGACTGCCATAATAAAGAAAAACAAACAAACAAATACCCTGACAAGGATTGGAACAAGAATAGACTCGTCTCAGAACCTAAGCAAAGGAGAAGAGCATTCAAAGCCTCCACTTGGAGTGACACATCGGACTCTGAGACTGATGATACGGAAGAACACAAGGCACAAGCATGCTTTACATCTAAAGCATCAAATGAGGTAACTTCCGACTCTGATTCCGATTCTGAATGTTCATATGATGATTTATTTAGTCAGTATTTAGAATTGCATAAATTTTCAAAGACTCTTGCAAAAGAAAAGAAACGATTAATTGAAGACAAGAAATTGTTAGAATCTTCTAACGAAAATCTTGTTGCTCAATTAAACGATTCTAAAGAAGAGTCATCATGTATCATCAATGCATTAAAATCTGAAATTTCATCATTGACATCCGAGAACGTTGAATTGAAATCCGAGATTTCAAAATTAAAATCAAGGAATGCCGATGTAGAGAAAAAGGTGAAACAGTTTGATACAGGATCCAACATGCTGCATCGCATTATATCATCACAAAAGCATGACAGTGACAAAACGGGGTTGGGATACGTTGATACAAATAAAGTATCAACCAAACCAACAAAGTTTGTTATGTCTAAGAAAGCAGACTCCCCAAAGCCTCAAGTGGCGTCTAAGATGACGCAAAAATTGCATATTCCCTCATCACGCCCCACCTCTTCATCATATCATGCGAAACACAATGTTGTACCATATAGATATGAAAAGAAAAGAGTGATGCATACACGGCATTCAATCCATCCACGCGCTATGCATACAAACACAAGGACATATCCAAAGCGTTCTACATATAATGTGTATAAAGGAGTCCTTGGCCAAAGGCCAGATACAGTCGCACCAAAAGTTTATTATGTTGCGTTTTCATCATCTTTCTCACCTTTTGGAAGACCTAGAAAGGTCACCCAAATCTGGGTACCAAAAGGGACATTTTCAAAGGGTTGAATAAACAACCCTTACAAACGCACAAATATGAACTGCATGATTTTCTTTTCTTCATCTTTACAGGCATCTTTTGATTTGCTTTCCAAAATAAAGGGGGAGAGAAAGCATGATTTAAGGGGGAGATTTAAGGGGGAGAGAGAAATGATTTAAGGGGGAGAGAGATACTGATTGCATAAATCAAGGGGGAGCGGACTCGAAATTTAAATTTCGAATTTTGAATCTATGCATAATTGAAGGGGGAGCGATAGGATTTAAATCATGTGCATAAGTTATTTTGAAAATCATCAAAAGGGGGAGATTGTAGAGAAAAAGGGGTTTGAGTGATTTTCAAATGCATGATTTAAATGTGCACAAAAACGAGCATAAGATATAAACGTGCATAAGTGAACATGTGTGCATGATAACTTGCCATTACTTGCCATATTTAGCTTATATATTATGTTGCCGTACTAACGAGCCATGAAGCATTAAAGCTTACATCATATGGCGAACATTTGTTGAGTTTATACTATTTTCAGGTGCCACAATTAATGAACTAAAGTAGTTCATTAAGTGAAGTACTTAGTTTAATAAACTAAGTAGTTCATTAAAGGAAGATGCATTTGGAAAAGGCACAAAGGCAACATGGCTATGGAAGGAAAGTCTTCTCCTCCTCCCCACATTCAATGTCACACGCCTTTTATACATATATATACTATATTTTCAGATTTTTTATAAAAGGCACATACACATGTATTCCAACGTACTACCGACACGTTATATATCTTACGTACGTACGTTAACGTCACACCACTATACTTAACTCATATTTATGAGTGTATCCAGGTCTTATATCATATGATATAAGATATGGTGATGACAAATTAAATACGACACGATAAAAGGTTCTAAACCGAAATTTGTCGTATCGGGCGATACCGAAACTTCGCCAACGTGTCACGTACTTGCCATAAATAAATGGCCAGCCCATATACATCAAAAATTGATGATATTTTCGTGCACATGACTTTATATTGAGACAAAAATACTTTCCATGTTGGCACACACAAATCACCCCACATTTAGGCCAAAATGTGAAGATTCCAATTTTATTTTTGTCACATGTTTATGGTACCACTTTAAATCAGCCAAGTGCTGAAATTTAAAGTATATATTATATATATTATGTATAACATAATATATATAGCATGTGCAAAAGTTGGAATTTAAATTAGAGAAAAATCGGGTAATCGATAAATATCGAAAATTCGGTTTTCTACGCACATGACATGGAACGTTTTTCTTGAACATCATGTGACACGTATCTAGACACTTTTTACATATAATATACATCTTAAAGTGTTCTAGAAAATTAAATTAAGGGCTGATTGGAATATTACATGTGTGTATTATTAAATGTGCACTATTTTACAAAGTTAGCAAAAATAAATTTCAGCACATGTATATACACTTTCATAAACGCCTATACAGCTGAGTTGGATCAAATGTGGAGCCTTGTTGGCATGTTTATTGGTCAAGAATCAATCATACAATGTTGATGAATCAAAGAGAGAAGCTACAAAAGGTAAGTATTCAACATATACCTCTCTTATGTCACATGCTGAAAATCTAAGCATACTACACTTGCCTTGGCCGAATTTTTGATCATCAAGATAACATATTTTGTCAATTTTCATTAAAGGATTAAGTGAAGGAGTTATGGAAGTGATTTGAATATTATTTAAATTAATAAAAGTGTGATATTTTACATATCACACATGTTCAGCATGTGTGAAGGTGATAGTGGCCGAATATTGTCTCTTTTGGTGTCCAAGTTCATTCTTCATTTGTTAGCAAGACTTACCATGTATTGTTGATTTATTTTAATGAGAAAAATCAAAGTAAATTGGGGATTATCTTGAATAAAAATGGATGTTGCACATGCTGAAAAATTCAGCATGGCAAGGAGCATAATGGCCGATTTTTTTGAGGATGGAAGGAAGGATATTTTGTGTCTTGCACTTGATGATAGAATTTGTGAATTATTGTATGACTTAATGATTGATATTGGCACATGTTTAAAGTGATTATTTCAGATTTTCCATGTCATCAAATGATGACAACATTAAGCCAATAAAGAGGTGCCAAGTAAGCAAAGACTAAATGATGATCCAATAGAATGATGCCAAGTAAGCAAAGCATTGTCACCATGATGTCTTACACTCTCTCAAGGACTTAAAAGACAATTTTCAAGAGGGGAGAAAGCCCTAGGGGGACGGCTGCCACAATTAAAAGAAGGAAGAGGAGAGCAAACAAAAAACAAGAACAAGCATTGCATTCTAAAGAGATCAAAAAGCCTAGTTCTTCTTCTTCTACATTCTCTCTTTCTTTCTTTCTTCTTGTAAGCCTATTGTATTCATATTCTTTCAATCTTGAATAGGCTTCATATAAACCACCATTCATATATCTTTGTAAAAGATTGATCAAGGTGTGATCAATCTTCATTCTAGCGAGGTGGTGGTGTTCGTGCGAATTGTATTGAACATACAAGGTTTGTAAAGGGTTGGAGTTGGTGTGTAACTCCATCAACCCTGTGGTAAGGTGTTTTTGAGTTGTGTGATTAGTGTGAACCAAGGAAGGTGTTCCTTGAAGACTGGAGTAGGTTGTTGATAACCGAACCAGTATAAAATTCTTGGTGCAATTTACTTTCAGCATTTACTTTTCAGTTTCTGCACTGTTTACTCATATTGTTCACGTTCGTAAAAATAGTAAACGTTTTCTAAAATTTATAAAAATTTCCAGAAACATACATAAACGTTCTAGGGTAAATTTGGAACAAGTTTCAACCCTTTTGGACAAGTATAAGTCATTCAAACATCAAAAGTTCTGAGACTAGTGCAGTCTGATTTTCAGACTTGCAAAGGTTGAGACTTTGGGTGTATTTGACCTACTTCCCAAAAGAATTTTCAAAAACTGTTTCAACCCATTTAAATATAGTGTGTGAAGAGTTATTGGTCAAATTTTCAGATCATTTGGACATTCACACAAATAGGAATTAATTGTTTAAAACCATCTACCGTTTCTGGCAGATTTGCACAATCTGAGTACCAACGGTTTTTGAAGGGGTTAAAGGTTGAATTTTGATTTGAAATTTTTAGGGGACCCTCATAACATCTGAGGCTAAGTTCTCTCAAAATTTCATAATTTTTGGAGACCTCTAACCTAGTTTTAAAAACGTTTTAAAACTGGTCCTGAAAACAGATTCTGTTTTCAGAACTTGAATTGGTTAGGTTTAAAGAAATTTTAAAAACCATATTTTCCGCACCATCTATTCAACCCCCCCCCTTCTAGTGGTGCCTTGCAGATCCTACATGAGAGATATAAAGGACTCCCATCAATTATGTTTTCTGCGGATGAGGTATCTACCTTTTCTCAACCATATCGCTTTTCTCTAATCGGTTCCTTTTGGAATGGCCGCCCATCTATGAAACAATTGAATGTATCATTTGAATGTATTGGTTTCAAAGCCACACCAAAGATAGGACATTTGGATGCCCAGCATATACTAATAACTTTTTACAATGATGAGGATTATCAACGTTGCTTTTTACGACGTACATGGATTTTGCATGGATTCCATATGAGAGTGACGAAGTGGACACCAGATTTTGATCCTAACTGTGATACACCCATTGTTCCTGTTTGGGTATTAATGAAAGGATTGCCTCTGTTTTTGCACAATCGGACTGCATTATGGGATATAGCACACATGATAGGCACGCCATTGCGAATGGATTCAGCTACAATGCAAGGAATAAGACCCTCAGTGGTGCGTCTCTTTATCGAAATTGATATATCTAAGCCACGACCATCCAGACTACATGTTCAAGGAGGACAATTTGAGTTTTATCCAACGGTGGAGTATGAGGATGTGCCAGAATTTTGCATAGAATGCAGAATGTTGGGACACATAGCATCAAACTGCAAAGAGAAGGATGTCAACAAAGAAGAGCAAGCAGTGCGTACAATACAAACAGAGGAAGGAACAAAGCGCATTGATAAAAAACAACGTTGGACCCCAAAGAAAACTCCTAAACCACCAATCCAAATACTGTCTCGTTCGGCAGATCATATTCCAGTCACTGAAGCACTCTACACTCAACGTGGACCTCAATACAGGTCTGATATACCTCAACATACCAATATTGAGGAAGACTCTGACACTAATGACGCACAGGATGAAAACAACAATGATGACAAAGTCTTGCCTCCCACAGTAGATGTAACTGACAAGAAGGATTTATCCAAACTGGGATTCTCAAAGAAATATCTTATAGAAGATCAAGATGATGTAATTGTGGCCAATGTATCAGACACAGAGGCATCACGTAAGGATAGATATGAACGTTTTACTGACTTTATGTCAGGCCTTTCACCTGGTGAACAGCAGTATGTGAACGCAGTAAATGACTAAATATATGAGACAATGCATAATGCTTGGTTAGGAGACTTGCCCATAGATCTACCAGAGGTTGATTATGTAGAGAAAAAGGGGTTTGAGTGATTTCAGAATATATGATTTAAATGTGCATGAAAACGAGCATAAGATAAATGTGCATGATATATTGCTTATTACTTGCCTTATATAGTTCATATATTATGTTGCCGTACTAACGAGCCATAAAGCTTTAAAGCTTACATCAAATGGCAAACATTTGTTGTGTTTATACTATTTTCAGGTGCCACCATTAATGAACTAAACTAGTTCATTAAGTGAAGTACTTAGTTAATTAAACTAAGTAGATCATCAAAGGAAGCTACATTTGAAAAAGGCACAGAGGCAACAAGACTAAGAAAGGAAAGTCTCCTCCTCCTCTCTTCATCAATATACACGGCCATATACATATATAAATATATATTTTAAATTTTTTTGAAAAAGGCACATACACATGTATTCCAACGTACTACCGACACGTTATATATTTTACGTACGTACGTTAACGTCACACCACCATACATAACTCATATTTATGAGTATATTCAGGTCTTATATCATATGATATAAGTCATGGTGATGACAAATTAAATACGACACGTTAAAAGATTCTAAACCGAAAATTGTTGTATCGGGCGAATACCAAAACTTTGCCAACGTGTCACATACTTGCCATAAATAGATGGCCAGCCCCTACACTTCAAAAATACTCAAAATTTTCGTGGGTATGATGTTATGTGTAGCCATAAAATCATTCCATGTTGGCACACACAAATCACCCCACATTCGCCAAGGTTTCATCCACAAGGGTGGTTTTACTTGGCAAGGTTTTAATGCGACATATCGTACATGACAGGAGGTTACATATACTAGAAGCATTATACTTCTTTTACGAATTTGATGATGTATTCATGTAATATGGTTTTCCTCCGCCATAAGTGAGGCCTTACATCAATAAAACTACTTTTTTGAAAAAAAAATATATATATTGTTTTTTAGAATTGGGGAGGGGAATTGAACTCGAGACTCGGGAATGGGATAGATGCTACTCAACCGCTAGATCTAAAAGTTTTTGGCTATATATACATATATATATATTATTAATAAAATTTTTCGTTTTAAAAATAAATATATATATATATATATATATATATATTGAAGAAATGGTAATTTTATTGAAAAAACCTCACTTGTGGCGGAGGAAAACCATATTACAATCATCGTTGTATGAGAATAAATGAAATAGCGAGCTAATGATGGCTAATCTCCAGTCGTATATGATATGCTGTATTAAAACCTTGCCAAGTAAAACCACCCTTGTGGATAAAACCTTGGCGAAGGAAAAAGCGTACATATTTATACGGCTGGTATTGAGGCCAAAACTAAATAAAAATGAATTCATTTGTGGTACTCCTCTATGATAAATAGCGCTGCTGGGCCTTTCGTCATGCAGAGATCCGAATGTCGCTGGAGACCAGCGCCATGATTGTGGTGGATCCAGTTTAACACGTACCTCGTCAAAGTTAAAGTAAGCAGATATGAGAAAGACAATGATACTATAAAGTAATGTAATCAGTCGAACCAAAGCCATACCCAAGTTGCCTTGGCTCAGCGCGAACCAAGGCGACATCAGCTGTAGCATGCCACTGGGTATTAGATTAATAATATGCTGGATTGTATCCGTTGAGCTTATGCATTCCCTCGTAAATGATGTTTGCAGCAGTGTCCACCATGTCATAGCAATCGCAATAGTCAGACAAAGATATGCATATGAAGTCGTATTTTGAATTTTCGCATGAATAACATGAGAATATATGAACAGTAAACGCACCAGTGTTTCCTGTGTATGAGGACAAAGACAATAACAAGGATGCACCGCCAACACAATGTGAGACATGTATCAAACTCGGAAAGCAGGCAGATGAAGATCCATGAGTAAAGCTCCGCGAACTTCACACGGCAATTCATGAAGAGAATTATAGCACCGCAGCCCCGCTGTTCTGTAACCATATCGTGCCAGCCAGTGGGCTACGGTATTAGCTTCCCGAGGACAATACTGTAGTGTTGAATGGTTTAGACTTAGGAATTGCCTTGCGTGTAGAATATCCGACGCCAAGCAACCTGTTAATTGCCGAGTTTCGGCCAGCAAGGTGATCATCGATTGGCAATCCGTTTCCAATATAATGTTGTTATATTGTTGTGCATATTGAATCAACGCAAATGTCATGGCTTGTATTTCCACCCTTAGAGGCCCAACCAAATGCAGTGAAAAACAAATAGCCAAACGGAAATGGCCTTGATCCGTTCTCAACACCGCCCCCCTGCTGCAAGTTTTTGTCCCACAGTGGCATCAACATTTAATTTCAGTTTGCCCGATGGTGGAAACTGCCAATGGACTACTGTCAATCGTTTCGCTTTTAGTGTTGGAGAAAAATGAAGGTCAACAAGATGTGGGATTGATGCAGCGAATTTTTTCCCATGCATAGCGGAACACCATGTGTAAATTGAACCCTTGATCTTAGTATATAAGCGATCATAATTGAAATGCTCTTCACCAAATCTGCAGGCTGCATATGATTTCCATATTTCCCAAGCTACCATGGATGGCACTGTAGCCTTAAGTTGGCCCATCGTCGATTGATGAGTGGATGTTTGCCACCAGCGAAATAAGTGAGCTTTGATTGTGCGAGATAATGGCATTGACCCAGAGAATGTAATTGCCATTTCATCCCAAAGTGGTCGGATTTTTGAGCAATGTAGAAATACAAGATCTTGGTCATCATTATTCTGACGGCAAAAAACACATTGTGATGGGTATGATGTCAGCCAGCAACGAAGATTATTGACCACTGGAAGAGAGCGATGCCAAAGCCACCAGAGAAATATTTGTTGTCCTGGGTGGGAAGTTTTCCACCAAATACAGTGTGTCTCAACCATAGAGGGGCCATGAGCTGCAATTAGTGAATAGGCTGATCATATGGAAAACTGTCCATTATCATCTGGCGCCCAATGAATCATGTCATGCGTATGGTGTGTGCATCTCCATGTAGTCATGTATGCTACATAATCGCTTCCACGTTAACGAGTCATAAATGTGAGAATATATAGAAGATCGCTGTCCATATTTTGTGCTACAAAATTTGGACCATAACGTATTGGAGTGGAAATATTTCCACCATAGTTGACAGTCGTAAGCTTTTTGAACATGTGAAAGATTGCGAATACCTAGTCCGCCTGCTTCGACCGCACGACAGATTGAAGGCCAAGACTGCCAATGATGTCTACCTTTCCAAAGAAAAGATGCCATTTTACGATTTAAAATATTAATCACAGCTTTTGGAAGCCTCGAGCTGGCTATGAGATGCGTGGGTAGCGTGTTGAGGACGTATTTGATGAGTATAATTCTACCCGCCATCGAGAGGAATTTGGTTGACCATGTAGACAACTTAGCTTCAAAATGATTGATAAGAGGGAACAATATCTGGCTTTGTTGATTCCCTTATACAAATATGAACCAAGATATTTAACGGGCAATGATGTTGATCGCATGCCCAAAGCTTCCAGTGAAGTATTAACCGAAACTCCTTGACCCGCCACAAATTGGCTCTTGTTATAATTTACCAGTTGTCTAGAATCCTTCTGATATGCTTCCGAAAATTTGCAAAATTTGCCCAAGTTGCGAGCAGCCCCATTAATAAAAACTAACAAGTCATTAGCAAAACCCAAGTGCGAGATACACGGTATGCAGTCTGCCTTAAATCCCTTGATAGCACCCGTCCTCACTAGATGTTTCAGCCCTCTTTAGAACCTTCCGATGATAATATAAATAATAGCGACGATAGCGGATCGCCCTGCTTCACACCTCGACCAATAGAAAAGGACCCCGTCGGACTACTGTTTAAAAGAATAGAACATCGTGTGGCAAACAAATTATTGATTAGAATGCGCACTAGACGCGCATCCATTCCCAGCCGCTGCAACAGCAAGTGTAGGTATCTCCAACTAACACAATCGAATGCCTTGGCCATATCCAGTTTAATTATGACCTGTCCTCCTCTTGTGCGTTTGTCCATAACGTGTACCTTCTCTTGTGCTAATAATACTTGTTCTGTGATGCCACGGCCTTTCATGAAGCCTACTTGTTCTTGCGAAATAAGCTTAGGCAGAAGCTTTCCCAGTCTAGATTCTAGCAATCTTGTAATTACCTTGGAGATAAAATTGATGAGACATATTGGACGGTAATCCGCAAAAGGTTGAGGATTAGTAACCTTTGTTATGAGAATGATGGTGGCCGACGCAACTGGCTTTGGCATCCTAATACCTAAACAAAATTCTTGTACTATTTTGAGAATATCGTGCTGTATCAAATGCCAAAATCACCTATAGAACGACCCCGGGTATCCATCTGGGCTTGCTGCACTTATGGGGCTAAGATCCCAAACAGATTCCTTGACTTCTGCCAACGAGGGAATCTCCTGCAGCATATAGTTATCCTCGTGCGTGATCAATTACGGTATATACTGCAATATTAAATCACAATCTGAAACTGGTTCTTCTGCAAAGAGATGCGAAAAGTAGCGAATCGCTTCGGCTTTGATATCACTTAGTTGAACGCACTCAGTGCCTACAGGTGTCAATATTCTATGAATGTGCTGCCTGCAACGCTTGTCTTTAACTGTTTGATGGAAAAAGGAAGTGTTGGCATCGATCTCCTTCAACCACTTTACATTTGCTTTCTGCTTCCAAAAGAGAAAAGCATGATTTTGAGCAAGCTTTAGCTCTGCTATGCAGCGATGATATTGTGGGCGTGCAGTGTCCGTAGGATCCGCATCATATAGTATTTCCGCTAATTTAATCTCCGCTTCTGCCTGGGACACTACATCGAAAATCTTGCCAAATAGATCTTTATTCCACTGCCTTAAATCTTTTCGAAGACGAGACAGTTTATTATGAAATCCCCATATGCCGCCTAATGTTGGAAATGATTGCCATCGGTGTGTAACAAAAGCATCAAAATCCGCGTGTGTTGTCCAAACATCTAGATAACAAAAAGCTGTTGGATTTCTAGTGCCTTTCGTATCACATGTCAGAAATAGTGGGGCATGATCAGATGTATCCCGTGATAGATGTTGAACTTGTGAGATTGGAAATAGATCAGAGAAAGATGATGAGCTCAAAAAACGATCAAGCCAACGCCATACACGGCCTAGACCTCGGCCATCAGACCAAGTGAATACTGAACCTTGAAAAGATACTTCCTGCAAATGACAGTGCTGAACAAAGTCGTTGAAATCCTGTAACATGCGCAGCATGGTTGCGCTCTACCATGATGCTCGTCTAACATTAGAAATGTATTAAAATATCCTCTGATAAGCCCTGGCACTATGGTGACCGCGTGAGATTGTTTCAACTCTTCCCATAATATACGCCACTCTAAAATGGAATGGCGTCCATATATTGCGGTCAACCAAAAACAATCACTGGAGGCTAGCCACCGATATTTAATCGAATGATGCCGATGACCATCATATTCCTCTTCTAAAGTCAAGATTGATTCCTTCCAAAAGAACCATATTTGATCATCACAAACTGACATAGCTTTTAAAAAACCCAATTGTAATTGATATGATAGCAATGATGTAGCTCGCAGTTTTGGCTCAATGACTATTAAAATGTGTAAATTATGCTTTCGAACCAATGACAGTAAACGATTAAATGAAGTACGGATACCACAGACATTCCACAACTGTATCTTCATTGAGATAATACATCAAAAGAGTTTGAGAGGTGCGCTGCATGTAACCTGGTTAAACGTGGAGAGGTGTGGTTCGCTTGATTACGTCTCAGTATCCTTGGATCCTGACTGGACTGTGGATCTGGGGGACCCACAGGCACATTTTTGCTAGAATGTGTGTCGACATATGTGGCTTCAATTTTGTTTACTATATTATCATAGCAATCCTTATCTTGCGCATCCAACTGACTAACATCTAATGGAATTTCTAATTCATTGTTTGAGTGAGAAGCAAATAACGTTGACTCCGGAAGATCTCCCAACGTGCAATCCTCAACACCTTTTAATCTTGAGAGATCTTGCACATCTGTTACCTCATGAGCTGCTACCATGTCCGGTGATAGCGGATTCATTGTATCTGCATGTGGCTCAGTATTTTTTGTTTGGTGTTATGCGAGTGATGGACCCATTTTTTTTGGCATCCAGCGTTGAGTTTTGGTTTTGGCCGATGGATTTATCCTGGGATTATCCGTTGGCAGAACGACTTTTTCAAGGGGCTGCTTAGGGTTGGCCTTATGCATTTTGCAATCGGAGGCAACATGCCCTAGCCGATAATAGCCTGTGCAGTATGGTGGCAGATCCTCGTATTCAACATTCTACATGATCACTCTAGTTGATGTCTGAATGAAGACATGTTGAGGTAATTCTTTTGAGACATCTAATTCAATGCATACTCGCGCCACCGATGGGCGGTTCATTGTTGCAGTGGCGGCGTCCAACTTCAACGGCTCTCCTAGCATAGCCGCCACTTGAAAGAGAGCCTCTTTTCGATGCAAATGAATGGGAAGACACGGGAATAACACCCGAATTAGGACAATTGGCACTTCGATCGTGGGATCATAATCCTGCATCCACTTGGTGATTCTCTTATGTTTTCCGGAGATCATCCAACTTCGTCGTGAAAAACATCGTATATAGTCTTGCTCTTGATCAAAGTGGAGTAGAATGTGCATGGGATCCAAAAGTCCCACCTTTACCGATCCCATGAAGCCGATGCGATCAATGGTGGAGCGAATCGTTGTTAGCGGTGGCCTACCATACCAAAAAGTACCGACCAATGTGAATCGATACGAAGAGGCTAACGACTGAATTTCTTCATCAGTGAAAGTAATCATTGGGCTGCCCTTAACTTTTTGGACTGGTTTTGGCTGAATGCGCGATGGTGAGGACGTGAAGAGCGAAGCGAATGAATGTAGTGCTGAAACCTGTTTTGCCGCTGGAGCGACCGAAGACAGGGCCGCCATGAGAAAAGCGGTTGATGTCGAATTGAGATTGCAAAGAATAAGGGATGGGAAGAGGAGACTGCAGCCGATGGTTGAATGGGGAGGTGGCTGATGGCGGCTACGCTGCCAGCCATGGGAGATCGCACGCTAGAGAGGAGGGCGGCATTTTATATATATATATACACATACATATATATACATACATACATACATGTATATACATGCATATATATATATATATATATATATATATATATATTGGTGCAGGATGGACGGTACCGTCAAGTTATTTTATTGATAATTTAACCCTCACTTGTGACAGAGGAATCACGTGGTTACATTAATGTTCTTCCTATGGTGGGAGACTCTCCCAAACTAGACAATAAAGAAAAGCAAATATCCAAAGAGAACGAAAAACATGAGAAAACAACAAATTATAGTGAAACAAAAACATGTCAAAGTATTCTCTGCTTAGTTGAGGGGGCCTAGTACGCGATGAGAAAACAAAGTGATCCAGGTACTTCATCTATGCTAGTCATGCAACGATCCAGCCATGATGCGTCCCAAATGTCTCGCAAGCATGGAAAAAGACATTAGACCTTAGATCAACCATTAAATTACATAAATGAGGTCTGAGTGAATATATGTGACAGATTGAGCATACCGACTTTGCTTTGGCCATGTCGGACCAAAGCAACCAATGTTTGAATTTGGCAAGCCATTGAATCGATGCTATCCCCCGGTGTCCTCGTATGATGCATCCTCGACAAGAAAAATTAGCAATTAAAAGAATGTTTTTGATAAACAGAAAAGAAGATATGAGTCTGAACCAAACGCATTTGCATGCCAAGGTTGCCTGTAGTTGAAGGACTGCTGACAACAAAAAGTTATCATCACCAACCCAATCAGGAGATGTCAAAGTAAAGTGTAGAATGGAACATGGAAGAAACCATACCCATGTTGCCTGCATATGAGCAATGCATGTAACCTCCAAATATACAGAGCACGCCATCCGTGAGCTAGTCTCGATCAATCTGAAGCACGCAACATTGATGTGGTAACATCTGTATAATAAAAGCCTTAGGCAGTATTCGGGAGTTGAGACGAAGATGTAAACTTGAGGGTACAGGATACAAAACGAACATGTTGAGCCAGGTAATGAGCCACCATATTAACTTGACGAGGTGCATAATGAATCGAACTTCCTGTAAGTCGTAGAAAGATCTCCAAGCGCACATAATCCTTCATTCTTGATAGCAATGGATCTCCCATTTTGGATATTTACAAGCAATCGGTTTCAACAAGTATATTCCAATGCCATTGGCTAAAATAAAAAAGACTATATAACACTGCTTGCAACTCTACATGAAGAGGTGGAAGGCATGGAAGCACAAACACAATTGCTCCCATTGTGTGACCATAATGATTGTGAAGGTTGCCCATGCCATAGCAGAATGCCTTCCTGAGGACGCATCAACGTTCAACTTTAATTTACCTGAAGGTGGCAACTGCCACTTCAAAACTATGATCTTTGGAGTCAGAAGGATTAGGGAAAGGCCAAGATCAATGAGGTGTGAATAATTCTTGGCTATTTTAGTGCCCGACCAAGAAGATGCCCATACAAAACATTGTTGTCTCACTCGCACATATAAGTCTGTAATTCTAACATCAGATGAGCCGAAGATAAGATTCGTATAGATTTTCCATACTGTCCAACAGAGCATAGTGGGCGGGATAACTCGGAAGTGGCCTAAAAGAGTGCGCTGTATCAAGGATAACCACCACTGTAATAAATTTGTACGTAGTGATGATCCATGTGGGAGAGGACCTTTCAAGTGAATAGCAAACAATGTCCATACATTCCATACCAATCACCATCGAAGAAAAACGTGATCAATAGTAGTTGAGTCCTCCTTACAAAAAGGACAAACAGTAGGGCAAGCGAGAAAAACCGCACAAACTATCCTCAAATGGAATCACGCGATGAAAGATTTTCCACATGAAGATACTGGCCAATGCAGGGATTGATTTCCACCATATGTATTTTTGAGATAGTAGTGTGACATTTTGTGGTCGAATATCAGCATATGCATGCTTTAATGTAAATTGGCCACCTGGAGCCGAGGTCCGAAGAATTGCAGTATTATTCGTGGTAAGGCAAGAGCATAGAGTATGAACAGAACAAATCCTTTTCCAGCCAGGCGAATCATAAATACGAGGGTTGAACTCCATTCGCTTCCCATATTGCTGCTACATATACTTAGCCCCCAATGTTGAGGTTGTGTGAAAATTCCACCATATTTTACATTCATACGCAAGCTGTATGTGTTGCAGATTTTGAACACCTAGCCCTCCTTCTTGTTCCGTATGTGTGAGACCCAATGATGTCGTGGTCCCCAAATAAAGTTGGCCATCCGCTGCTATATGGCATTTATCACACTTTTAGGTAACCTTTCAGCTGCCATTAAATGCAGCAGGAGAGATGCAAGAACAGATTTGATTAGAACTAGTTATCCCACTGGTGTTAGAAGATGACGCTTCCACCCCGAGAGTTTGGCGTCAAAATGTTGTAGTAGCAAAACACAGTATCTAGCACGATTTGTGACCCGATATAGACAAGAACCCAAGTACTTAATAGGCATCAAAGATGCTTGCATATTCAATACATTTCCCATAGTAGCCAAGGACGATCGAGTAGCATAAGAGCTCGCCACAAATTGGCTCTTAGTATAATTTATGAGATGGCCAGATGCTCTCTGATAAGTAAGACAAGACTGAAACATTTGCAGATTATTAGTAGAGCCATTTATAAATATTAGCAAATCATCTGCATAAGCTAAGTGGGACACTCCAGAAACTCTACCTGCGTTGAACCCATGAATAGTACCAGATGTGAAAAGATTATTAAGCCCTCGACTGAAGCCTTCAGAACCCAGTGTAAATAATAGAGGAGAAAGTGGATCACCTTGTTTTACCCCACGAGTTGGAGAAAAGAAGCCATAACTTTTTACATTAACTGCCATTGATAACTTTGTTAATCGAATGTTATTTAAAACAATTGTAATGAAACAACCATGGAATCCAAATTTGCGCAAAATATGTTGTAGATAATGCAAGGTAGCCCTATCAAAAGCTTTGGCCATGTATAATTTGATCACAACATTTGCCCCACATGTTTTCTTGTCAATGAGGTGGACCATCTCATTTGCTAGAATAACATGCTCACTATTGTCATGATGCTTCAAAATAACCAATTTGTTGCGCAGATATTATGGAAGGCAACAAGGTAGACAACCGTGTGGCAATTATTCGAGTGGTAACTTTATTGATGAAATTTGAGAGACATATAGGGCGGAAATCGGCGTAAGTTGATGGCCATTGTTTCTTAGGAATCAATGTTATGATCGAGGACAGCATAGCCCGCAGTGGAGGAACCCCAAGAAAAAACTCTTGAATAGCACAGGTAGGTTACATCTTTCTTAAGGATATGCCAACATGTTCTGAAAAAATCGCCATTATAACCATCAGGTCCTGCGGCGCTATTGGGATTTAAACTCCACACAACATTTTTAATTTCTTGCATGTCTGGCAGTCGCATGAGCATCTAATTATCTACGGTTGAAACCAAAGTTGGGATATGTTGAAGAATGGACTTTAGATCACTGACTGGCTCATCTATGAACAAATGAGTGTAATAATCTACCGCTGCCTGGCCTAACGCATCTGAGTTCTCCATAAGATTACCCGCTGAATTAGTCAACTGTCGGATCCGCTGACGCTAATATCTATCTTTAACAAGTGCATGAAAGTAGGCTGTATTTTCCTCACTCGATAATGCCCAACAGATTCTAGACTTCTGCTCCCAGAACGAGGCCTGCTCATTATTGGCTCACAGTAAATTTGCTTGAGCAAGAGAATATGCTTGTCTGTTTTCAGGAGAAGGATTTTGGTCATAAGCTAACTCCATTCAAGTAAATTCATCTTCATCCACAGCTACCCTATCGAATATATTACCGTGGATTTCCTTATTACAGCGACGTAATTCTAATTTTAAGGATCGTAATTTAGCATATAATCCATGCATGCCTCCAAACATAGGGATTTTATTCCATGAATCCGCAACAAACGTACTAAAGTCATCATGCAATGTCTATGCATTAAGAAAAAGAAATGGGACGGGTGACGTATCCATAGTCAACTTATAGCGAAGGAACAAAGGAGAGTGGTCAGACGACACTTATGGGAGATGCTTCACTGTCACATCTGTAAAAACATCATTGAATGAAGAGTTACACATCATGCGATCCAAAACGACGCAAGACGCGATTCAATCCACTATCCCTTGCCCACGTATAAGATGATCCAAAAATCGGAATTTCTTGCAGCTGACAGGAATCCACAAATTCATTAAAATCTGATAAAGATCAAAGAGTAAGGGTGGACCGACCTTGATGTTCATTAAGCCGCAAAAAGGTGTTAAAATCACCACCAATTATCCATGGAGCAGAAATATTCCGAAAAGCAGCAGATAAAATAGCCCATAACAGTCTACAGGCCGCTATGGTATGACGACCATATACCACTATCCAGTATATGGTAATCTGCAGTGGACGCCAAAGAAACATAAAAGTTGATGCTTGCGCATGATGATCTACCGCCTGCAAGTGCAAAGATGCTGTTTGCCAAAAAAACCCCAGATATTTTCTTCACAAGTCCTGTGCATGACTAAATCCGAATTTAAGTCGATAATAAGTACGTTTATCAGATTGCTGCTTGGGTTCTATTAAGACTAGCATATCAACATTGTGAGTGTGCAACATGTTAAGAAGAGTAGACACGATGTCTGCAGTCCCCCCACATTCCAAGTTATGGCATTCACTGAGACTGAGGTTGAGAAGCTTAGCGTCCACTTCGGGTTGCACTGCGAGTGACCATCTGAGATGGCGGACGTCGAGAGAGCTCTTTACGCATACGTCTACGTCGTCTTGAGGGAGATTGAAGGAAACCCTCAGTATCTGGTAGGTCATCTAATTTACGCAACAAGCATAATCATCAAAAATGTTTGGCTTCGATGATAAACGTTTTCCAAGTTCCTCAGATGCTACTGTCATCTGATTGATGAAATCTGCACGCACACTATTATGCACCACTACGTCTGACGTAAACGGATTTTTGATCTCAGAATCAGAATTATGACAGTTATCTAGATCATCTAGTTGAATGTCTGGAAGAAGGGTATCCTCTTTGTCTGCATGCAAGCGGGTCAAATCCTGCATCTCCAAAATTTTTGGATCTTCTGGCGACAGGGACAACAAATTCTCGGTTGACTTGGAGATGTTATGATGTGGTGCCATAAGAGAAGTATTATTTAGCCTAGGGAGCAGTGTAATTGGAGCAGAATCCGTTGTATCCTCCAAAGGTTTTGCTTTTTTGGCATCCATCGTGTGGACGGCTTGGCTGGCTTTTTGGCCACCGGTGGCAGCTGCTGCTGATCACAAGTCCTAGATACATGACCCAAAAGATGGCAATCAATATAGAATGAAGGCAGATCCTCGTAAACTATTTGCTGTAATATTAGCTTGTTTTTTCCTTGAACGTAAAGCTTGTTGGGCAGTTCTTGCAATATGTCTACCTCAACGAAAACTTGGGCCACCGATGGTTGCAACCCATCAGAAGTGGCGACATCCAATTTAATTGGTGTTTCAACAATTCTAGAGACTTCAAAAAGAGCCGCTTTTTGTTGGTAGTGCACTGGCAATCCCAAGAAAGCAATCCAAACAAGCACTATCGGTGCATCTGACGCAGGATCAAAATCTACAGTCCATTTTTTCACTCGCAGATGACATCCTGCTATTTGCCATGTCCTATGATAGAAGCATCGGATATAATCCGCTTCATGCATAAAATTTAGTAGGATATGAGATTGATCTATCAAGGTGATGCGAACATCTAACTTGAATCCAATCTTCTCAAATACATCTCGAATCACCTTGATCGAAGGCCTACCGTACCAGAAGGTACCGACTAATGCGAGACAATAAAGAGCAGCCAAGACATCAATCTCTGCATCTGAAAACGTAATGAGGGGGATCCCTTTGTGTTTCGATGCTATTTTCAGCAAAATTGTGAGCGCCGGAGAGCTAGAGTTGACGACAGCAGCAAAAGATTTGACGCTGCTGCCCCCATGGTCGATCGTAGGAGAGAGCATCGCTTTTAATTTTCTCATCAGGTACAAATATATACATATATATATGTATATATATGTGTGTGTGTGTGTGTATACATATACATATATATATACATATATATATATATATATATATATATATATATATATATTCTCAAGGCGTCAAGCTATATTCTTCTATCCCGGCATTTCAAAGACATGTCATAAACCTGAAAAAATCACATACACATCATCTTATGTGTATATGCATATCTAAGATATTCCAAGTCATATATTCTATGTCATCAATTTTCTAAAAATGTACCGACGCGTCAAAAGTTCATAAACCGAAATTCGCCACATCAAATGGCTACCTAACCTTCACCGACACATCATATACTTACTATACAAAGATAGCCAGCAAATATACACTCCAAGCACCTCAAAATTTGGTGTACCACATGAAATATTCAAGACCAAAGTGATACCATAATTGCATATTTCAATTATTCATCATTATCCTTATCCTCTTGGAAATTCAAATTCAAAAATGTTACACATCCATGGCCGAATTTCCTACACTATATGGAGCTGAGATTATACATTTTATAAATATATTTTATATAGCGTACATCACATTTTACATGTCTAAAGGGTTCGTGATCAATTGGAAAAAACTCACACAATCGGCAGAATTCAAAAATTCAAATTTCTACACTATACTAAAGGGGGACGATCTTGATATGTTGTGACATGTACCTAGACATGTTTTACACATTCAGGGCCTATCTTGGAGTATTCTAGAATACAAGGTTAAATGGTGATTGAAATTTACCATGTTTATGAAGATGCTACATTATTATTCATTCAAAATTCAAAAATATTTTCAGCACATCTGTGCATGAAGTGGGCGGCTGATTTGTGTCTACATGGAGCCTAGGTGGAGCTTATCTTGCATTATGAATCGTGGAGAATGATCTACAAAAGAATTCAAAAATTTATTGTGATAAAATATACGAGGTAATGATCTACATTGCTACACTGCATCCGGCATTCGTTCATGACGAGAAGTCTGAACACTTGACAGGTTCGTAGAGTTCTTATATTGTTGTGCCGCTGCTCTAAACTGATATCCATTGTATCCTAGGAGACGTTTGCTACATCTGGTTTTGGCACAATATACCGGAGCAATTCATCTTAAGGATAGAGTCCCGGACTGCCCCGGTTTGCATTGTTGTTCTGTTTCTTTTTACACAAACACACATACACACATGTTCACACTGTATTGTGCAAAATCTGAGTTTTGTTCTCTAACATTGTACACATTCTGAGTTTTGTTTCCTAACAATCTTAAGATGAATTCATTTTCTGTTTTTCTATACTGTTGGTTTGCCTCTGACCACAACCAGTTAATGTATGTGGTGTTGTGCTCTTTCTGTATTTGTTTCCAAAACAAACTGAGTGTAATGTTCTGTTTACTTGACAGAAACTGAAACGTGATGGAGAACAAAAGCTCTAACTCGTTCAATGCTGCGCACATCGTTGCTGAGGAACATAACTGTGTTGTTCCAGTCGCACCTACTGTTGCTGCACCTATTCCTGCACCTGTTCCTACCGCTGGACAGGTTGAGAAGCCTGAGAAGTTTGGAGGCAGTTTCTACAAACGCTGACAGCAAAAGATGTTGTTTTTCTTGACAACGTTGGGCTTGGCAAAGATGCTAACCGAAGATCCTCCAGAGGTGGTTTCGATTTAAGATCCGAATCTGGATATGCATAACAATTTGATGGCTGAAGCATGGAATTTTAACATTTATGTATGCTTAAGTCATATTTTGAGTTGTTTAGGTAATTCATTGTACGGACTGTATTGTACTTATAAAACTGCAAACTCACAGTTGATGGCCTTAGATAAAAAGTACCGCACGGAGGATGCCAGTACAATGAAGTATGTCGTTGACAAATTCTTTTTTATTTTTAAATGTTAGACTCCGAGACTGTTGTTTCTTAGATTGAGAAATTACATATGTTGGTGTCGAAATGGAAGAAGAGGGCACGTCGCTCAGTGAATCTTTCATAGTGGCAGCTGTGATTGAGAAGCTACCTTTTTCGTGGAGGGAATTTAGAAGCTATCTCAAACACAAGCGAAAGAAAATGAAATTGGAGGATCTGATTGTTCGACTCCGTATACAGGAGGACAATCGCAGATCCAAACGAAGGTCAAGTTTGAGTTCTGGTCATGCCAAAGCTCATGCCGCAGAAGCGACGAAAAAGAAAATGGAAAATTCTGTCGGAGTGAACCCTAAAGGGAAGAAAGTTGCCAAAACATTCACTGTAAAATGTTATAACTGTGGGATTCAGGGGCATCGCAGTGTTGACTTCCGTAAGCCCAAGAAAAAGCACGAAAAAGCAAAAGCCAACCTTGTCAGTGAGATGGATGATCTGGTTTCGTGCAGTGTTGTTTCTGAGTGCAACGCAGTAGGAAATCCTAGTGAATGTGGGTGGACACTAGATCCAGACTAATCTCTGGCAAAGAACAATGAAAAGCTGTACATGGCGAACTCTGATAGCTCAAAGATTGAAGGTTCGAGCAATATGATTCTTAAGATGACTTCAAGGAAGGAATTGAATCTCCGAGATGTACTGCACATTTTTGACATCCGCAAGAACTTAGTTTCTAGAGCTTTATTAGTCAGTAATGTAGAAATAAGAGGGTTTGAGTTATTTTAAAATAAGAAATTTGAATGCATATATATACATATATATAAACGTGCATAAATGTGTACATGTATGCATGATAACTTGCCATTACTTGCCTTATTTAGCTTATATATTATGTTGCCATACTAACGAGCCATGAAGTATTAAAGCTTACATGATATGGCAAACATTTGTTGTGTTTATACTATTTTCAGGTGCCACCATTAATGAACTAAATTAGTGCATTAAGTGAAGTACTTAGTTTAATAAACTAAGTAGTTCATTAAAGGAAGATTCATTTGGAAAAGGCACAAAGGCAACAAGGCTAAGGAAGGAAAGTTTTCTCCTCCTCTCCTCTTTAATGATACACACGCCATATATATATATATACACCATATATTTTCAGATTTTTTTGATAAAGGCACATACACATGTATTCCAATAAAAAAAAGGGGGATATTCTACATATCACATGCTGAAAATTTTTTCAGCATGTGTACAAGGGGGATGGACGAATTTTAAGCCTCTTTTGTGTCCAAGTTCATTTCTCAATTGATAGCAAGACTTACCATGTATTGTTGATTCATTTTTATGATAAAAAATCAAAGAATAATTGGTATTATTTTGAAAGAAATGGAAGGTTGCACATGCTGAAAAATTCAGCATGGCAAGGAGTGTAAGTGGCCGAAATTTAGCATGACAAAATGGGAGATTTTTTGTCTTGCAATTTATGATGAAATTTTTGATTTATGGTATGAATTTATGGTTGATTTTTGGCACATTTTTGAGTGTTTATTTCAGATTATTTCCATGTCATCTTGATGACAACATTGAGCCAATAAAGAGGTGCCAAGTAAGCGAAGACTAAATGATGATCCAATAGAATGATGCCAAGTAAGCAAGGCATTGTCACCATGATGTCTTACACTCTCTCAAGCACTTAAAAGGAAATTTTCAAGAGGGGAGAAGGCCTATAGGGGGACGGCTGCAAGGTTAAAAGAAAGAAGAGGAGAGCAAACAAAAACAACAACAAGAATTGCATTCCAAAGTGATCAAATTGCCAAGCTCTTCTTCTCCTACATCTTCTTTCTTTCTCTTTTCTGGTAAAAAGCCTATTGTTCTTTACATCTTTCAATCTTGAATAGGCTTCATATAAACCACCATTCATTCATCTTTGTAAAAGATTGATCAAGGTGTGATCAATCTTCATTCTAGCAAGGTGGTGGTGTTCGTGCAAATTGTACTAGCAATACAAGGTTTGTAAAGGGTTGGAGTTAAGGTGTAACTCTATCAACCCTGTGGTAAGGTGTGTTGTGTGTGTGAATAGTGTGAACCAAGGAAGGTGTTCCTTGAAGACTGGAGTAGGTTGTTTATAACCGAACCAGTATAAAAATCTCGGTGCAATTTACTTTCAACATTTACTTTTTAGTTTCTGCACTGTTTATCCATTTTGTTCACGTTCGTAAAAATAGTAAACGATTTCCAAAAATTATAAAAATTTCCAGAAACAAACTTACGCGTTCTAGGGTTAATTTGGCATAAGTTTCAACCCTTTTCGATAAGTCAGTCAAACATCAAAAGTTCTGAGACTAGTGCAGTCTGATTTTCAGACTTGCAAAGGTTGAGACTTTGATTGTATTTGACCTACTTCCCAAAAGAATTTTCCAAACCTGTTTCAACACATTTAAATATAGTATATAAGGAGTAATTGGTCAAATTTTCAGATCATTTGGATGTTCACACAAATAGGAATTAATTTTTCAAAACCATCTACCGTTTCTGACAGATTTGCACAATCTGAGTACCAACGGTTTTTGAAGGGGTTAAAGGTTGAATTTTAATTTGAAATTTTTAGGGGACCCTCATAACATCTGAGGCTAACTTCTCTCAAAATTTCATAATTTTTGGAGACCTCTAACCTAGTTTTATAAACGTTTTAAAACAGGTCCTGAAAACAGAATCTGTTTTCAGAATTTGAATTGGTTAGGTTTCAAGAAATTTTAAAAACCATATTTTCCGCACCATCTATTCAACCCCCCCCCCTTCTAGTGGTGCCTTGCAGATCCTACAAGTGGTATCAGAGCGAGGTCACGGGTTCGATTCCCAGCAGGAGCAATTGCTGAGGGGGAGATTGTTGGGTGCAGCAATTGTCCCGTGGCGTAGGCCGGTGGGCGTAGGCCGTGTGGGCCAAGTCACAGTCGAATGCCGTAGGCGCTTGTGTGCTGAATGCACTATAAGGCTAGGGTATGCGCATCTCCTGTCACCAATTGGTTTTGGGAGAGATGGTAGCGCCTGAGGTCCTACAAGTGGTATCAGAGCGCAGGAATACTCACTACAAGGAATCCAACGATTCAGTGAGATGGCATCCACAAATCTCAAAACCGAACAAGAAGGTATGTCGAGCCAAAGGCCTCCACTTTTTGACGGTGAGTCCTTTATTCAATGGAAACTTAGGATGAAACTTTTTCTTATGGCTATAGATATAGATCTTTTGTCAATAATTGAAGATGGTCCATATGTCCCATCTAAGTTATCCACTGTAGACAGAGTCACACTAGAAGTCGTTAAAACTAGACAAGACTATACTAGTGAAGATAAAAAGAAACTTAGTATGAATGCTAAGGCCATGCAGTTACTCTTAAATGGATTGAGTAAGAGTGAGTCCAGTTATGTGTCAAATTGTTCGAGTGCACAAGAAATGTGGAGAATTCTAGAAATGAAACACGAAGGCACGAGTCAAGTAAAAGAGTCAAAAATTAATATGCTCATGTCTACTCTTGAGTCTTTTAAATTGTTGCCTAATGAGTCGATTGTAGATATGGATCTTCGTTTAACTAACATCTATAACTCTCTTGAGTCTCTTGGTAAGGCTTTTACTACGCAGGAAAAGGTACAGAAAGTCCTACGAAGCCTTCCTTCGGAATGGGACCCTAAAGTGACTGCTATAGAAGAAAGCAAGGAAACCAAATCAATAAAGATGGAAGAACTAATTAGCTCACTCAAAGTTTATGAAAACAAACTTACTATTCGGAAATCGGAATCATCTAAACAAGGTAAAACCATTGCTTTTAAATTAAATGAACACGTCTCCCCTCCCTCCGATCACGTAGATGATAGTGATTCCGAATCGGATAATGATGATTTAATACTATTGGCTAAAGGACTAAGAAGATTCATGAGAAAGTCATTTAGAAATAAAAACAAGGGCACTACATCTAAGAGAAATAAAAACAAGTCAAATGATAAGGACATTAAATGTTATGAATACGGCAAACTCGGACACTTATCATATGACTGCCCAAACAAAGAAAATCAAACTAATAAGTACCCTGACAAGGAGCGGAACAAAAATAGACTCGTCTCAGATCCTAAACAAAGGAAACGTGCACTAAAGGCCTCCACATGGAGTGATTCATCAGACTCTGAAACTGAGACCGAAGAGGAGACCGCTCAAGTATGCTTTGCCTCAAAAGCATGTCACGAGGTATCATCTGATTCTGACTCTGACTCTGAACCTTCTTATGATGATCTTTTTAGTCAGTATCTAGAACTGCATAAATTCACTAAGACTCTCGCTAAAGAAAAGAAACGTTTAATTGAAGACAAGAAACTGTTAGAATCTTCTAACGAGAATCTTGTCGCTCAATTAAGCGATTCAAAGAAAGAGTCTTCATGTGTCATCACTGCATTGAAAACCGAGATCTCATCATTAACCTCTCAAAATAATGAAATGAAATCCGAGATTTCAAATTTGAAATCAAGGAATACCGATTTAGAGAAAATGATGAAACAATTTGATAAAGGGTCAAACATGCTGCATCGCATCATATTATCACAAAAGCATGACAGTGACAAAACTGGATTGGGATACGTTGATACTAACGAAATATCAACCAAACCAACCAAGTTTGTTGTGTCTAAGAAAGTGGACACTCCTAAGCCGCAAGTGGCGTCTAAGATGACGCAAAAAGTGCCCCCTTCCTCACGACCCAATCCATCATATCATGTGAAATATAACGTTGTACCATATAGATATGAAAAGAGAAGAACAATGCATAGACGAAATACATATCATCCACGCACTATGCACACACACACAAGGACATATCAAAAGCGTCCTTCATTCAATGAGTATAGAGGAGTCCTTGGGCAAAGACCCAAAGTACATGCACCACATGTATATTATATTGCACCTTCATCTACATTCTTGCCATTTGATAGACCGAGAAGGATCACCCAAGTATGGGTACCGAAAGGTACCTTTACCAAAAGGTGATTAACTAACTCGAAATGACCCAAAATTAAAAGGGTACCTAAATCACTTTTCCACATTGCAGGGATACCACACATCGAAAGATACATCAATAAAGTGGTTCCTTGACAGTGGTTGCTCGAGACACATGACGGGTGACCCGAGCCTGTTCTCCAAATTAAAGAAGGTCACAAAAGGCGGATCCGTGACCTTTGGAGACAATAATGAGGGCAAGATCATTGGAAAAGGTACGATTGGCAATCCAAACACACTCCAAATCTCCAACGTATTTTTGGTAAGCAACTTATCTTACAATCTTCTTAGTATTTCTCAATTTGTTGACAATGGTTTCAATGTGTGCTTTACTCATCCTTATTGCAACATAATAGATAAAAATGGAGAAACCGTTTTAAAAGGAAAACGAGAAGGCAATATTTTTACGCTATCTATGGATGATGTAGTAGACGCTAAAGTTAAGTGTTTTATGTCAAATGAACTCAATGTGAATTTATGGCATAAATGTTTAGGACACATAGGTATTTCCACACTAGAAAAATTGCAACGAAAGAAGCTAGTACGGGGATTGCCTACGCTTGATTTAGACAACTTTCAGTTGTGTGAATCTTGCATAAAAGGCAAACAAACACGTGAGTCACTTAAGCCGAAAAATGAAATAAGCACGACTAGAATACTAGAACTATTGCATATCGATTTGTTTGGTCCTAGTCGCACTACAAGCCTTGGTGGGCGTCACTATGCATGCGTGATTGTTGATGACTTTTCTCGTTATACTTGGACTTTATTTCTTGCACATAAGGATGATAGCGCCGTAGAGATTGCTAAATTAATTAAACAACTCGAAAATCAATACGGTGTAAATGTGAAAAGAATAAGAAGCGATAGAGGCGGTGAATTTAAAAATAAAGAGATGATTTCGTTTTGTGAAGAAAAAGGAATTAAACATGAGTTTTCGCCACCTAGAACTCCACAATTAAATGGAGTAGTAGAAAGAAAGAATCGCACACTACAAGAAATCGCTAGAACCATGCTTTGCGAAAATAAATTGCCTAGATTTCTGTGGGCGGAAGCCGTAAATTGTGCATGCTATATTGTAAATCGCCTATCTATAAGAAAGAAAATAAACAAGACGCCTTATGAAATTTTGAATGATCGCATGCCTAAGATTGATTATTTTCGTGTGTTTGGATGCAAATGCTTTGTCTTGAATACAAAAGATAATTTAGATAAATTTGAATCCAAATCAATTGAGTGCATTTTTGTTGGGTATTCCATAAATTCAAAAGCATATAGATGTTATGATCCTCTCACTAGACAAATCATAGAATCTATTCATGTTAAATTCAATGAATTTGGTGAGATTGATAAAGATAAGA
>AP025045.1:18462226-18530443 GCA_036186865.1 Eustoma russellianum
ACTAGAACTATTGCATATCGATTTGTTTGGTCCTAGTCGCACTACAAGCCTTGGTGGGCGTCACTATGCATGCGTGATTGTTGATGACTTTTCTCGTTATACTTGGACTTTATTTCTTGCACATAAGGATGATAGCGCCGTAGAGATTGCTAAATTAATTAAACAACTCGAAAATCAATACGGTGTAAATGTGAAAAGAATAAGAAGCGATAGAGGCGGTGAATTTAAAAATAAAGAGATGATTTCGTTTTGTGAAGAAAAAGGAATTAAACATGAGTTTTCGCCACCTAGAACTCCACAATTAAATGGAGTAGTAGAAAGAAAGAATCGCACACTACAAGAAATCGCTAGAACCATGCTTTGCGAAAATAAATTGCCTAGATTTCTGTGGGCGGAAGCCGTAAATTGTGCATGCTATATTGTAAATCGCCTATCTATAAGAAAGAAAATAAACAAGACGCCTTATGAAATTTTGAATGATCGCATGCCTAAGATTGATTATTTTCGTGTGTTTGGATGCAAATGCTTTGTCTTGAATACAAAAGATAATTTAGATAAATTTGAATCCAAATCAATTGAGTGCATTTTTGTTGGGTATTCCATAAATTCAAAAGCATATAGATGTTATGATCCTCTCACTAGACAAATCATAGAATCTATTCATGTTAAATTCAATGAATTTGGTGAGATTGATAAAGATAAGGAATATGACGATGATTTTGAATTAAAACCCGTTTTGAATGAAGATAATGATTCTTTTGATATGCATGATATGAATGAGACGCTAGAAATGCATGATCATATAGAAATGCATGATAACTTAGAGAATAATCAACCAAGATGGCATAGAGATCACCCACATGATCTCATCATAGGCGACATCACTCACGGTGTGCGACCACGTAGAAGAATCACTTCGAATGAAATAAATGAATTTCATGCTATGATTTCTGAAATTGAGGCAAAAATGTGCATGATGCTTTGAGTGATTCATCTTGGATTGATGCTATGCATGACGAACTTAATCAATTCGTTAGAAATGATGTATGGGATTTAGTGCCACGACCACAAGATAAGACTATAATAGGCACAAAGTGGGTATTTAGGAATAAAATGAATGAAGAAGGAAAGGTCGTTAGAAATAAAGCAAGACTCGTAGCTCAAGGATATAATCAAGAAGAAGGAATAGACTACGATGAAACATTTGCACCCGTAGCACGTTTAGAAGTTATACGACTCTTATTTGCTATTGCTTGCATGAAAGATTTTAAATTGTATCAAATGGACGTCAAAAGTGCTTTTCTAAACGGATTCATACAAGAAGAAGTATGCGTGAAGCAACCACCTGGTTTTGAAGATTTGAAACATCCAGATCACGTGTACAAACTAAAGAAGGCACTATATGGCCTAAAGCAAGCGCCAAGAGCATGGTATGATCGTTTTGCTACTTTACTTTTAGAAAATAATTTTAAACGCGGTACTATAGATAGTACACTATTTTTGAAACAAGAAAAATCAGATTTACTTATTATTCAAATCTACGTAGATGACATTATTTTCGGTTCTACCTCACATAGACTCGTTAAAGATTTTGAAAATTGTATGAAAGCTGAATTTGAAATGTCTATGGTTGGTGAACTTAATTATTTTCTTGGCTTGCAAATTAAGCAAACGAGTAAAGGAATTCATATAAGCCAAGCTAAGTATGTAAATGACATGATCAAAAAGTGTAATTTTGAAAATTTGAAACCCTCCCCCACGCCTATGAGTGTCACTACTAAATTAGACAAAGACGAACATGGTAAAGACGTTGATAATGGATTATATCGATCTATGATAGGTTCTTTACTATATTTAACTGCTAGTAGGCCTGACATCATGTTTAGCGTATGCATGTGTGCTCGTTTTCAAAGTCAACCTAAGGTGTCACACTTAAATACGGTAAAAAGAATATTCCGTTATATTAAGCACACGCCCACCTTAGGTATTTGGTATGATAAGGATTCTACATTTGACTTACATGCTTACACTGATGCAGATTATGGTGGCTGCAAAATAGATAGAAAAAGCACGAGCGGAACTTGCCAATTTATAGGAAATTCCCTTATTTCATGGTTTTCCAAAAAGCAAGCAAGTGTTGCTTTACATGGCACTTAGCCTTTGCTTTACATGGCACGGAGGCTGAGTACATGGCACTTAGCCTTTGTTGCACACAGTTGTTGTGGATAAAACAACAACTTTCGGACTTTGCCTCTAAGGCTAAGCATATAGAAGTTCGCTATCACTTTCTTCGTGATCACGTTAACAATGGTAATATTGTCATAGATCACGTACGCACAGAATCACAAGTAGCGGATATATTTACAAAGGCCTTAAATCAAGCCACATATGAATCTCTTCGTTCTAAATTAGGCATGATTCCCGTTGATATGATTTGATGTGATATTATTTGATTTACTTTCCTTTTTGACAGGAATCTTTTGATTAACTTTCCAAAATAAAGGGGGAGAGAGAAGCATGATTTAAGGGGGAGAGAAACACTGACTGATCTTAATTGATCTTAATTGCACACATCAAGAGGGAGCCGGATTTGAAATTCGAAATTCAAATTTCAAATCTGTGCATAGTTCAAGGGGGAGAGATAGCATTTAAATCATGTACACAAGTTATTTTGAAAATCATCAAAAGGGGGAGATTGTAGAAATAAGAGGGTTTGAGTGATTTTAAAATAAGAAATTTGAATGCATATATATACATATATATAAACGTGCATAAATGTGTACATGTATGCATGATAACTTGCCATTACTTGCCTTATTTAGCTTATATATTATGTTGCCATACTAACGAGCCATGAAGCATTAAAGCTTACATGATATGGCAAACATTTGTTGTGTTTATACTATTTTCAGGTGCCACCATTAATGAACTAAATTAGTGCATTAAGTGAAGTACTTAGTTTAATAAACTAAGTAGTTCATTAAAGGAAGATTCATTTGGAAAAGGCACAAAGGCAACAAGGCTAAGGAAGGAAAGTTTTCTCCTCCTCTCCTCTTTAATGATACACACGCCATATATATATATATATACACCATATATTTTCAGATTTTAATAATAAAGGCACATACACATGTATTCCAACGTACTACCGACACGTTATATATCTTACGTACGTGCGTTAACGTCACACCACTATACTTAACTCATATTTATGAGTATATTCAGGTCTTATATCATATGATATAAGATATGGTGATGAAAAATTAAATACGACACGATAAAAGGTTCTAAACCGAACTTTGTCATATCGGGCGAATACCGAAACTTCACCAACGTGTCACGTACTTGCCATAAATAAATGGCCAGCCCATATACATCAAAATATGATGATATTTTCGTGCCATACATGATATAATCAGCCAAAAATACTTTCCATGTTGGCACACACAAATTACTCCACATTAAGGCCAAAATGTGAAGATTCCAAATTTAATTTTGTCACATGTTAATGGTACCACTTTAAACCAGTCAAGTGCTGAGATTTAAAGTATATATTATATATATTATGTATAACATAATATATATAACATGTGCAAAAGTTGGAATTTAAATTAGAGAAAAATCGGGTAATCGATAAATATCGAAAATTCGGTTTTCTACGAACATAACATGGAACGTTTTTCTTGTACATCATGTGACACGTATCTAGACACTTTTTACATATGATATACATCTTAAAGTGTTCTAGAAAATTAAATTAAGGGCTGATTGGAAAATTACATGTGTGTATTATTAAATGTGCACTATTTTACAAAGTTAACAAAAATAAATTTCAGCACATGTATATACATCTTCCAACGCACATACAGCTGAGATGGAGCACATGTGGAGCCTTGTTGGCATATTGATTGGTCAAGGATCAATCATACATGGTTAGTGAATTAAAGAGAAAAGCCACAAATGGTAAGAATTCAAATATGTCTCACTTATGTCACATGCTGAAAATTTCAGCATGTTGAACCAAGGTGGCCGAATTTTATGTGTTTAATGTGACATATTTTGTCATCTTTTATTAGATGATAAATTGGAAGAAGATATGGTAATGTTTTGAATATAATAAAAAAAGGGGGATATTCTACATATCACATGCTGAAAATTTTTTCAGCATGTGTACAAGGGGGATGGGCGAATTTTAAGCCTCTTTTGTGTCCAAGTTCATTTCTCAATTGATAGCAAGACTTACCATGTATTGTTGATTCATTTTTATGATGAAAAATCAAAGAATAATTTGTATTATTTTGAAAGAAATGGAAGGTTGCACATGCTGAAAAATTCAGCATGGCAAGGAGTGTAAGTGGCCGAAATTTAGCATGACAAAATGGGAGATTTTTTGTCTTGCAATTTATGATGAAATTTTTGATTTATGGTATGAATTTATGGTTGATTTTTGGCACATTTTTGAGTGTTTATTTTAGATTATTTCCATGTCATCTTGATGACAACATTGAGCCAATAAAGAGGTGCCAAGTAAGTGAAGACTAAATGATGATCCAATAGAATGATGCCAAGTAAGCAAGGCATTGTTACCATGATGTCTTACACTCTCTCAAGCACTTAAAAGGAAATTTTCAAGAGGGGAGAAGGCCTATAGGGGGACGGCTGCAAGGTTAAAAGAAAGAAGAGGAGAGCAAACAAAAACAACAACAAGAATTGCATTCCAAAGTGATCAAATTGCCAAGCTCTTCTTCTCCTACATCTTCTTTCTTTCTCTTTTCTTGTAAAAAGCCTATTGTTCTTTACATCTTTCAATCTTGAATAGGCTTCATATAAACCACCATTCATTCATCTTTGTAAAAGATTGATCAAGGTGTGATCAATCTTCATTCTAGCAAGGTGGTGGTGTTCGTGCAAATTGTACTAGCAATACAAGGTTTGTAAAGGGTTGGAGTTAAGGTGTAACTCTATCAACCCTGTGGTAAGGTGTGTTGTGTGTGTGAATAGTGTGAACCAAGGAAGGTGTTCCTTGAAGACTGGAGTAGGTTGTTTATAACCGAACCAGTATAAAAATCTCGGTGCAATTTACTTTCAGCATTTACTTTTTAGTTTCTGCACTGTTTATCCGTTTTTGTTCACGTTCGTAAAAATAGTAAACGATTTTCAAAAATTATAAAAGTTTCCAGAAACATACTTACACGTTCTAGGGTTAATTTGGCACAAGTTTCAACCCTTTTGAATAAGTATAAGTCAGTCAAACATCAAAAGTTCTGAGACTAGTGCAGTGTGATTTTCAGACTTGCAAATGTTGAGACTTTGATTGTATTTGACCTACTTCCCAAACGAATTTTCCAAACCTGTTTCAACCCATTTAAATATAGTATATAAGGAGTAATTGGTCAAGTTTTCAGATCATTTGGACGTTCACACAAATAGGAATTAAATTTTCAAAACCATCTACCGTTTCTGGCAGATTTGCACAATCTGAGTACCAACGGTTTTTGAAGGGGTTAAAGGTTGAATTTTAATTTGAAATTTTTAGGGGACGCTCATAACATCTGAGGCTAAGTTCTCTCAAAATTTCATAATTTTTGGAGACCTCTAACCCAGTTTTAAAAAAGTTTTAAAACAGGTCCTGAAAACAGAATCTGTTTTCAGAACTTGAATTGGTTAGGTTTCAAGAAATTTTAAAAACCATATTTTCCGCACCATCTATTCAACCCCCCCCCCTTCTAGTGGTGCCTTGCAGATCCTACAAGTCATAGATTTAGACTAGTATTTTATTGTAATAAATTTATTTTGAGTAAGAATGGGTGTTTCTAGGAAAGGGCTACTTGACTGATAATATGTTCAAGTTAAGTTTCATGACTATTGTACCCAAGAAAGTTTCGCCTGAAGAGGCTAATAAGGATACTTCTACTTCTGCTTATATGCTTGAGTCTTCTTGTTTATGGCATTTTCATTTGGGACATATTAATTACAAGTCAATAGAAAGGATGATTAATCTCGACTTATTACCCACACTGAACATTAATAAAGATAAATGCCAAGTGTGTGTTGAAGCAAAAATGGCAAAGGCGCCATTTCCTTTAATTGAAAGAAATACTAAAGTGTTAGACTTAATTCATACAGATGTGTGTGATTTAAAATTAGTACAAAAAAAAGATGCTAAAAAGTATTTTGTAACTTTTATCGACGATTGCACTAGATACTGTTATGTTTATTTGCTATGTAGCAAAGATAAGGCCATTGATGCTTTTAAAGATTATAAAAATGAAGTGGAAAATCAACTTAGCAAACGAATTAAGACAATTCGTAGTAATAGAGGTGGTGAATATGATGCACCGTTTAATGAATTTTATTCACAACAGCGCATTATTCATCAAACAACTTCACCATACTCACCTCAATCCAATGGTGTTGCTGAACGCAAAAACTAGACTCTAAAAGAAATGACGAATGCTACGTTGATAAGTTCGGGTTTACCTCAGAACTTGTGGGGGGAAGTAATTCTTTCTGCCAACATTATTTTTAATAGAATTCCATCTAAAAAGATGGATAATACCCCATATGAACTTTGAAAAATGCCATAAGCCTAGTTAAAAATACTTGAAAATGTGGGGGTGTCCAGGTTGATGTACCTAAACTAAGACAAGTTAGAATTGGGCCTAAAACAATTGATTGCATATTCATAGGATATCCAACTAATAGTACTGCATATCGATTCTTGGTGCACATATCGAACATTCCTGACATACATGAGAATGTTGTCATGGAATCAAGAAATGCACTGTTCTTTTAAGATGCCTTTCCAAAGAAAGACAAAAACAACGAATAAACAAACACTAGTAAGCGAGTGCGTGAGACGACCCCTCAAGAAATAGAGGAACCGCGTCAAAGCAAACGAGCCAAAATACCAACGTCCTTTGGACCAGATTTTCTTACATACTAGGTAGAAAACGATCCAAGAACCTTTAAAATCACACTTGGGAGCTCGTTGATCTTCCACCAGGAAGTAAACCACTCGGATCCAAGTGGATCTTTAAGAAAAAGCTGAAAGAGGATGGGTCTATTGACAAGTACAAGGCCTGGTTGGTAGCTAAAGGCTATCGATAAAAGGAAGGATTTGACGTTTTTGATACCCACTCACCGGTAACTAGGATCACTTCAATGAGGATTTTTTTGCTATCGCTGCAGTCTACGACTTAGGAATCCACCGGATGGATGTGAAGACTCCCTTCCTGTACATTGAGTTAGAAGAAGAAATTTATATTGAGCAACCTGAGGGTTTCCTATACCAGGGCTAGAGAAAAAGGTGTGTAAACTTGTCAAGTCTTTGTATGGACTTAAATAAGCACCCAAACAGTGGCATTTGAAGTTTGATGAGGCAATGCTGTTAAATGGCTTCAAGATTAACGAATGTGACAAGTGTGTGTATATCAAGAATACGCCATACGCCTATATGATAATATGTCTATATATAGACGACATGCTCATCATGGGCAGTACTTGTCGCATTATCTTGAATACCAAGAAGATGTTCACACGAAATTTTGATATGAAAGATATGGGGGTTGGCAATGTTATTCTAGGGATTAAAATTTCTCGGATAACTGAAGGTCTTGTTATGTCACAAACTTATTATATTGTTTCTGTTCTCAAACGATTCAATATGTTTGATACAAAACCAATAAAGACCCCACTAGACTTAAGTATACACTTAAGAAAGAACCGAGGTGACTCTATAGCTCAATTGAAGTACTCACAGGTAACTGGAAGTCTGATGTACATAACAAACTGTAAAAGACCAGACTTAGCCTGTTTAGTAAACAAATTGTGCAGGTTTACCAGAAATCCAAGTGAAGATCATTGGAAAGCTCTTAATAGAGTGATGAGGTACCTGAAGTACACAATGAACCTTGGATTACACTATACAAGAGATCCGGCAGTATTGGAAGGATAATGTGATACAAATTGGATATCAGATAGCAAGGATTCTAAGTCCACCAGTGGATACCTATTCACTGTTGGTGGTAGTGCTGTGTCATGCAAGTCCACAAAGTAAATGTGCATAGCTTGGTCCATTATGGAAGCCGAGTTTATATCACTAGATAAAACTGGGGAAGAGGCTGAACGGCTTCGAAATTTCCTAGAAGATGGTCCATGTTGGCCTAAGCCAATCACTTCTATCAGCATACACTGTGATAGTCAGTCTTCTATTGGACGAGCACAAAGCAGCATCCACAATGGTAAGTCACAACATATACATCGGAGACATAATACCATTAAGTAATTGATCTCTAATGGCGTGATTTCAATTGATTACATAAAATCAAAGGAGAATCTTGTGGATCCGCTGACAAAAGGCTTGCCTAGAGATCAAATGTTAAAATTAACAGACAGAATGGGACTTAAGCCCACTGCGCAAGAATCTTTGTAATGGTAATACAACCTTATTGACCGGAAATCCCAGGATCTTGGTTGAACGGAACAACTAAGTTATGAAGTTTCAGTTTAGCAGTTACTCATTCCGTTACATAAAAGTCTGTCTGCAGGGAATATTTAGTGTAAGCTGAAACTTTTAATGGTGTCCTATATCTTGATACATCAAGTGAGATATGGCAGAATGCTCATGATAGGAATCATCTATATAAGTGTGAAGTGTGGCCGCTTCTATGAGAATTCTATGAGGCAAGAAATCTCTAAAATACTTCTTAAACAAGGTTGTTGATGGCGAAAACGAATACAGCCATGAGAACCAAAATGGTGTTAAAGGAAATGTTGTGTGATTATTATTGTCTAGGTTCACTGAAAAGGCTGACTAGTTCAAGACATCAAGTCACTACTTAGCTGAGTGAATCCGATGGTACATGACTACGAAAGGTTCAAAGCCAGAATCTACCTCTTCTGATGCAACATTTGCTTGTCTGACTTCTCGTTAGAGTCTGCATCTCCATTTGCATTAATTTTCATTAATGTGGGATATTGTTATTGGAAAATTGGAAAATTGGAAAATTGGAAAATGGGTTTGTTCAAAGTTGGTGAGCAACATATTTTATGCGTAATTATGATTAGTTTTCGTTAATCAAAAATGAAAACTAATGAGTCTTAAATTATCTGTGTAATGAGTAGATAATTTTAGGATTTTAAATCACTCAATTTTGATACCGGGTGAATGAGAAATTAATGTTTAAAATAAGAGTAAAAATTGAAAAATTTGTGATGTGGCCTCATAAGAAGGAGACGCATCAGCTTTCTCCAAATATACCACATTGGCCAATTGAAGGAAAGTTGCCACCATATATATAATTAAGAGAGGCACTTTAGATGTGCCCTAAGGGCAAGAGAATTTTTGACCGGAGGGAAGACACAGATGGCTGCCACACATGCGCATGTGCGCCGCCACCTGTCCGGTCGGTCGGCTCGGCTCATGCTCGGGGCTCATCTGCCAAGTTCTTATTTTTTTGGACAAAGTTTTCAGAAAATAATTTAACTAATTTACCTCCGATCGTGGGGATTTACTGGGGGAGATCGTGGGTGGTGGGTTACTGTCGGAGATTGTGGTTTACTGGCAATCATGTAACCTCTCCATGGGTTAACTGGCGATCGTGTAACCTTCGCCCAGTTCCCTATATAAATAGAGGAAGACCATTGCCTCTGCACAAAGAAAGTTTTTTCCTTCCGTCCTGCTGCATACTGCCTGCTACTGCATTCCTGCATACGCATACATCTGATTTCTACATTCCTACACTGCATCCGACATTCGTTCATTACGAGAAGTCCGAACACTTGATAGGCTCGTAGAGTTCTTACGTTGATGTGCCGCTCGTCTGAACTGATATCCATTGTATTCTGAGAGACGTTTGCTACATCCGGTTTTGACAAAATATACCGGAGCAATTCGTCTTAAGGCAGAGTCCTGGACTTGCCTCGGTTTGCATTGTTGTTCTGTTTCTTTTTACATGAACACACGGATACACAATTTCACACTATATTGTACAGAATCTGACTTTCGTTCTCTAACATTGTACATATTCTGAGTTTCATTTTCTAACATGATATAACGTATAATTAAGAAAAGCATAACATGGGATGTAAGCAAAACGAACTCATCTATGTAGTCACCATGATTTGGATCTTTAAGAAAGTAAAGCCATAACCTGCATCTTTATTCTGTCAACCTTCAATTCTAATGTATAGCCCAGTTGATTGGTGGAGTACAAAATTAAAAGGCAACGCCGTTCCCCCCCAAGCCACCTAAAACTGTTGCTACCAAAATATTAACAGCGGCTAAAATTTCATTCGTTAATAAGCCATAAACTTAAAGATGTATAATTACACAATGTCTCTGTCTCAAAATAAAAATAAATTTTGATTTTTCAACATATTTACGGTATGTTGAAAAGTCGAAACAGACTTATATTCACTTAACTGGAGAGCAACCCATGTATGTGAAAAAATCAAAATGTAATTTGCCACACATCTCCCTCCGCAAGCTCCAAAGGCCAGGACTCCATGCACCAACGCGGGATACTGATGTACATCCATTGTACTGGAGAAGAGTATTTTGGAATGGTAGCTAAACAATGGTAATTCTGTTGGAGGAATTGGAAGTTTGGGCTTTGGCCCATTAAGGAAGGTTTTCAAAACATGGTTTAGCAACATACTTTGAGCTTAATTATGATTAGTTTCCGATAATGAAAATCGAAAACTAATGGGTCTTTAATTATCTACGTAACGAGTAGTTAATTTTAGGCTTCGGAATCACTCAATTACGATACCGGGTGAATGAGAAATTAATTCTCAAACTAGATAGAAAACATGGTTTAATGGGTGATGTGTAATATTCTTAGGAGGCCACATCACCCTTATGGAGGAATACCACATTGGACATTTGGATATATTTAGCCACCTTATAAATGGCTAGAATGGACACTTTAGATGTGACTTTGGGGCATGAGAAGTTTTTGACCGGAGGGAAGACCTAGAATGGACACTTTAGACCAGAGGAATACCACACGCGCGTGCCGCCGCCCGCCCGCCCGGTTTGTGGATCGTGGCTCATGTGCCGGGCCGGTTCCTATCTTTTTGGAGAAAATTTATTTGGGCTTTTGAACCAGTTATTTTTTGTAAATAGTTAAAGACTTCGGGCCTAGCTGCGCAGCGGGCCAAATGCTCTCCTATGTGTGCGGTCCAGTCCAGTAACGGATAAACGCGTTCGGTCCAGGAACAGATAAACGCGTTTAGTTTAAATTAAACGTTCGGTTGTGTTTAATTTAAATTAAGCGTTCGGTTATGGTTAAATCGAACGGTTGTTTAAATCTAATTCGAACGGTCTCCTCTGATGTGCGATAAGATTGAACGGTTTTGATCTAATGGTGGCGGAAAAGGCAGCTTTGATCCAACGGTTGAGATTCAAACTGACCTAACCGCCCAACCGAATGTGGTTTTCATCTAACGTTTCAGGTTTAATCCTGCATTTCGGTTTGCCATCTAACGGTTGGAATTTAACCTTCCAAAACCGCCGGGAGGTTTTAATCTGACGGCTCTAATCGATCGACGGTTATGATCTGACGGTCATGATTCCTTTTGCGAAAACCGATTTCCAACTGATCCCTCTATATAAACACAGGATGGGTATGCAATCGAAACACACACTCATCCTCTACATTCGTCGCTTTCTGCATCCATCCTCGTGCTTTCTGCATAACATCCAAGAGAAGTCAGGACACTCGAAGGTTCGTTGTAGTTCAAGTTCAGCAGTGCCGCTCAACTAAACAGGTACCCGTTGTATCCTAGGAGACGGTTGCTAACGCCGGTTAGGCATAGTATACCGGGGCAATACGTCTTAAGGACAAAGTCCTCAACTCGCCACGGGTTTGGTTTATTTTACTGTTTCCATATGCACACACCGAACGACTGCGTCTGAGGATAGGATTGATTGTTTCCAACAATCTTAAGACATATTTGATTCAATTAATTTCTGTACTATTTCCGAATTGTGTACGCAAAGCAGTGTTCATACTGATTTACAGTCTCTTTCTACCCATTTCTTATATCCGACACTGTTCTGATCTATACGTTTTGATCGAACTGAACAGGAATGGAAAACAAAAGCTCGAACTCTGTTCAAGGCTTTAACGGTGCACACTTCGTGTCTTCACCTGACGGCGCTAATAACGTTTCTGCCGGTGCGCCGTTCAACACGGTTCCTCTGGAACCTAGTGGAGGGCCTTAGATGAATCCGGCTGCCACAGCTGCACACATGGAGAAGCCAGAAAAATTTGCTGACAGTTTCTTCAAGAGGTGGCAGCAAAAGATGCTGTTCTATCTCACAGCGCTGGGATTGGCCAAGATGCTGAGCAAGGATCCACCAGTGGTAGAACCTGTGGAGGATCAACATCAAAACATGCAGAATGCCTTAGATTCTGAAGCATGGACTTATACTAATTTCTGTTCTTTGAATTTGATTATGAGTTGCCTTGATAATACTATCTATGACATGTTTTGTACTTATAAAACTGCAAAAGCATTGTGGTCAGCTTTAGATAAAAAGTATTGTACAGAAGATGCTGGCACGGAAAAGTTAATAGTTGGTAGATTTCTCGACTATAAAATGCTAGATTCCAAAACTGTCATTTTGCAGGTTGAGGAAATACAAATGTTGGTATCTGAAATGGAAGAGGAGGGCATGACGCTCAGTGAATCTTTCCAAGTTGCGGCTGTGATTGAGAAGCTGCCTCCTTCTTGGAGGGAATTTAAGAGCTATCTCAAGAACAAACGAAAGGAAATGAAGATGGAGGATTTGATTTTCTTGCTTCGGATAGAGGAGGACAATCGACGTGCCGATAAGCCAACCTCTCACTCTGGTCAAGCCAAGGCTCATGTTGCTGAGGCAAGAAACAAAAAGAAGAACAACACTTTGGGCGTGAACGTCAAGGGCAAGGAGATTGCAAAGAAGTTCACGGGTAAGTGTTATAACTGTGGTAAACCGGGGCACCGTAGCAGTGACTACAGAAATCCCAAAAAGAATCAGAATCAAACCAAAGCAAAAGTGAATCTGGTCGGCGCAATGGAAGATCTAAATCTATGCACAGTGGTGACTGAATGCAATGCAGTGGGGAATCTGCGTGAACGGTGGGTGGACACAGGGGCCACTCGACACGTATGCGCCAACAGGGTGATGTTTAACGACTATGTGCCCATAACAAACAATGAACAACTCTTCATGGAAAACTCCGACAACTTGAAGAGTGAAGGATCGAGCAAGGTGGTCCTGAAACTGACCTCAGGAAGGGAGCTGACCCTGTAGAATGTGTTGCATGTTCCTGACATCCAGAAGAACTTGGTATCTGGCGCTCTACTAGTCAGTCATCGTTTCAGACTAGTTTTTGAGGCAAACAAATATACACTTTCTAAGAATGACTTGTATTTGGAAAAGGGGTACCTTACTGATAACATGTTTAAGTTAAATGTTATGACCATTGTACCTAAGAAAGTTGCGTCCACTGAGGCTAATAAAATTGTTTCATCTTCTGCTTACATGCTCGAGTCTTCTTATTTATGGCATTTTCGTTTGGGACATGTTAATTACAAGTCAATACAACGAATGATTAACCTTGACTTATTACCCAAACTAGATTTTAATAATAAAGAAAAATGTCAAATATGTGTTGAAGCAAAATTTGACAAAAGCGCCATTTCCTTCATCAGAACGAAACACTAATCCCTTGGATTTCATTCATACAGATTTGTGTGAGTTAAAGTTTGTGCAAACAAGAGGAGGTAAAAAGTACTTTGTAACTTTTATCGAAGATTACACTAGATACTGTTATGTTTATTTGCTAAGTAGCAAAGATGAGGCCATTGATGCTTTTAACAATTATAAGAATGAAGTTGGGAATCAACTTTGCAAATGAATTAAAACAATTCGAAGTGATAGAGGCGGGGAGTATGACGCATCGTTTAATGAATTTTGTTCAGAACATGGCATTATTCATCAAACGACTGCATCATATTCACCTCAATCTAATGGCATTGCAGAACGCAAAAACCGTACTCTAAAGGAGATGATGAATGCTATGTTGATAAGTTCGGGTTTACCTCAAAACTTGTGGGGAGAAGCAATTCTCTCCGCCAACATCATTTTAAATAGGATTCCGTCTAAAAAGACTGATAAAGCCCCATATGAACTTTAGAAAGGCTATAAGCCTAGTTATAAATACTTGAAAGTGTGGGGGTGTCTGGCGAAGGTTGCTGTACCTAAACTAAGACAAGTGAAGATCGGGCCTAAAACGATTGATTGCATATTCATAGGTTACGCAACGAACAGTAGTGCATATCGTTTCTTAGTGCACAAATCGGAAATTCCCGAGACACACGAAAATGTTGTCATGGAGTCGAGGAATGCAGCGTTCTTTGAAAATGTCTTTCCGAAGAATTACAAAAACAGTGAAGAAGCTAGCACTAGTAAGCGAGTGCGTGAGACGACTCCTCAAGAGACTGAGGAACCTCGTCAAAGAAAACGAGCCAAAATACCTACATCTTTTGGACCAGATTTTCTAACCTACATAGTAGAAAACGAGTCGAGATCTTTTTCTGAGGCAATGACAACTCCAGAAGCTCTTTTCTGGAAAGAGACAGTAAATAGTGAGATAGATTATGTTCTTCAAAATCACACTTGGGAGTTGGTGGATCTTCCTCCAGGAAGTAAACCACTCGGATGTAAGTGGATTTTTAGGAAAAAACTGAAAGAAGATGGATCTATTGACAAGTACAAGGCCAGGTTTGTAGCCAAGGGCTACAGACAGAAAGAAGGATTTTACTTCTTTGACACCTACTCACCAGTAACTAGGTTCACTTCCATCAGGATGATAGTGGCTATTGCTGTAGTCTACAACTGCTTTGTTTATTGACCATTGTCGGCTAATTAGTGACTTGATGTGATCGATCGATGTGACAACAGACAGAACTTTTCACTTTGAATTGCATCTTTTGGTCCAAGGTTCATCTTCCTTCATCTATGAACGGTAAACAACTGACATTGAAGGTTGAAAAAATGGTGAAATAAGTTTAAAAAGATGTCTTTAACACAACCCAAGGTCTATATTAGTAGATTTTGTTATCTTCAACATATACTACATTTTCTTGCAAAACTAAGAGAATTTTTATCATTCTTTTACCTTCTACTATCTCCATCTTCAATCTCTTCTAAAAGCAAGTTCAATCTTCCTCTCCTAGAGCAAAAGAAAGGAAGAAAGCCGTTATATCTTGGGAAGCTTTAGTCTTATTGTCTACCTTACTCAACGGTAGAGGCTAAATTGCTTTAAGGACAGAGTTATCTAGAAACTCGTATCGGCTACTGTTTTTGACTGTTTTCTTGTTAGTATTGCCATTAGTCCCAACAATTATCTGTAGTAGAGGTGCTTTTTTCCTTTCTAGAAGTTGACTTGAATACTAAATCCAAGTTAAGTCTTTAAAAAGTATTAGTCCATCGTAAGTGTCGAAGTATACCATTGCTAGACATATTTATTCTTTGTAACTAAATGACAGCCTGTGGCTAATAATTCATAGTCAGTGGAAGTAACGTTGTCACTTGTCTTAATATATACATAATTGACAATGCCGAAAGACACCAATAAATCTGTGCTTTTCTTATGCGGCATAACGAATAGACACTCTTCCATTAATAATTTGTAGCTAGTTCACATAGTGGCCGGCCTTGAGATTTTGTCGTAATTGCAGAAACGAACAAATTTAAGAAGTCTGAAAAGAGATGCCATCAATCTTATCCATCCTTATGTTCACCATTTACATATATTACTCGGTGATTTCTAAACTTATAGTTTCATACCTTCTTTCATAACGTTTAATTTATACTTTCACCTTTTATCCCCCTCATTCGTGCTTACATTCATTCATTTACATATAGTATTTTAATCATGACATTTTAAAAGGGACTCATACGTTGTTGGATTTTGAGTATGTTTTGACGATTTACATGAACTAAAAATGCAGAAAAGATTTCAAAAAATTTGCAAAACAAAAAGTAAATTTTTAGGATATTCAAGACCGGGCTTAAAATGATATTGAGCGAACGTTTGGTATTCTTCAAGGTATACTAGACAGAACTGAAAATAGTTTAGTCCGAATATTCGGTGTAAGCACACAAAACTTTTTGTTAAGATGACCGATCACACCACTAAACGCAGCTTTTTTGTGTTAGAAAACTCGCAAGAACAAACTCAGGATTGGCGAGTCCGATAGTTCGATCTCTGTATTTGAAAATTCAAAGTTGGTCAAAAGGTGAAAGTCAAATTTCGACTGAAGTCAGGATCGAACTCAAAAGTATGAGCTTGTTCTAAGGTAACATCGAATGTTCGATGCTGAGTTCCATCTTGTAAATAGAGAGTTTGAAGAGAGCAGACTAAACAAAAAACATAACTTAGAGTTGGGTCTGGTGTGTAAAACTGAGCGTCCGGCCCTTGGGTTTAGAGTCCTAAAATATAGCCGTTGCAACATGATTTCCAGACTACAAAAGGCTGTAACTCTATCCCATCTGCCCCAAATTGGTTGTTCATTTATTGCCAACCTCTTTAATGCTATTTTGAGTGATTTCACATGTCCTATAAGCATATAGGTGACAAATCTTCAACCACAATGAGGAAAAGAGTTGTTGCAAAAAAATTAAATTGCGGAAGAGAAACTAGTGAGGTAAGAGAAAGGGGAAGGCTTATAAATAAAATTGAAGATATCTATACATAAAAGATGCTTTGGAGAAGCAAATACACACTTTCAACTTCTTTAAGCTCTATTATTCCTTCATCTCAAAAGCTCTCAAGTGCGAAATTAATAGCTCATTTTGCCTATATTGCTGGTATCAATTGCTTTATTGTGAGAGTATTAAGTTCTAAAACAAGAGGAGTCAAACACAGTTGATCTTTTGCTTTTAATTTAGACTTGATTTGATAGTGTAACTTCAATTCTGCACCCAATGATTATTTGGTGAAATTTCTTTAGAAAAGCTTTGTTGAAGTTTTGAAGAGGGAGTTAGAAAAGCTATTTGGCTCTTGCTTGTAATTGTTGTAGGAGTTGTACAAATTGTTGTAGCAATAGTTGTTGTAGGAGTTTTTGTTGCATATGTTAATGTAGCAATTGTTGTGATATGAGATTATTGACCTCTTTGAGGCAATTTATACAGTCGCTGTTGAGAATCTACTTTGAAAACAAAGTGGTAATGGAACAGAATCAAAGAGATTCGAACTACTACAAATTATTTGGATCCGTTCACTCGCTATTTCTCATCTCCTTCCATACTATTTTGGAGAGTATTTTGAGTTGGAGTGAGCAAAACGAAAAAAACACAAAATTTTGTCTAGGACTCTATCACCCTCCCCCTCCCCTTTTAGTGTTACACCCCACAACATTCTGTTGCGTGAGTACGTGCTTAATACCGTATTTAAAAATGTCTAAATTTTTTGCGAGTATTAAAACATGCGATATACCGATATGCGACGAAATTCGATAACGAATGCTTTCGAGCATATGATAAAATTTAAATAAGAATAATTGGTAAAAAAATTAAATTATTAGGCTAAATTAAATCAAAACTAAAAGACATGATACAAGAAATTATGACCACTTAAATAAAGGAAAAAGAAAGTAGGATATGACAAGATATTTTGGGAAAAAGAAAAGAAAAATAAATATATATATATATAGACACACATATATAATAGGTGGTTTTGGATAGAAAAAGAAGAAGGAAATTGTGGTTAGAATAATACCCAACAAAATTCCAAGTGTATAAAATTGTATAGAAATCAAATGATGGTATTGTGTCCTACTCTAACCCACCCACAACCTCTCTTGACCGCCCATTAGACAAGGTAGAAGCAAAAATTTTGCTTGGGTTTTAACCACATGGAACAATAATGGTTTATATCAAAAAGCTTCCACGCTTCTTACACCATTCTTACATATTTAACAAATCAAACAACCCCATTTTTAAACCCCCTATAACCGGCCAAACATTGAGGAAGGAAGACATGATTTTGTTGTCTTCAACACACATGAAAGTAATCATGTTTTGTACCAAAAAGTCTTCCACCTCTTACAGTATTTCTTACACCCTTCTTACACTTTCTTACACCTTTCAACCAAACCAACCCACCCCTCTTTTTCCCTCCTCACAACCGGCCACCCTCAAGTCAAAAACAAGAGGATATTTTCTTTCCAGCACTCCGCATTTTTCTCCTGAGTTAATTGCACCTGGTATCCATTCTTTTCCACCAAGTTTTAAGTAACATCCAATGTTTCATGAAACACACTTGCCATCCAGACTTATAGGGTTAATAGACACCTGACATCCATGCTGATGTCATAAAGATAATTTGCATTTATTTTTTAAAAGTTTATAGAAAAAATAATTCAAAAATAAAAAGAAAAACTCCACCCCCACCCCCACCCCACCCCCACCCCCACCCCCACACCACCGCATCCATGCGACCTCCCTCCCCCTTCTTCTTCTTCTGAATCTACATTTGACTTCGTCCTCTTCCGAACAATCTTTTTGCTCTCTTTCGCATTAGAATCTACCTGGCCTACATTAACAGCTGACGCATTTACAATATCTTCTGATATCCCACGAGAATCTTTACCTTCAGACTTGATATTCGTCTTCTTTTGCTTGTTCTTCTTTGATTTGCAACTGGATGAAGCGTCCCCCTGTGGTTTTCTTGAAGCAGATTTTTTAGTGGGTCTTTTTGTTCCCTCTGTTGGCTATTCAACTTCTGTTAACATTTCCAAAGAGGCGTCTTCCACTTTTAAGAATTAAAATCTCCTGAAACAAGGGAAAAATCTCCTTAATTATCTTACATCCTTGCAATGTGAACCATTTATGGCAGTCCCACGGAGATCATACAGCATTTTGTCTGAAGGTGAATTAATGAACTGTAGTCATTTAACCAATTGTTTGTTTTTGAAAGTTAAAGAGAAAAAAGGAGAGGCGAGAAGTGAGGTGAGAGAGATGAAGAGGATGAAGATGGAGATGGAGGAATGTAGATTCATAGGGGAGGATGAAGATGGAGATGAAAGAAGAAGATGAAGGAAGAAGGGGGAGGGAGGTCGCATGGTTGCGGTGGTGTGGGGGTGGGGGTGGGGGTGGGGGTGGAGTTTTTCTTTTTATTTTTGAATTATTTTTTCTATAAACTTTTAAAAAATAAATGCAAATTGCTTTTATGACGTCAGCATAGATGCCAGGTGTCTATTAACCCTATAAGTCTGGATGGCAAGTGTGTTTCATGAAACATTGGATGTTACTTAAAACTTGGTGGAAAAGAATGGATACCAGGTGCAATTAACTCTTTTTCTCCTTTGTCAAGAAAAGTAACCACTCCATCTTCTTTCATCAATCTTCCAAAATTCCATGATAGTTCTTCCGACTCCCATTTGACCCCCCAAACCATCCCCCTCCTATAGAAGAGAGCGAACTCTCTTCTTCAACTCATTTACACTTAGCCAAATTTCATTTCAAGACAACCCTCTTTCCTATCAAAGAAAACAAGTCTTCCAAGTCTTCATTTCAAGCACCTTGGCTGAGAGATTAGAAGAGGAGAAACAAGAAAAATTCCTTCTCTTCACACCCAACATATCATCCAAGATAATAGTTAGAACATCCTCCTTCATCCTAGTGTTGGCTGAATTTGTGTAGAGAAGGAGCTAGGTAAGAACTTCACGTAGAATGACTTTAACGTCCTCCATTTATCCATTTCTATGGTTGCTCACTAACCTCTCCTTTTCTTTTCAGAAAGTGTTGTTCACTTAAGGCAAAAGGAGAAGGTTTTCTTCAAGCCAAGTGAAGAAATCTTCAGTCTAAGTATTAAGTGAGAAAGGAAAGTACTCTTTCTAGATCAAATGTAACACAGCTACAAATTAGAGAGAAGAGAGTGTCCAATGTGTAATATAAAGTACTGGATTGTGCCAGCTGAAGAAAAGAATGTAGATGCCGTAAATATGGTGCATGCGGAGAGCGAGTGGTGTCTGTAGTAATCTTGAATAACTCATGACAATCTGTTTCCAAGATAAGATTGGGATATCGAGGTAGAAAATAAATGAGGGCAAACAGAGCAGCCTGCGTCTCTACCTGAAGCGGCTGAACTTGCTGAAGGCGAAAAGAAAGTGCCCCAATACATGCTCCCGAGGAATCCCGGAGTGTGGTGCCACCTGTCGCAAATTTGCGACCCACCGCTGCATCCGTATTAAGCTTTAGCCGTCCAGGCAGTGGCACAATCCAGTGCACCACCTTAACCTGTTTTGTCAAAGAGCAGGCAATAAACCTGCTTGATGTAAAGAAGGACAATGTGTCGCCAACTTAGTACCATCTATAGATTTTCCCCACAAACAGATATACGTTCGGATGGATGATATAGTTGTGTTCGTTGTCCAAGAAGTGTCATCGCCATAAACAGCAGACGTATAAGCACACAAAATATTAAAAACAATAATGCCAGGGACAATAATTCGCAACACATAGAAGAGAGTATTGGGAGAGAAGGTGAGCCACTATGCCATCAAGTGGGTGCGTAGGAGTGAAGAGGAAGAGAACATGTAGAGAAAAAGGGGTTTGTGTGATTTCAAAATATGTGATTTAAATGAGCATGACATAAAACGTATGCATGATATAAACGTGTGCAAATGTATGCATGATATATTGCTTATTACTTGCCTTATTTAGTTCATATATAATATTGCCGTACTAACGAGCCATGAAGCGTTAAAGCTTACACCATATGGCAAACATTTGTTGTGTTTATACTATTTTCAGGTGCCACCATTAATGAACTAAACTTGTTCATTAAGTGAAGTACTTAGTTAATTAAACTAAGTAGTTCAATAGAGGAAGCTACATTTGAACAAGGCACAAAGGCAACAAGACCAAGAAAGAAAAGTCTTCTCCTCCTCTCCACATTTAATATACACGGCATATACATATATAAATACATATATTTTCTGATATTTTGAAAAAGGTACATACACATGTATTCCAACGTACTACCGACACGTTATAATTTTACATACGTACGTTAACGTCATACCATCATAATTAACTCATATTTATGAGTATATTCAAGTCTTATATCATATGTATAAGTCATGGTGATGACAAATTAAATACGACACATTAAAAGGTTCTAAACCAAAAATTGTCGTATCGGGCAAGTACCGAAACATCGCCAACGTGTCACGTACTTGCCATAAATAGATGGCCAGCCTCTACACCTAAAAAATCATTATTAATTTCGTGGCTATGATGATATTTTCAGCCATAAAATCATTCCATGTCGGCACACACAAATCACCCTACATTAAGGCCAAATTGTGGAGATTTCAATTTTAATTTTGTCACATGTTAATGGCGCCACTTTAGACCAGCCAAGAGCTGAGAATTAATGTTTATATTATATATATTATGTGTAACATAATATATATAACATGTGCAAAAATTTGGAATTTAATTAGAGAAAAATATTATAATCGATAAATATCGAAAATTCGGTTTTCTACGTACACAACACATGGAACATTTTTGGCACATCATACGACACGTATCTAGACACTTTTTACATATGTCATACATCTTAAAGTGTTCTAGAAAATTAAATTAAAGCCTGATTGGAATATAACATGTGTGTATTATTAAATGTGTACTATTTTACAAAGTTAGCAAAAATAAAATTCAGCACATGCATATACATGTATACACGCCCCTACAGCTGAAATGGAGCATATGTAGAGCCTTGTTGGCATATTGATTGGTCAAGAATCAATCATATAATGTTGGTGATTTAAAGAAAGAAGCTACAAAAGGTAAGGTTTCAAACTTTGTCTCCTTTGAAACACAAGCTGAAAATTTCAGCATGTAGAATTATAGCTGGCCGATTTTTGGAGATTAATGAGCATATAATTGGTTTCTTGAAACATGTGGTAAATTGGAAGAAGAAATGGAAGTAATTTGAATAAAATATAAAGCCATAAAGTGTGATATCTTGAATATCACACATGCTGAAATTTTTCAGCATGTGTTGAATGAACCTTGGCCGAAATTGAGGACATGTTGGTGTCCAAATTATATTTCCAAAATGATGAGGATATTTTCTGCCAATTGATGATTTATTTTAAAAAAAAAATCAATGAAAATTGGAAATAATTTGAATTAAGAAGCCATGTATCACATGCTGCAATTTCAGCATGTTAACTAGTCTTAATGGCCGATGTTTTCCTCTTATGTGAAGAAATATTATCTTGCTTAATTTATGTGATAATCTTGGATGTTATGGAAATTATTCTATGTTGATTTTGGCACATGCTTTTAGTGAAATATTCAGATTTTCCAAGTCATTCAACCAATAATGAAGTGTCAAGTAAGCAAAGGTTAAATGATCATCCAATGAGAAGGTGCCAAGTAAGCAAGATCATGTCACATTGATGCCATACATTCTCCCAAGGACTTAGAAGATAATTTTCAAGAGGGGAAGGCACCTATAGGGGACGGAATTCAAGCATAAATGGAAAGGTGAAGAGCAAAACAAAAGACAAGAACAAGCATTGCAAATTCAAGTGACAAAAATGCCTAACCTTCTCTTCTTCTACACTCTCTTTGTTTCTTCTTCTTGAAAGCCTATTGTTCTTATATTCTTATCCTTGAATAGGCTTGTAATATACCACCACATACTCTTTATCTTTGTAAAAGATTGATCAAGGTGTGTTCAATCTTCAATCTTGCTAGGTGGTGGTGTTCGTGCGAATTGTATTCATCATACAAGGTTTGTAAAGGGTTGGAGTTGGTGTGTAACTCCATCAACCCTGTGGTAAGGTGTATTGCATGTGTGTGACTAGTTTGAACCGAGAAAGGTGTTCCTCGAAGACTGGAGTAGGTAGTTTATAACCGAACCAGTATAAAATTCTCGATGTCATTTACTTTCAGCACTTATATTCTGTTTCTACACTGTTTACTCTTTTTGTTTACGTTCGTAAAAATAGTAAACGATTTTCAAAAATTACGAAAATTTCCAGAAACATATCCACACGCCTTAGGGTTAATTTGGAACAAGTTTCAACCCTTTTGGATAAGTATAAGTCACTCAAACATCCAAAATTCTGAGACTAGTGCAGTCTGATTTCCAGGCTTGCAAAGGTTGAGACTTTGAGTGTATTTGACTAACTTCCCGAAAGCATTTTTTAAAACTGCTTCAACCCATTCAAATAAAACATATAAGGGGTTAGTGGTTAAAAATTCAGAGAAATTGGAGTTAAGAACAAATAGGAATAAATTTTTTAAAACAGTCTACCGTTTCTGGCAGATTCGTGCAATCTGACCACCAACGATTTTTGAAGGGGTTAAAGGTTGAATTTAAATCTGAAATTTTTAGGAGACACTCATAACATCTGAGGCTAAGTTCTCTCAAAATTTCAAAATTTTTGAAGACCTAAAACCTAGTTTTAAAAACGTTTTAAAACTGATCCTGAAAACAAAATCTGTTTTCAGAAGTTGAGTTGTTTGGTTTTAAACAAATTTTAAAAACCACACTTTCCGCACCAACTATTCAACCTCTCCCCCTTCTAGTGATGCCTTGCAGATCCTACAAGTGGTATCAGAGCACAGGAACACTCACTACAAAGGATCCAACGATTCAGTGAGATGGCAACCACAAATCTCAAAACCGAGCAAGAAGGTATGTCGAGCCAAATGCCTCCTCTTTTTGACGGTGAGTCGTTTATTCAATGGAAACTAAGAATGAAGTTTTTTCTTATGGCTATAGATATTGATCTTTGGTCGATTATAGAAGATGGTCCTTTTGTCTCATCTAAGTTATCCACCGTAAACGGAGTCACACTAGAAGTTGTTAAACCTAGACAAGAATATACTAGTGATGATAAAAAGAAACTTAGCATGAATGCTAGGGCTATGCAATTGCTCCTAAACGGATTAAGTAAGAGTGATTCGAGTTATGTCTCAAACTGTTCTAGTGCACAAGAAATGTGGAGGATACTAGAAATGAAACATGAAGGCACAAGTCAAGTAAAAGAATCAAAGATAAACATGCTTATGTCCACACTTGAGTCGTTTAAGCTATTGCCTAATGAATCTATTGTTGATATGGATCTTCGTTTGACTAACATCTATAATTCTTTTGAGTCTCTTGGTAAAGCTTTTACCATGCAGGAAAAAGTACAGAAAGTCTTACGAAGCCTTCCATCAGAGTGGGACCCTAAAGTAACCGCAATAGAAGAAAGCAAAGAAACAAACTCAATAAAGATGGAAGAGTTAATTGGATCACTTAAAGTGTATGAAAATAAACTCACCATACGGAAATCGGAATCATCTAAACAAGGTAAAGCTATTGCTTTTGAATCAAATGAATACGTCTCTACTTCTTTCGATCACGTAGATGATAGTGATTCTGAATCGGATAACGATGACCTAATTCTATTGTCTAAAGGCTTAAGAAAGTTTATGAGAAGGTCATTTAGAAACAAAAATAAGGGTACTACAACTAAGAGAAATAAGAACAAGTCAAATGATAAAGATGTTAAATGTTATGAATGTGGCAAACTTGGACATTTATCATATGACTGCCCCAATAAAGAAAAGCAAACAAATAAATACCCTGACAAGGAGCGGAACAAGAATAGACTCGTCTCAGAACCCAAGCAAAGGAAACGTGCTCTAAAGGCCTCCACCTGGAGTGATACATCGGATTCCGAGACTGAAACCGAAGAAGAGACTGCACAAGTATGCTTTGTGTCTAAAGCATCTAATGAGGTATCATCTGATTCTGATTTTGACTCTGAGCCTTCTTATGATAATCTTTTTAGTCAGTATTTAGAACTGCATAAATTCACTAAGACTCTCGCTAAGGAAAAGAAGCGATTAATTGAAGACAAGAAACTGTTAGAATCTTCTAATGAGAATCTTGTCGCTCAATTAAACGATTCAAAGAAAGAGTCATCATGCATCATCACTGCATTAAAGACAGAGATCTCATCATTAACCACTCAAAATAACGAAATGAAATCCGAGATTTCAAATTTGAAATCAAGGAATATAGATCTAGAGAAAATGATGAAACAGTTTGATACGGGATCTAACATGCTGCATCGTATTATCTTATCTCAAAAGCATGGCAGTGACAAAACGGGTTTGGGATACGTTGATACTAATGAAGTATCCACCAAGCCAACTAAGTTTGTTGTGTCTAAGAAAGTAGACACCCCAAAGCCTCAAGTGGTGTCTAAGATGACACAAAAACCGCCTCTTCCCTCATCACGCCCCACTTCCTCTTCATATCATGTGAAATAAGTTTTGTACCATATAGATATGAAAAGAAAAGAGTGATGCATACACGACATTCATATCATCTACGTACTACGCACACACACAAGGACATATCAAAAACGTCCTTCATTCAATGAGTATAAAGGAGTTCTTGGGCAAAGGCCCAAAGTGCATTCACCACATGTCTACTATATCACACCTTCATCTACATTCTTGCCATTTGTTAGACCGAGAAGGATCACCCAAGTATGGGTACCGAAAGGTACTTTTACCAAGAGGTGATTAACTAACTCGAAAGGACCCAAAGTTAAAAGGGTATCTAAATCATCTTTGCACATTGCAGGGAGCCCACACATCGAAAGATACAACTATAAAGTGGTTCCTTGACAGTGGCTGCTCGAGGCACATGACGGGTGACCCGAGCTTGTTCACAAAATTAAAGAAGGTCACAAAAGGCGGATCCGCGACCTTTGGAGACAACAACAAAGGCAAGATCATCGGAAAAGGTACGATAGGAAATCCAAGCAATCTTCAAATCTCCAACGTCTATTTGGTAAGCAACTTATCTTACAATCTCCTTACCATTTCTCAATTTATTGACAATGGCTTTGATGTGTGCTTCACTCACCCTTACTGCAATATAATAAATAAAAATGGAGAAACCGTGTTAAAAGGAAAACGAGAATGTAACAATTTTACGCTTTCTATGGATGATGTGGTAGACGCTAAAGTTAAGTGCTTTATGTCAAATGAACCCAATGTGAATTTATGGCATAGACATTTAGGACACATTGATATTTCTACGCTAGAAAAACTCCAACGAAAGAACTTAATACGAGGATTGCCTACGCTTGATTTAGGCAACTTTCAGTTGTGTGAATCTTGCATAAAAGGCAAACAAACACGTGAGTCACTTAAGCCTAAGAATGAAATAAGCACGACTAGAGCCTTAGAACTACTACACGTTGATTTGTTTGGTCCTAGTTGCACTACAAGCCTTGGTGGGCGCCACTATGCATGCGTGATTGTTGATGATTTTTCTCGTTATACTTGGACTTTATTTCTTGCACATAAGGATGATAGTGCCATTGAAATTGCGAAATTAATTAAACAACCTGAAAATCAATACGGTGTCAATGTGAAAAGGATAAGAAGCGATAGAGGAGGTGAATTTAAAAACAAAGATATGATTTCATTTTACGAAGAAAAAGGAATCAAGCATGAGTTTTCGCCACCTAGAACTCCACAATTAAATGGAGTAGTAGAAAGAAAGAATCAAACATTACAAGAAATCGCTAGGACTATGTTATGCGAAAATAAATTGCCTAGATTTCTGTGGGCGGAAGCCGTAAATTGTGCATGCTACATAGTAAATCGCCTATCTATAAGAAACAAAATAAACAAGACGCCTTATGATATATTGAATGATCGCATGCCTAAGATTGACTACTTTCGTGTATTTGGATGCAAATGTTTTGTTTTAAATACAAAAGATAATTTAGATAAATTTGAATCTAAATCAATTGAATGCATCTTTGTTGGTTACTCTATAAATTCAAAAGCATATAGATGTTATGATCCTCTCACTAGACAAATCATAGAATCTATTCATGTGAAGTTTAATGAATTCGGTGAGATTGATAAAGATAACGAATATGATGATGACTTTGAATTGAAACCCGTATTGAATGAAGATGATGGTACATTTGATTTGCATGACATGAATGACACACTAGAAATGCATGATCACTTAGAAATGCATGATAACATAGAAAACAATCAACCAAGATGGCATAGAGATCTTCCACATGATCTCATCATAGGCGACATCACTCACGGTGTGCGACCACGTAGAAGAATTACTTCGGATGAAATAAATCAATTTCATGCTATGATTTCTGAAATTGAACCCAAAAATGTGCATGATGCTTTGAGTGATTCTTCTTGGATTGATGCTATGCATGATGAGCTTAATCAATTCGTTAGCAATGATGTATGGGATTTAGTGTCTCGACCACAAGATAAGACCATAATAGGCACAAAGTGGGTGTTTAGGAATAAAATGAATGAAGAAGGAAAGGTCGTTAGGAATAAAGCTAGACTTGTAGCACAAGGCTATAATCAAGAAGAAGGAATTGACTACGACGAAACATTTGCACCCGTAGCACGTTTAGAAGCCATACGACTCTTACTTGCTATTTCTTGCATTAAAGATTTAAAATTATATCAAATGGACTGAAAAAGTGCATTCCTAAACGGATTTATACAAGAAGAAGTATACGTGAAGCAACCACCCGGTTTTGAAGATTTGAAACATCCCGATCACGTGTACAAACTAAAGAAGGCACTATACGGACTAAAGCAAGCACTGAGAGCATGGTATGATCGTTTTGCTACTTTCCTTTTAGAAAATGATTTTAAACGAGGTACTATAGATAGTACACTATTTTTGAAACAAGATAAATCGGATTTACTTATTATTCAAATCTACGTTGATGACATTATTTTCGGTTCTACCTCACATAGACTGGTTGAAGATTTTGAAAACTGCATGAAATCCGAATTTGAAATGTCTATGGTTGGCGAACTTAACTACTTTCTTGGCTTGCAGATTAAGAAAACGAGTAAAGTCATTCACATAAGTCAAGCAGAATATGTCAATGACATGATTAAAAAGTTCAACTTTGAAAATTTGAAACCATCCCCCACCCCTATGAGTGTCACTACTAAATTGGACAAAGATGAACATAGTAAAGACCTTGATAATGGCTTATATAGATCTATGATTGTTTCTTTGCTATATTTAACTGCCAGTAGGCCTGATATTATGTTCAATGTATGCATGTGTGCACGTTTTCAAAGTCAACCTAAGGTGTCTCATTATAATGCGGTAAAAAGAATCTTCCGCTATATTAAGCATACGCCCACCTTAGGAATTTGGTACGATAAGGATTCCAAATTTAACTTACATGCTTATACTGATGCAGATAATGGTGGATGCAAAATAGATAGGAAGAGCACGAGTGGGACTTGCCAATTTATAGGAAACTCACTCATTTCATGGTTTTCCAAAAAGCAAGCAAGCGTTGCTTTGTCCACTACTGAGGCTGAGTACATGGCACTTAGCCTTTGCTGCACACAGTTGTTGTGGATAAAACAACAACTCTCGGACTTTGGAATTACCGTAAATAGAATCCCTATATACTGTGGTAGTATGAGTGCCATCAATCTAAGAACCTCGTGTTACACTCTAAGGCTAAGCATATAGAAGTACGCTATCACTTTCTTCGTGATCACGTAAACAATGGTGATATCGTCATAGATCACGTACACACAGAAGCACAAGTAGCGGATATCTTTACAAAAGCCTTAAATCAAGCCACATATGAATCTCTTCGTTCTAAATTAGGCATGATTTCAGTTGATATGATTCGATTCGACGTAATTTGATTTTCTTTCCTTATTTACAGGTATCTTTTGATTTACTTTTCAAAATAAAGGGGAAGAGAAAGCATGATTTAAGGGGGGAGAGAGAGATACTAATTAATACTGATTGCATAAATCAAGGGAGAGCGGATTCGAAATTTAAATTTCAAATTTTGAATTTATGCATAATTGAAGGGGGAGCGATAGGATTTAAATCATGTGCATAAGTTATTTTGAAAATCATCAAAAGGGGGAGATTGTAGAGAAAAAGGGGTTTGAGTGATTTCAAAATATGTGATTTAAATGAGCATGACTTAAAACGTGTGCATGATATAAACGTGTACAAACGTGTGCATGATATATTGCTTATACTTGCCTTATTTAGTTCATATATAATGTTGCCGTACTAACGAGCCATGAAGCGTTAAAGCTTACACAATATGTCAAACATTTGTTGTGTTTATACTATTTTCAGGTGCCACCATTAATGAACTAAACTAATTCATTAAGTGAAGTACTTAGTTAATTAAACTAAGTAGTTCATTAAAAGAAGCTACATTTGAACAAGGCACAAAGGCAACAAGACCAAGAAAGGAAAGTCTTCTCCTCCTCTCCACATTTAATATACAAGGCATATACATATATAAATACATATATTTTCTGTTTTTTTGAAAAAGGCACATACACATGTATTCCAACGTACTATCGACACGTTATATATTTTACGTACGTACGTTAACGTCACACCATCATACTTAACTCATATTTATGATTATATTCAGGTCTTATATCATATGATATAAGTCATGGTGATGACAAATTAAATACGACACGTTAAAAGGTTCTAAACCAAAAATTGTCGTATCGGGCGAGTACCGAAACTTCGCCAACGTGTCACGTATTTGCCATAAATAGATGGCCAGCCCCTACACCTCAAAAATCATTATTAATTTCGTGCCTATGATGATATTTTCAGCCATAAAATCATTCCATGTCGGCACACACAAATCACCCCACATTAAGGCCAAATTGTGGAGATTCCAATTTTAATTTTGTCACATGTTAATGGCGCCACTTTAGACCAGCCAAGAGCTGAGAATTAAATTTTATATTATATATATTATGTGTAACATAATATATATAACATGTGCAAAAAGTTGGAATTTAATTAGAGAAAAATCGGGTAATCGATAAATATCGAAAATTCGGTTTTCTACGTACACAACACATGGAACATTTTTGGAACATCATACGACACGTATCTAGACACTTTTTACATATGTCATACATCTTAAAGTGTTCTAGAAAATTAAATTAAGGGCTGATTGGAATATAACATGTGTGTATTATTAAATGTGCACTATTTTACAAAGTTAGCAAAAATATAATTCAGCACATGCATATATATGTACACACGCCCCTACAGCTGAAATGGAGCATATGTGGAGCCTTGTTGGCATATTGATTGGTCAAGAATCAATCATACAATGTTGGTGATTTAAAGAAAGAAGCTACAAAAGGTAAGGTTTCAAACTTTGTCTCATTTGAAACACATGCTGAAAATTTCAGCATGTAGAATTATAGCTGGCCGATTTTTGGAGATTAATGAGCATGTAATTGGTGTCTTGAAACATGCGGTAAATTGGAAGAAGAAATGGAAGTAATTTGAATAAAATACAAAGCCATAAAATGTGATATCTTGAATATCACACATGCTGAAATTTTTCAGCATGTGTGGAATGAACCTTGGCCGAAATTGAGGGCATGTTGGTGTCCAAATTTTATTTCCAAAATGATGAGGATATTTGCTGCCAATTGATGATTTATTTTAAAAAAAACAAAGGAAATTTGAAATAATTTGAATTAAGAAGCCATGTATCACATGCTGCAATTTCAGCATGTTAACTAGTCTTAATGGCCGATTTTTTCCTCTTATGTGAAGAAATATTATCTTGCTTAATTTATGTGATAATCTTGGATGTTATGGCAATTATTCTATGTTGATTTTGGCACATGCTTTTAGTGAAATATTCAGATTTTCCAAGTCATCAAATGATGACAACATTCAACCAATCATGAAGTGCCAAGTAAGCAAAGGTTAAATGATCATCCAATGAGATGGTGCCAAGTAAGCAAGATCATGTCACATTGATGCCATACATTCTTCCAAGGACTTAGAAGATAATTTTCAAGAGGGGAGGGCACCTATAGGGGACGGCATTCAGGCATAAATGGAAAGGTGAAGAGCAAAACAAAAGACAAGAACAAGCATTGCAAATTCAAGTGACAAAAACGCCTAGCCTTCTCATCTTCTACACTCTCTTTCTTTCTTATTCTTGAAAGCCTATTGTACTATATTCTTATCCTTGAATAGGCTTGTAATATACCACCACATACTCTTTATCTTTGTAAAAGATTGATCAAGGTGTGATCAATCTTCAATCTTGCTAGGTGGTGGTGTTCGTGCGAATTGTATTCATCGTACAAGGTTTGTAAAGGGTTGGAGTTGGTGTGTAACTCTATCAACCCTGTGGTAAGGTGTATTGCGTGTGTGTGACTAGTGTGAACCGAGGAAGGTTTTCCTCGAAGACTGGAGTAGGTTGTTTATAACTGAACCAGTATAAAATTCTCGGTGTCATTTATTTTCAGCACTTATATTCTGTTTCTACACTGTTTACTCTTTTTGCTTACGTTCGTGAAAATAGTAAACGATTTTCAAAAATTACGAAAATTTCTAGAAACATAGCCACACGTCTTAGGGTTAATTTGGCATAAGTTTCAACCCTTTTGGATAAGTATAAGTCACTCAAACATCCAAAGTTCTGAGACTAGTGCATTCTGATTTCCAGGCTTGCATAGGTTGAGACTTTGAGTGTATTTGACTAACTTCCCGAAACAATTTTTCAATACTGTTTCAACCCATTAAAATAAAACATATAAGGGGTTAATGGTTAAAAATTCAGAGCAATTGGAGTTAAGAACAAATAGGAATAAATATTTCAAAACTGTCTACCGTTTTTGGCAGATTCGCACAATCTGACCACCAACAATTTTTGAAGAGGTTAAAGGTTGAATTTAAATATGAAATTTTTAGAAGACACTCATAACATCTGAGGCTAAGTTCTCCCAAAATTTCAGAATTTTTGAAGACCTACAACCTAGTTTTAAAAATGTTTTAAAACTGATACTGAAAACAGAATCTGTTTTCAGAAGTTGAGTTGTTTGGTTTTAAACAAATTTTAAAAACCACACTTTCTGCACCAACTATTCAACCCCCCTCCCTCCTAGTGGTGCCTTGCTGATCCTACAGAACACACCATCCAAACAAGACGCATAGAAAACCCATATAGTCCGGATGTTTTGACACAACAGAAACAAATGAGATACCTCTGCAGATGCCATCTTACAAAAAGGGAATTGCGTTGGCTTAATATACAAGAAACGCCATAAATAATCCTCTAAGGTCAAAGCGCGACGATAGAGACGCCAGAGAAATAAACTGATGGCTCGCTTTTGACGCTTATGCTAAATAAAGCTATTTGACAAAGATGTAGTGTGGGGTGTGCGACAAAGCTCAAAAGTCGAGTGCAGCGTGAAAACACACAATGCATTGGGGGTCCAAATCAATGTATCACTATACCGAATACAGTGAGAGATGCATAAAGAGTGAGATCAACAAATGAGCTTCCATGTAGGGGAGTCCGTGAGCCTGGAGACATAATCACCCTGATTTCCATATTTAGCCTGCATATATTGACTCCATAGTGTGTTAGCCTGATGATATTGCCACCATATGCGACAATCATACACAGCTTTCAAGATACGGAGGTCTTGCAAGCCTAATCCTCCTTCTTCCCGTGGTGCCACGATACGCAACCAAGATACCCAGTGTCGTTTGGCACTATGTCCCTAGAAAATTCTGAAATTTTATTTTCAATGACTGACTTACTAAGACCACCTTCCGCCATAAGATGCAAAGGTAATGACGTGATAACATACCGTAGGAGTACCAATCTTCCTGCATGTGACAGTAGTTTATTGTGCCAACCATTTAGACGGTTGTCAATGTGCTGCAACAGGGTAGTACAATAACGAGCACGATTGATGCCCTTATGCAAAGAAGAACCCAAGTAGCAGAAAGGCAAGGCAGTAGAAGGCCTTATGAAAGTTTACCTTTTGGCCCGAGGCATGTTCAAACCAAGAAAAGAACTCCTTAAAAACTTCAAGATTGCGAATGTCAAGCCGGAGAAAGACCAAGAGGTCATCTGCATAGGCCATATGTGTGATAGTGAAAGGAATCTGGCCCAATTAAAAAGTATGCAAGCGGCCGGTTGCAACATAAGCCCATCAAACCCCAACTGAAACCCTTGGAAGCGAGGATGAACGAAAACGGCAATAAGGGGTCCCCCTGTTTGACACCATGAGTGGGGCTGAAGAAAACACACAGTACACCATTTATCAAAACTGAAAATCTCGTGTAACGCAAATGATTAAGCACCAAACGGATATGACAAGATGAGAACCCAAATCTTGCAAATAAGTGCTATAAATGCTCCCAACTAACGCGATCAAAGACTTTCATCATATTCAATTTCAAACACATTTGTCTTCCCTGACCCCCCACCCCCGATCAAGCAAATGTATCATCTCCCTGGCTAGTAATACTTTGGATGAAATATCATAACCTTTCAAGAAATTCATTTGCTCAGGAGAAATAAGCTTAGGAAGAAGCGCATTAAGTTTCCTCGCAAGGATACGCGTACAAACTTTACTCATAAAATTAGATAAACATATAGGCTGATAGTCTCCAAAAGTGCGTGGAGAGGAACCTTTGGGTATCAGAGTAATTAACGCACTAGCCATTACTGTCAGCTGATGGATCCCCAGAAAAAATTCCTGCACCGCTTTGGCCACATCAGAATGAATAATATCCCAGCAGGAACGAAAGAAAGTACCATGATATCCATCGGGTCTAGCTGCACTCTGCGGGTCCAGCTGCCAGACTGCTTGCTTTACTTCAGCTCTAGAGGCAGCCTCATCAAGAACACATTATCTTCGGGTGTCACAATCCGGCAGATGTGCACCAGTATATAATGATAGTCTCTTGTATCCTCCTTGGTAAACAACGTTGTATAGAAAGAAACAACCTCGTCCTATATAGAAGCCTGGTGTCACATAAGACATCCGTAGATGTACATACCTGCTGAATACGAAGCTGACAACGGCGCCCTTTGACCACAGAATGAAAAGATTTAGTGTTGGCGTCCCCATAAGTTATCCAGCGAATTCTTGCCTTTTGCTTCCAAAAGCTAAATTCATATTGCGATGCTAAGATATAGTCAGCCTTAGCATGGTGATAGGCCTGTCGATTAGATGGAGAAGGATCATCATCAAAACGTGCTTCAGCTCTTCGGACCAATGCCTCAGCCTGTTCTAATTGGTCAATGATATTGCCAAGTATATTTTTATTCCAGCGCTGCAAATCATGTTTTAGCCGAGGTAACTTTTTATATAATCCATACATACCCCCAACTGTAGGATATGCAGTCCAAGCATCCTGAACATAGGACTTGAAATCCGAGTGATAAAGCCACGCGTCCAAGAAACAAAACAATCTCGAACCAGATACCCGAGATGCACCACAAGTAATAAGATGTGGAGAATAGTTCGAGGAAATGCGAGGGAGGTGAGATAAAACTATATCATCAAAAGCATCATGAAACTGTGAGTTCATAAAAACCCAGTCAAGACGGCATTGCACACGTCCTATGCCATGACCATTCGCCTATGTATAACGTGGGCCACAGAAAAGAGGATCCGTCAGAGATCAATCCTTAATACAATCATTGAAGTCCTGCAAAGTAGAAAGTGCAGGATTCAAGCGACCTTTATGATCCTTTAAATAACAGAACGTATTAAAATCACCACTGATCAACCAAGGGTTGTGAAAATTCTAAAAATGCGCATGTAATGAGTGCGTAAGGGACGGAGGAGAATAATAGTATGATGGGCATAGATTACTGTCCACGAAAAGTCCATGTTAGTGGGAGAAAATATAAAATGGAGATGCAACGACTGACCCTCATCACGAAATCTATTAGGCGAAAATGTGTATCCTGCCAAAATACCCATATGTAACCATCTGAAGAACTGGTGGAATTTAAGAAACCCAAGTCCAAACGAAGACGTGTGAGCGCATGCGGATTAATTTTGTGTATATGAATTAAATGGTGCAACACGTAGTATCGAAGGTCGGATGCCTCGAATATTCAATGTAATAATATTCATTGAGACAAAGATATAGAACCTCCCGATTTACAGGAGCGCGTTGCACTGCGGGTGAGCATGGCCGAGGGTGGTAATGGAGGCAGTTCCTTGCGAGTTCGCCGACACCATTTTGAAATTATGGGGATGAAATCTGTATCTACAGCAGGGCTAGAAAGTCTAGATAATAACTCAGCATCAGGTGTCGAAGGGTGGAGCAAAAGAATGCGACGGGTTGTGTACAAGGAGACTGTAGGGAGCGAAGGCTTATCCAGACCATCGATGTTTTAAATTTCGGTATCCGAATAGTGGCCTAATTCGCCATCCTCAGAAGCATCAAGGGGAGGATGATATTCAGCATTAGATCCTCATTTGGAAATTTCGTGCACATGACTGGGTTGATGTAACTTATCAGCTACATGAGTGCATGACATGGGAAAGGGATCCTGCTCAGCAGGCGTTGTAACTGGCTGGGGCTGCCATATTTTCCTTGGGGCATCAGGTTTGCGTGGAGTATCTTCCGCAAGCGGTTCTATTCGTGGAGCACAATTACCTTCCTTATGGCCAAATGTTCTATAATGTAAGCAGTATAAAGGGAGGTCCTGATATAGTATAGATTGAAAAAAAGACGACTCACCACAATCAATATAAATCTTCGAGGGAAGGTCCTGAGTTACATATACCTCAACACATACACGGGCAACAGATGGCCTGTGAATGTTTAATGTTGCCGTATCAACCTTAATGGGTCGGCCAACAGTCCTTGCGATGGCGTAAAGAGCACGTTGATCATGCAAATGCACAGGTAAGCTGGTGAAGGAGATCCATACAGGGACCACCGGAATTTTGACCTTAGGGTTGAAGGCTGGAGTCCATTTCGTGACTAGCATCTTATAGCCAAGAATCCGCCAAATCCCATGATAAAAACAGCGACTACAATCCTCCTCTGTTTCGAAATTCAACATTATATAACTATCTGATGAAATTGCAATTAACACGGATTAAACACCGATTTGCTACTTGATCAAGCAAAACACAAATCGAGATAACAAATGAAGGTAAACCGAACCGAGAATTAAACGAAATGAAGAACAAATGTTTATTCAATTGTAGAGAAGGTTGAGAGAGAATTATCACAAACCAAAGATTTCTCTCACACCGAAAATGATAACCGCCTACAGCATATATACACAACTAGTTTAGCTAGGAGGAAGAAGGAGACCCTGCAATTACAAACAAGTCCTCTAAACTAAGCTGATGTTGGCATTAAACAAAAGGACAAGACTGTCTTTTCACCAATTTTAAACCTTTTAACCGCCAACTGCCTTTTTCCCTTCTGCCCGTTAGCCCAGCCTTCAGCAACCAATCCTTCCCTCCTTTTTCTACTACCCAAAGCCTACTTCCTGTCCACAATAAATCTCAACACAATTTCGCTTTCACCCTACTTAACCAACTGCTCCTCCAACCTTGCTGTGTCTTCGAATGCTTTGACACCCCCCCCTGAAATCTGACTGCACATACACATTGCACAAGCCAAGTGAAGCAGTCAGATTACGCATCCTCTGCAAATCCAAGGCTTTGGTAAATATATCTGCAAGCTGATACTCAGTTTTAACGGGCATAGGCTTAATCACCCCCTCATTGTACTTTTGCCTCACAATATGACAGTCTATTTCGATGTGCTTAGTCCTTTCATGAAAAACAGGATTTTCAACTATGTACAAAGCACTCTTACTGTCACAGAAAAGCTCAACTGGTGCTGTCTGGCTTACCCCCAAATCATTTAGCAAGTAAAGCAACCACTGTACCTCACATGTTGCTGCCGCTAAAGCTCTATATTCAGCTTCCGAAGATGATCTAGAAACAGTAGTTTTCTTCTTAGCCTTCCATGATACCAGTGAGTTCCCCAAAAACATGCAAAAACCTGTGATTGATCGTCTTGTTTCTTGACAACCTGCCCAGTCTGCATCAGCAAAGGCCTTGAGCTTTAAATCTGTGTCCTTAGCAAAGTACAGACCTTGTCCCGCAGTCCCTTTAATATACCTAAGTAATCTATGAGCAGTCTTGAGCTGAAATTCAGTTGGAGTGTCAAGAAACTGTGACAATTGCTGCACAACAAAAGCAATGTCTGGCCTAGTGATAGCCAAGTATAGCAATTTCCCAATTAGACTTCGATAGCTCGAAACATCTGCAATGGCTGGAGAGTCTCCATGCTGGAGCTTGACACTCTTGTCCATAGGCGTTTTTGCTGGCTTAGAACCAAGAAAGCCAGTGTTATCTAACAACTCCATAGCGTATTTCCTCTGACATAACATAATGCCCCCCCTTGACCTAGCCACCTCAATGCCTAAAAAATAATGCAAATCTCCCAAGTCCTTGATCTGAAATGTAGCATGAAGATAAGATTTAAGCTGCTGAATATCTGCTAATGAGGGGCTAGTCACAATAAGATCATCCACATACACAAGAACAACCAAGAAATGATCTGCAACACCTTTAGTGAACAGAGTGTAATCATGTTGAGACTGCTTAAAGCCTTGATGAATGAGAGCACACGTGAGTTTTTCGTTCCATTGCCGGCTGGCTTGCTTAAGGCCATATAAAGATTTTTGAAGCTTGCAAACTATATTTGAGGCAGGCAAAACAAGACCAGGAGGTGGATGCATGTAAATCTCCTCAGACAATTCTCCGTGCAAAAACGCATTGTTTACATCCAATTGATGAATGAACCAACCTTGGCTGGCAGCTAATGCCAACACCAGTCTAACAGTGGTCAATTTTGCCACGGGGGAGAAGGTGTCTATGTAATCAATCCCTGGCTGTTGGGTGAACCCCTTGGCCACCAACCGCGCTTTATAGCGATCCACCGAACCATCTGCAAGGTACTTCGTTTTGTAGACCCATTTGCATCCAATGGGAGTCTTACCTGCAGGAAGAGACACTAACTTCCAAGTCTTATTAGCATCCAAGGCATCCAGTTCCTGTTTCATAGCCTGTAACCAGCACTCATGCTGTGAGGCATCCTGATAAGTAACAGGATCAGGTCTGACACTAATGTTTAGAGCAAAGGTTCTATATTCAGGAGAAAACAAATCAAACGACATGTAGTGATGAATAGGATGGCACGTCGAAGTAGAGTGAGGGACTGAGCCAGTGAGAAGATTACAGTAATAGTCTTGCAGATAGGAAGGTTTTTCTCTGTGTCTGGTAGGTCTGGAGGAAGCCAAAGGTGGCAGATCTATGACAATGTGAGGAACATGAGTAGGAGATAAAGTATTAGGTAAATGGCTGTCCTGTGGCTCAGTTGGAATAACTGGGGATCGTGACTCAGAATGATCAGAAGGGAACAAAGGAAGGATGGCAGAAGGATGGTTGTCCTGTGGCACAGATGAAAAGGGGCTAGTCGTGGATGTTGGCATGAGATGTGGTAAGGAAGAATGAGAAGGAGGCATGATAGGTAAAGTCGTAGACTTGAAAGGAAAAACGTGCTCCTGAAACACCACATGTCTAGACACAAAGATAGCTTTAGTTTCTAGATTTTGCAAGATATGACCTTTAGTATATAGGGGTATCCCCAAGTAAACACAGGACAGAGCTTTAGCATCAAACTTGCCCTTTTGTGGTGCTGAGTTATATGCAAAAGCTTGACAACCAAAGACCTTGAGATCAGAATATGAAGGACTATGATCATAGAGAATAGAAAATGGAGTTTTATTGTTAAGCAATGGTGTAGGCAGAATGTTAACAAGATAAGTAGCGTGCTGAATGCAAAAACCCCAAAGACTAAGAGGCAGATCTGCCTGAAACCGTAACGCCCTGGCAACGTTAAGAAGATGTTGTTGTTTGCGTTCAACCAAGCCATTCTGCTGCGGGGTGTATGGGCATGTCCTTTGATGAACAATGCCTTTTTGAGAAAAAAATTGGTTTAAGGCTAGCTCAGGTGCATTATCTGAGCGGATAACTTTTATCTTTTGGGAAAATTGGGTCTCAACGTACTGATAGAAGCTTTGGATGGTCTGTTTAGCCTCAGATTTGGCCTTGAGTAAGTAAGTCCATGTGAACCTACTTTTGTCATCCACAATGGTAAGAAAGAAGGTTTGTCCATATAATGTAGGTACTCTATATGGACCCCAAATATCAATATGTATTAAATCAAAACAGAATTTGGAATCAGATGTGGACACGGGAAACGGAATTTTCTTCTGCTTAGCCACTGGACAGACAGTGCAATGAGGTCTTACATCTGTAACTACAACTGAAGGCACCACTTTATTTATTTCTCTTAGTCTTGCCACTGAAGGATGGCCAAGTCTAAGGTGCCACAACATAGAAGAAGAACAACAATGAGAACAAGAAGAAAAACAGCTGGGGAAACACTTGTCAACTAAGGAATCTGTGCTGATTAGATTGTTTGATTTGGTAGCTGACAACTTGGGCATAGCAGTGATCAAATAGAGTCCATTTATCAACTTAGCTGAACCAATCTTCCTCTGGGAGTATTGGTCCTGAAGAACACAGTTATGACCACAGAAATAAGCACAAACATGAGAGCTTAAAGACAACTTACTCAAAGATAGTAAGTTAAAAGAAAAGGCTGGCACATACAGAACCTCTGTCAATGTAATGAACGGACTAAGAACCACCGTGCCAACATGAGTAACCAAAGCTGAAGTGTTATTGGGCATTCTAACTGACAAGTTGCTAACAGACTTATATGTAGTAAAGGATGACAAGGAACAAGAAATATGATTTGTAGCTCCTGAATCCAAAATCCAAATGCTAGAAACATTAGGTGAGAGCTTACCTGCTCCCTTACCATCACGCAACACAGCTTGAGCACTCATTACAGACGGATGAAACTCAGCTGAGTCATGTCCATCATCAACTTTTGACACGCTGGAACTGTTCAACATGCTCAACAGTTTGTTGTACTGATCCACCGTGAGCATAGGCATGGGTACCTGCTGTTGAGGTGCTGGTGTGCTATTAGCCAACACTTGGCTCACCTCATATGCTTCTGGCACACTCACCTCCTGAGCACAACCATCAACCATATTGACTTGAGGCTTAGACTTATACCCGGGGGGATATCCGTACTTCTTATAACACCTATCCACGGTGTGTCCGGCCATACCACAATGTGTGCACACCGGCCTTTGTGAGAAATTATGATAACCTCTGCTCACTCCTCTAGAACCACCTCTAAAATTCGAATTCTGTGGTCTAGGACTGAAATTGCTAACTGCAAAACTAGCAGGCTCAATCTTACTACTCACATCTGCAACTAAGGCCGTAGGATTATTAGCAAACTGAGGCAGTACTCCTCCTGACGTGATCTTCCTTTCATATTGTAGCGCCATAGAAAACGCAGTTGAGATGTTAGGCAAAGGACTCATAACGAAGATCTGCGATCTTACAGCATCAAATTCTGTACTTAATCCTTTTATGAATTTTATGACAAAATCCTCTTCAACAAACTTACTAACCTTTCCAACGATATCACAAGTACACCTATTACATGAACATCTAGGCATAGGTCTCAAAATGAGCATTTCCTCCCATAATGACTTCAATTTTGTAAAGTATTCGTTAATACACATACCTTCCTGCTTCAGTCCATGGAATTGCTCCATCAAATCAGACAAACGGAACGGATCTCCTCCTGCGAATCTCATCGTAAGATCCTTCCAAACATCACAAGCGGTCTCATACCACATGATACTTTGCGCAATCGTTGGAATTACACAATTCTGAATCCACGATTGCACCATCGTATTACATTGATTCCACGCGAGGTATGTATCATCATTCTCCGATGGCTTTCTCAACGATCCATCAATGAAGCACATCTTATTTTTAATTGTCAATGCCATACGTAGTGTCCTACTCCAAGAGTGGAAATTATTACCATTGAGAGGTGGTTGAACTAACACAGCTGCCGGACTTTCATTCGGATGCAGGTATAATGGATTCGATGCAGGATTTTCGATATTGTTGCTCCTGCTCGTAGATGCTGAAGCAGAACTCATCATCCAAAACGCTTTAAGACCAGATTATTCGAAGATCAACCTAGTAAGTAGAATTCTCCTGTGCGGAAGACAACTAAATCTCTGATACCATGATGAAATTGCAATTAACACGGATTAAACACCGATTTGCTACTTGATCAAGCAAAACACAAATCGAGATAACAAATGAAGGTAAACCGAACCGAGAATTAAACGAAATGAAGAACAAATGTTTATTCAATTGTAGAGAAGGTTGAGAGAGAATTATCACAAACCAAAGATTTCACTCACACCGAAAATGATAACCGCCTACAGCATATATACACAACTAGTTTAGCTAGGAGGAAGAAGGAGACCCTGCAATTACAAACAAGTCCACTAAACTAAGCTGATGTTGGCATTAAACAAAAGGACAAGACTGTCTTTTCACCAATTTTAAACCTTTTAACCGCCAACTGCCTTTTTCCCTTCTGCCCGTTAGCCCAGCCTTCAGCAACCAATCCTTCCCTCCTTTTTCTACTACCCAAAGCCTACTTCCTGTCCACAATAAATCTCAACACAATTTCGCTTTCACCCTACTTAACCAACTGCTCCTCCAACCTTGCTGTGTCTTCGAATGCTTTGACACTATCATCCAATAAGCCAATGGAGACATTACCCGTAAATCCAATGATATCCATTGTGCGGGTTAATAGAAGCCATTGATGGCGGACCGCGCCAAAACACTTTGACTAGTGCATACTTGAAACGGTGGGCCAATGAGTCAATTTCATCCGAGGTAAAGGTGACCGATGGAGCACCTTTGAAGCGTCCAATCCTTCGATTAGGAAATGTAGCAGTGGAAGAAGAGACCACGGAAGCAAAAGATTTGAAGAAGACAGGAGGATCATCGGCCATTGCCGGCGAAGAAGGCTGTGCTGTCGTTCTCAGGATCGTCGCCAAAGCTACCGCAGGGTCTTTTTTTATATATATCAGGCCATTTATGTACACACACGCACACACACACATATATATATATATGTATAAATATATATATATATATATATATATATATATATACATATATATATATATACATACATATATATATATATACATACATATATATATATATATACATAGATACATATATATATATATATAGCACACGGCCTATGGCCTCTTTGGTGTGGAACAACTTGCTTTGTACATGTTTATGGATATATATATATATATGCATGAAATAAAGTATGATAGAAAATATGACTACTTTATATGTGTTATTATTATGATATATTAAAGTATGTGAATATGAATAATAAATTAGAGTTTTTGGCCATTTGGACTATGTTTAAGAGGTATATTTTAAGAAAATGGTGATGGACAAAATTGTAGGAAAAATGGGTTGTTTTAGGGGTAAGTGGCCGAGAGTTAGGGTGGAGTAAAAGTTAGTACGTTTTCATGATTTAAAGCATGGATCATATTCATGTATGTGGGGTTGCATGACATGATTATATGAGAATGTTTTTAAGAGCATATATATGATGAAATGCACTAGGAGGCCGAGACATGCATACCTTTTTGCATCCCATGAAATGTTTTAAAAGTTCAAACTTCCATATCGAATTATATTGTATATCGGATATCTCATGACATATTTATCGTATGTATATGATCATTTGGAGACCGTCATGATACCATGTCCGATGTGGTTGGTATCATGGGCATATAGTATGTTAGCGATGATTGTAGGCCGTCATGGCATCGGAACCCAAGGGGGTTGATGTCATGGGCATATAGTACATTTCTTTATGGGCCCGAGTGTAACACTTTGTCAAGGACAAGGGATCTCCGGCATATCGAGTCACCATTAATTTATGTACATTATGATGTAACACCATGTTCGGAACATCGGGATTCATATTTGTACATGTGACTATATGGGTGATTATTCCATTACAATGACGATATCATTCGCATACAAGGTAAAGTGCTATAGCCATCATGTGAAAATGTCATGTTTATGAGAATATTATGCTTTGGAAATGTTTATATGTGAATATCATGATTTATTGTTCATCGTCATGGAATTTTTATGGCATCATTTTTAAGATATGGCATCGTAATAATATTGCATTTACATCACTCGTGTACGTACTCGATGCATCTAGATTATAAGATTAAGTATAATGATTATCTTAGACATTGATTGAGACTTTAAGGATGGATATATATGAGAGTGGTGTTTTATGGAATTGATAGTAGAGAATGTTTACTTTGATGATGATGTTAATTATATATGTGTTATATGTTAATTGATTATGTTTATGTTTTGTCACTTTACATATTAACGTGACATGTTATGTTCATTATTTGCGCTTTATTATTTTATCATCCTGTCTCTCCATTCATGATCCACATGTCGTATCAAGATGGACTACTTGCTGGGCGATTAGTGTTATCGCTCATACTTGCCTTATCACATTGCAGATAACAGAGACACTGACATGGTATTCATAGAGGACGAACCCCGACTAGATTACCCGTTAGTGAAGAAGTATACCGGAGTTACCTTTTGGTTGGAAGGCATTTTGATGATGATGTACTTAGATTATTTTGAGGACATTCTACATTGTGATTTGTACGGACTTATGACGATCTGTATTTATATGCATGTCGTATGTTTATCTTTATGTTTCTTCTGCTATATTGATTCATGATTCATGTCGACATGCTTATGTATGTTATTGACATCTTGTACTTCTCGTAGCAGAGCATGGCTGGTGGACCTTGCCGAGACCCTAGTCCCAGGCGGGGCGCTACATTTAGAGTATTCTTCAAACGCCTAACAATTGGTTTCCAAGCTTAGCTTTGAGTTCTTGGTAAATTATTCCAAGTAAGAAGTTCTAAAACTCCACTAGTAATGGATTCAAGTCCATTATGTAAAAGGGAGAAAATAGATCTTAGAGTAAGAAGAGTTGGTAAACTTCTCAACTATCTTTTTATTTTATAATATGTAGAAAAGGGATATGGGACAAATGATAGGTGTTGTCATTATTGTGATGCTAATTGTACAACGGTTTTTAAAAAAGGTAAAAGATTTGCGAAAATAAAGACAATTATTTATTTTTTTGATATTTTGAAATAAGAAACAATTCTTAGCATACAAGGCTTTATCATGAAAAATCTTATGCTGAGTTTTTGGGTTTATTTATCACATGGAATATGTCATAGATATGTTAGTTACTAAATTTCTTAAAACTTTTGAAAGTATCGACTTATCAAAGCATTTATAAATCATGAGGGCATATGTGATACTAATAAATTTTCTAATGCCTTGATAGCAAAGACTTAAAGTCCATTTATTGAGACATTAGTAGTAGCATCAATCTGTGGTGGTATATGGTTATTTTATACTTTGATTGAGTTGTGCGAGTTGTTTGAGTCTTTGAAACTAGTTGACCATATTTTATTTACTATTATATGTATCTTGCTAGGAATAATAATGAATAAATATGATTTTCTAAAAGACTTACAAATGAGAAGTTTCCTTCTTTATCATGACCTTTCAAGGTGATGACCTTCAAAGTAGGGACCAAAGAAGGAATCTTTCAATAAGTTAGTATAAGATTCAAGCATCAAAGGCAAGTATTCTTCCTAGTTTCTTCAAGGAAATCAAAAATGAAGTTTAGTATGCTCAATATTAACTATTGGATCATCCATGCAACTAAAATGAAAACTTCTAAACTTTGTGGAAGAAAAGAATGCTTGCATGTTGAAATTGATGATACATGTGTACTTTTCTTCAGGGAATCATCAATTACATAATGTGGAAGTTTCAAGAATTGGACTTGAGTAGTTTCGGCTCAATGGCCATGTTGGTCCTAAAATAAGGAACTACCACCATGTAATAAACTTTACAAGACTAAATATTTATTGTATGACCTATGCATGCAAAATAAACCAAATAAAACACTACATGAAATTGAGAATTTTAATCTGGACAAATAGACAAAATTTTGGCCCTAGGCCCAATTTAAGTGTCATATAATGAATTAAGATTTGGCAAGCATACTCATCTAAATGCATGTAAGATATGTGTTAGAATGCAATTGTTAGTAAAAGACAAGCATTATTGTTACACCACGGAGAAAGAAAAAATTTATGAAAAGAAGACACCAATTTTCGGCCCAAAGAGCATAGCTCAATCCAACATGATTATTATAACCATTTGTACCCTCTTAATTATTAGATGTATAATGTAAGTATACAATTCCCACAAATGGCTAACACCTTAAATCAAAAGAACTAATTACGCATATATGATATTACACTGCCCAAGAAGGGCAAATTAGCCAAGTCACCCAATCTAATTGAATAAATATTATGCATGTACAATTATGCACAAATAAGAACATGGTCCAATCAACAAATTACCATGAAGATATTTACCGAAAAGAGGTCTACATCACGCATATGGTCCTTAAGTTTTTCTTTACAACAAAGTATGTTTACGAACATGAGTTCTGCATGAAATGTCTTAAGTCTACATGATTTTGTACCGTGAGACAAATGATCCTATACGACTTATGCATGTATCCATGGGTGAGTGTAACACCTTGTCTGGGACAAGGGCTCTCTACCCATCTATATACGCATGATATGCAGACTGAGTGCGACACCTTGGCCAGGGTAAGGGATCTCTATCTTTCTGTTACGTCTATGACGTTCAGTGTGGAGCGCTGCCTGATGTCTGGTCATGGGGGAGGATATCAAGGCCAAAATATGTTATTGCAGAGTGTAACATCGCGTCCGGTACTCAGGTTCTCTGCTATAACGTGTCACAGTTAGCCCTATGTACGCATGATGTAACACTGTGGTTGGACCATTAGGATTTGTAGACGGTACTCGTACCTACTTGGGGAATCATTCGATATGTCGTGGATACATTCTTATGTTATACAAAGTGCTATAGCCACCCATGTCATGTCATGATTATGTAGGTATGAAATAAAACGTTTTTCAACCAGTTTTACAATGCATATGTCACATTTATGTCTCATGCATCCTCTAATAACTATAAGTCATGAATCCATAAAACCGAGACCAGGTATGATTAATGAACGACCCGAAAAAACCAAAGAAGATTGTACTCAAGAACAATGTAGTTAAGGATTAAGACAAGGATGCTTAACAAAGAATGTATGTTTCTTTTATGATGTCTCTATCTGTGATAGTTATTCATGAGATAGTATCTGATTTACTGTTTCTGCACTTATAGTATGCTGTGGTTTACATTGAGCATCATGATGCCGGTGTTACACCGTTCTGTGTCACACATCACCCTAGTCCCTTTGTATGATCCACTTTACAATCTTAGGCGGAACTACTTGCTGAGCGATTTGTTATTGCTCACACCTTCATTCCACCACGCAGATCCATAGGACCCTGAAGCAGAGTTTATTGAAGGCGAGCCCCGAGATTAGACGTATGGAGCTGACTAGTAGCTAGCTACGACCTCTTTTGTATTTTGGATATTCAGCTCTGTATTTCGATATTTTGTACAATTGATGTATCTTTGACACTCATGCGGATGTATTAGGATGTACTTCGGTTGACATTTATATCTGCTTATGATATTTTGTTCCGCTTATTGATACATTTTTCTACGATTTATACATGTATGACCTCAATGCCTTGTACATTTTTGTAGGAGAGTACGGCGGGTGCACAATGCCGAGACCCTGGTCCGGGGCGGGACACTATACCTGACCACATTGACCGCCACCCTCCCCACAAGCTGGCCAAGTTCCCTTCCTTCCGTTCCTCACATCACCTCATTCTTACACCTTTATTTTTCCCTCCAACCACATTCCATGCATTCCTTCCTCTCTTACACTTCCCTCTTCCCAAAAAAAACCTAGTGATTATTCTCCCCACTAACCTTCCCAATATCTCGGCCAAGATCGGGCAAGATAAGCAATAACATCTCCATCTCAAGCCATTCTCTCATCCAATTCCATTTTACTCTTCATCCCTCACTTTCTCACTCAAGAAACCTCTTCTTCTCTCTACTTTTTCTTCTTCCACTCAAAGCAAATATTCTCTCCCTCTCCATCCATCTCCAACCGAGAAGCCTTCAACCCAAAGAAAGTGAACTTCTTCCAATTTCAAGTGAAGATTCAAGTCTCCAAGAATAAGAATTAATCAAGATAAGGACCCTACCATTCTCCCGAAACACCTTTTCTTCATCCAGTTCTCCAAAAAGGTTCAAACTTCTCCTCCTTTAAGCCTTCAAGCCGTGAGTCACACCAAGGACAAAGGAGAAGTTTTCTGAATTAGAAAAGAAGGAATCTTCAACGGCTTCGATGGTGAGTTTTCTTAAGATTGAATTTTAGAACCTTCTTAATGTCTTCTTCTTTAAAGATGACCCATTTTCCCTTCATTTTGGCCATCTAGGCCGTGAGGCACTCAAGCCAAGGGAACGAAGAAATCTTTTCCATATTAAGTATAGAATTAAAAAGAAAAGGCAAGTATTCTTCTTGGTTTCTTCATGCATCCTCAAAAATAAGTCATCTATGTTCATCTAAAAACTTGGATCATGCATGCATATGTTCAAATGGTGTTTTCATTATAAACATGAAGAAACTTTGCTTGCATGCTAATTCTATGAAGTCTTGCACATGATACATGAATGTAGACATGCTTAGGACTAAGTTGATATGTAAAAGTGTCATGCATGATAAGTTTATGATATGCATAGGTCGCATATGTTGATGCATGTCATATGAAATAGAAGATTAAACATGCATGCCTCATTTCATGAAAAAGTTTTGGTTATATTCACACTTCCTTGAAAACGTGTACTAAGAACCTCACTTTGCTCCAATTTCTTGTATGCTTCCATGATCGTCATCACATATATGTTGCTCCATGATTTTTAGTGTTTATGCATGTTGATGGACATGATTTAGCATGATTGTGGTGCATTATAATTTATGCTATAATGCATGGCCATACAAGATTGTCGCTATAAGGATCATCTTGACATTTTTTATGTATTTTCATTCAAAGGGTGGGGTTGTTTTTGTCTCCATCATAAGGCATGATTCATCACCATCATGTTTGATGTGTAATCTTGATTAGCAACTACCATTACTCATGTGGCGAGTAAAATTATTGGGGTAACAACAATACAGACAACCGTAAATAAAGAGTCATGGTGGTGGAACAAGGATGTGCAGCGAAAAATAAGGAATACGCAAAAGAGTTTTAGAGAGGTGTTAAGCTGCACAGATGGAGAGGAGAAAGATAGAGTGAGGCAGAACTATAAAATCGCCCGGAAGGAGGCGAAGAAGGCAGTGATAGAGATAAAGAACGCAGCCCATAAAAGGATGTATGAAAGATTAGAAATAAAAAACAGAGAGCGTGATATGTTAAAGATTGCAAATGCTAGAGATCGAAGGAGGCAAGACCTAGGAGTCGTGAAGTTTATAAAGGGAGAAGATGGACATGTTTTAGTCTAAGAACAAGACATCAAGGGACAATGGCAAATATACTTTCACAACCTTTTCAACAGCGGAAAGGTAGACCACGAAAAAAGAGAAAGCAGCGCTACCCGAAAATGACAACATAACAATTGCGGTTGTCGTAGCATCACACGAGGAGAGGTGAAGAGAGCACTTAAGAAGATGGGAATACCTAAGGCAGTTGGCCCGTATAACATACCCGTTGAGGCGTTGAAGTGTTTGGGAGATGAAAGGATTCAATGGCTAGCTGCTATGTTCAACCTTATTTTCAGAACAGGAAAAATGCCAGATGAGTAGAGAGGGAGTGCAGTGGTCCCTCTATATAAGAAAAAAGGAGACGCATAGTATTGTAATTACAGAAGGATTAAATTGCTAAGTAATACTATTAAGTTATAGGAGAGAGCAATCGATACTAGAATTAGGGGAGAAACTCAAGTTACGGTAAACCAATTTGGTTTTATGCTAGGACGGTCAACTACGGAGGCAATACACATTTTATGGAGATTGATTGAGAAGTATAGGGAGAAGAAACATGATCTACATATGCTTTTCATCAATCTTGAAAAAGCGTATGATAGTGTGCCACGTAGACTGATATGGGATAGTCTGGATGCAAGAGGGGTTCCTATGAAATATATAGATATAATTAGGAATATGTATGCTAGGACAAAAACAACCGTTCATACGCCTGTAGGAAATAAATGTAGGATCTGCAAGGCACCACTAGAAGGGGGGGGGAGTTGAATAGATGGTGCGGAAAGTGTGCTTTTTAAAATTTCTTTAAACTTGAACAATTCAAGTTCTGAAAACAGATTCTGTTTTCAGGACCAGTTTTAAAACGTTTTTAAAACTAGGTTAGAGGTCTCCAAAAATTATGAAATTTTGAGAGAACTTAGCCTCAGATGTTATGATGGTCCCCTAAAAATTTCAAATTAAAATTCAACCTGTAACCCCTTCAAAAACTGTTGGTAATCAGATTGTGCAAATCTGCCAAAAACGGTAGATGGTTTTGAAAAATTAATTCCTATTTGTGTGAACGTCCAAATGCTCTGAAAATTTGACCACTAACTCTTTATATACTATATTTAAATTGGTTGAAACATTTTTGGAAAATTCTTTTGGGAAGTAGGTCAACTACAATCAAAGTCTCAACCTTTGCAAGTCTGCAAATCAGACTGCACTAGTCTCAGAACTTTTGATGTTTGATCTTATCCAAAAGGGTTGAAACTTGTGCCAAATTAACCCTAGAACGTGTAAGTATATTTCTGGAAATTTGCGTAATTTTTGAAAAACGTTTACTATTTTTACGGATGCGAACAAGAAGGGTAAACAGTGCAGTAACTGAAAAGTAAATGCAGAAAGTAAATGGCACCAAGAATTTTATACTGGTTCGGTTATAAACAACCTACTCCAGTCTTCAAGGAACACCTTCCTTGGTTCACACTAATCACACACGCAGTACACCTTACCGCAGGATTGATAGAGTTACACCTAACTCCAATCCTTTACAAACCTTGTATTGTAAGTACAATTCGCACGAACACCACCACCTTGCTAGAGTGAAGATTGATCACACCTTAATCAATCTTTTACAAAGATATATGAATGGTGGTTTATCTCAAGCCTATTCAAGATTGAAAGATATGAAAACAATAGGCTTTACAAGAAGATAGAAAGAAAGAAGATGTAGAAGAAGAAGAGCTAGGCTTTTTGATCTCTTTGAATTGCAATGCTTGTTGTTGTTTTTGTTTGCTCTATTCTCTTTTCTTTTAACCTTGCAGCCGTCCCCCTATGGTGTGTTTCCCCCTCTTGAAAATTGTCTTTTAAGTCCTTGAGAGAGTGTAAGACATCATTGTGACAAGGCCTTGCTTACTTGGCATCTTTTTATTGGATGATCATTTAGTCTTCGCTTACTTGGCACCTCCTTATTGGTTCAACATTGTCATCATGATGACATGGAAAAAATCTGAGATATACACTTTAACATGTGCCAAAAATCAATCATAAAATCATTCCATAAATCAAGAGATACATCATAAATTGCAAGACAAAGAAAGTCTTCCAAATCCATGCTTAAAATTTCGGCCATAACATTCTTGCCATGCTGAATTTTAAGCATGTGCATCATGGGGATAAAGTTCAAATCATTACCATTTTTCTTTGAATTTTCATCATAAAAATGAATCAACAATTTATGGTAAGTATTGCTACCAATTAAGAAATGAATTTGGACACAAATAAGCCTTCAAATTCGGCCATACAACTTGTACACATGCTGAAAAATTTTCAGCATGTGATATGTAGAATATCACCATTTATTTATTTTAAATAATATTCAAAACCTTACCATATCTTCTTCTAATCAATCACTTAATAAGAGATGACAAAATATGTCACATTGAATAGCAAAAAATCGGCCACCCTAAGTTTAGTATGCTGAAATTTTCAGCATGTGACATAAGAGAGGTATACCTTGAATTCTTACCATTTGTAGCTTCTCTCTTCAATTCACCAACTTTGTATGATTGATCCTTGACCAATCAAGATGCCAACAAAGCTCCACATGTGCTCCAAATCAGCTGTATGTGACGTTGGAAGGTGTATATACATGTGCTGAAATTTATTTTTGCTAACTTTATAAAATAGTGCACATTTAATAATACACACATGTAATATTCCAATCAGCCCTTAATTTAATTTTCTAGAACACTTTAAGATGTATATCATATTTCAAAAGTGTCTAGATACGTGTCACATGTTGTACAAGAAAAACGTTCCATGTTATGTGCGTAGAAAACCGAATTTTCGATATTTATCGATTACCCGATTTTCCTCTAATTTAAATTCCAACTTTTGCACATGTTATATATATTATGTTATACATAATATATATAATATATACTTTAAATCTCAGCACTTGGCTGGTTTAAAGTGGTACCATTAGCATGTGACAAAATTAAACTTGGAATCTTCACATTTTGGCCTTAATGTGGAGTAATTTGTGTGTGCCAACATGGAAAGTATTTTTGACTGAACATATGGTCATGTGCACGAAATTATTTATGATTTTTGAAGTATAGGGGCTCGCCATTTATTTATGGCAAGTACGTGACACGTTGGCGAAGTTTCGGTATTCGCCCGATACGACAAATTTCGGTTTAGAACCTTCGTGTCGTATTTAATTTGTCATCACCATATCTTATATCATATGATATAAGACCTGAATATACTCATAAATATGAGCTAAGTATAGTGGTGTGACGTTAACGTACATACGTAAAATACATAACGTGTCGGTAGTACGTTGGAATACATGTGTATGTGCCTTTATTTAAAAATTCTGAAAATATATGTGATATATATGTGTATATGCGTGTGCATTAAAGGATGGGGGGGAGGAGAAGACTTTCCTTCCTTAGCCTTGTTGCCTTTGTGCCTTTTCCAAATGTAGCTTCCTTTAATGAACTACTTAGTTTATTAAACTAAGTACTTCACTTAATGAACTAGTTTAGTTCATTAATGGTGGCACCTGAAAATAGTATAAACACAACAAACGTTTGCCATATGATGTAAGCTTTAATGCTTCATGGCTCGTTAGTACGGCAACATAATATATAAGCTAAATAAGGCAAGTAATGGCAAGATATCATGCATTCATGTACACGTTTATATATATATTTGTACACGTTTATATATATATATATATATTTGAGTTACTTATTTCGAAATCACTCAAACCCCATTATCTCTACAATAAAGACTTCTTCCTGATGGAGGTAGGCCTCCATCAAGGGTCCGCTTTGAGCCCATTTCTTTTTGCAGTTGTCCTAGATGAGTTGCCAAAGCCGATCCAAGTGACAGTCCCATGGTGTATGCTTTTTGCTGACGATATTGTATTAGTCGCAGAAAGTAGACAAAATCTGAGTATGAGACTAGAGGAGTAGCGAGGTGCTTTAGAGAGAAAAGGCCCAGGGATTAGTCGTTTTAAGACTGAGTATATGCAGTGTGACTTCAGCGGCGCAGCCGAAGATGAGAATAGCCAACTCACCATCGAGGGTCAAGTGGTCCTAAAGGTAAGTAAGTTCAAGTACCTAGGATCATTTGTACAGAAAGATGGGGACATAGAGAGAGTGACATAGCACATCGAGTTCAGACAGGTTGGTGTAGGTGGATGGTGACCTCAGGGGTGCTGTGTGACAAGAATTTTCTAACTAAATTAAAGGGAAAATTTTATAGGGTGGTAGTACAGCCGGCAATGTTATATAGAACAGACTGCTGGGCCATCAAGAGGACGCAATCATAGAAGATGGAAGTAGCAGAGATGAGAATGCTGAGGTGGATTTTTGGACATACAAGGCTAGACATGATAAGAAATAAGGTATACTGAGAAAGGTTAGGGGTGGCTAGCATAGCAGATAAGATAAGAGAGGGAAGACTGAGATGGCTTGGGCATGTCAAGAGGAGACAAACAACGATGTCTGTCAGAGCAATTGAAAGCCTCAATGTAGAAGGGAAGAGGAGTAAAGGCAGGCCCAAACTGGTGGGATGAGCAGATTAGGCATGACTTACAAAATTTGCACCTCTCTGAGGACATGTTCCAGAATAGGAGTTCATGGAGGCAGAGGATTAAGGTTAAAAAGGGACATACAAGATATTTGGGCGCATTAGAGGATTAGATAGTATTTACACTGTAGGTTGACTTTGCATTTTTTTGTTTAGGTATTTGTCTTTCAACTATTTATGCATATCCACTATTATGACTATTTTAATATCAGAAGATTTCTGTTTATGTTTAATAAAATCCCTTAGTACATATTCTTATTATTATGATATCTCTGCAGGTACATACAGAGCTGGGGGTCTCACTGGAAGCAAACTCTCTATCTTTTGGGATGGAGGTATTTTTTGCCTACCGCACACCCTTCCCAGATCCTAGCGATAGCTTTTGCTGTCGTTGGGATATACTGGGTATGATTGTTGTTTTTGTTGTTTATGTGTAGTTATATATTCGGCCACATGTCCATAAATGTGTGCCAAAGATGTTCTTGAGTATATACTTGATTACATATACGTAATGATATATATATATATATATTGTATATTATATATGGAACTAATTAAAGGAAGTGGTAAATAAGCAAAAAGAAGATGTAATGGATTGTAACATGCCCAATAAGGGGCTGTTTTGGTAAATTTGATGAGGACATTAAAAGGGTAACATGGGACTTTATAAATTTCATAATATATAGAAAAGTGGGCTAAATGAAGGACCATAATATAAGATAAGGATGTAGGACCTCAGGCGCTACCATCTCTCCCAAAACCAATTGGTTTTGGGAGAGATGGTAGCGCCTGAGGTTCTACAAGTGGTATCAGAGCGAGGTCACGGGTTCGATTCCCAGCAGGAGCAATTGCTGAGGGGGAGATTGTTAGGTGCAGTAATTGTCCCGTGGCATAGGCCGGTGGGCCAAGTCACAGTCGAATGCCGTGGGCGCTTGTGTACTGAATGCACTATAAGGCTAGGGTATGCGCATCTCCTGTCACCAATTGGTTTTGGGAGAGATGGTAGCGCCTGAGGTCCTACAAGTGGTATCAATTGTAGGATCTGCAAGGCACCACTAGAAGGGGGGGGGGTTGAATAGATGGTGTGGAAAATATGGTTTTTAAAATTTCTTTAAACCTAACCAATTCAAGTTCTGAAAACAGAATCTGTTTTCAGGACCAGTTTTAAAACGTTTTTAAAACTAGGTTAGAGGTCTCCAAAAATTATGAAATTTTGAGAGAACTTAGCCTCAGATGTTATGAGGGTCCCCTAAAAATGTCAAATCAAAATTCAACCTTTAACCCCTTCAAAAATCGTTGGTACTCAGATTGTGCAAATCTACCAGAAACGGTAGATGGTTTTGAAAAATTAATTCCTATTTGTGTGAATGTCCAAATGATCTGAAAATTTGACCAATAACTCTTCACACACTATATTTAAATGGGTTGAAACAGTTTTTGAAAATTCTTTTGGGAAGTAGGTCAAATACACCCAAAGTCTCAACCTTTGCAAGTCTGAAAATCAGACTGCACTAGTCTCAGAACTTTTGATGTTTGAATGACTTATACTTGTCCAAAAGGGTTGAAACTTGTGCCAAATTAACCCTAGAACGTTCATGTATGTTTCTGGAAATTTTTATAATTTTTAGAAAACGTTTACTATTTTTACGAACGTGAACAATATGAGTAAACAGTGCAGAAACTGAAAAGTAAATGCTGAAAGTAAATTGCACCAAGAATTTTATACTGGTTCGGTTATCAACAACCTACTCCAGTCTTCAAGGAACACCTTCCTTGGTTCACACTAATCACACAACTCAAAAACACCTTACCACAGGGTTGATGGAGTTACACACCAACTCCAACCCTTTACAAACCTTGTATGTTCAATACAATTCGCACGAACACCACCACCTCGCTAGAATGAAGATTGATCACACCTTGATCAATCTTTTACAAAGATATATGAATGGTGGTTTATATGAAGCCTATTCAAGTTTGAAAGAATATGAATACAATAGGCTTACAAGAAGAAAGAAAGAAAGAGAGAATGTAGAAGAAGAAGAACTAGGCTTTTTGATCTCTTTAGAATGCAATGCTTGTTCTTGTTTTTGTTTGCTCTCCTCTTCCTTCTTTTAATTGTGGCAGCCGTCCCCCTAGGGCTTTCTCCCCTCTTGAAAATTGTCTTTTAAGTCCTTGAGAGAGTGTAAGACATCATGGTGACAATGCTTTGCTTACTTGGCATCATTCTATTGGATCATCATTTAGTCTTTGCTTACTTGGCACCTCTTTATTGGCTTAATGTTGTCATCATTTGATGACATGGAAAATCTGAAATAATCACTTTAAACATGTGCCAATATCAATCATTAAGTCATACCATAATTCACAAATTCTATCATCAAGTGCAAGACACAAAATATCCTTCCTTCCATCCTCAAAAAAATCGGCCATTATGCTCCTTGCCATGCTGAATTTTTCAGCATGTGCAACATCCATTTTTATTCAAGATAATCCCCAATTTACTTTGATTTTTCTCATTAAAATAAATCAACAATACATGGTAAGTCTTGCTAACAAATGAAGAATGAACTTGGACACCAAAAGAGACAATATTCGGCCACTATCACCTTCACACATGCTGAAAAATTTCAGCATGTGTGATATGTAAAATATCACACTTTTATTAATTTAAATAATATTCAAATCACTTCCATAACTCCTTCACTTAATCCTTTAATGAAAATTGACAAAATATGTTATCTTGATGATCAAAAATTCGGCCAAGGCAAGTGTAGTATGCTGAGATTTTCAGCATGTGACATAAGAGAGGTATATGTTGAATACTTACCTTTTGTAGCTTCTCTCTTTGATTCATCAACATTGTATGATTGATTCTTGACCAATCAACATGCCAACAAGGCTCCACATTTGATCCAACTCAGCTGTATAGGCGTTTATGAAAGTGTATATACATGTGCTGAAATTTATTTTTGCTAACTTTGTAAAATAGTGCACATTTAATAATACACACATGTAATATTCCAATCAGCCCTTAATTTAATTTTCTAGAACACTTTAAGATTTATATTATATGTAAAAAGTGTCTAGATACGTGTCACATGATGTTCAAGAAAAACGTTCCATGTCATGTGCGTAGAAAACCGAATTTTCGATATTTATCGATTACCCGATTTTTCTCTAATTTAAATTCCAACTTTTGCACATGCTATATATATTATGTTATACATAATATATATAATATATACTTTAAATTTCAGCACTTGGCTGATTTAAAGTGGTACCATAAACATGTGACAAAAATAAAATTGGAATCTTCACATTTTGGCCTAAATGTGGGGTGATTTGTGTGTGCCAACATGGAAAGTATTTTTGTCTCAATATACAGTCATGTGCACGAAAATATCATCAATTTTTGATGTATATGGGCTGGCCATTTATTTATGGCAAGTACGTGACACGTTGGCGAAGTTTCGGTATCGCCCGATACGACAAATTTCGGTTTAGAACCTTTTATCGTGTCGTATTTAATTTGTCATCACCATATCTTATATCATATGATATAAGACCTGGATACACTCATAAATATGAGTTAAGTATAGTGGTGTGACGTTAACGTACGTACGTAAGATATATAACGTGTCGGTAGTACGTTGGAATACATGTGTATGTGCCTTTTATAAAAAATCTGAAAATATAGTATATATATGTATAAAAGGCGTGTGACATTGAATGTGGGGAGGAGGAGAAGACTTTCCTTCCATAGCCATGTTGCCTTTGTGCCTTTTCCAAATGCATCTTCCTTTAATGAACTACTTAGTTTATTAAACTAAGTACTTCACTTAATGAACTACTTTAGTTCATTAATTGTGGCACCTGAAAATAGTATAAACTCAACAAATGTTCGCCATATGATGTAAGCTTTAATGCTTCATGGCTCGTTAGTACGGCAACATAATATATAAGCTAAATATGGCAAGTAATGGCAAGTTATCATGCACACATGTTCACTTATGCACGTTTATATCTTATGCTCGTTTTTGTGCACATTTAAATCATGCATTTGAAAATCACTCAAACCCCTTTTTTCTCTACAATCTCCCCCTTTTGATGATTTTCAAAATAACTTATGCACATGATTTAAATCCTATCGCTCCCCCTTCAATTATGCATAGATTCAAAATTCGAAATTTAAATTTCGAGTCCGCTCCCCTTTGATTTATGCAATCAGTATCTCTCTCCCCCTTAAATCATTTCTCTCTCCCCCTTAAATCTCCCCCTTAAATCATGCTTTCTCTCCCCCTTTATTTTGGAAAGCAAATCAAAAGATGCCTGTAAAGATGAAGAAAAGAAAATCATGCAGTTCATATTTGTGCGTTTGTAAGGGTTGTTTATTCAACCCTTTGAAAATGTCCCTTTTGGTACCCAGATTTGGGTGACCTTTCTAGGTCTTCCAAAAGGTGAGAAAGATGATGAAAACGCAACATAATAAACTTTTGGTGCGACTGTATCTGGCCTTTGGCCAAGGACTCCTTTATACACATTATATGTAGAACGCTTTGGATATGTCCTTGTGTTTGTATGCATAGCGCGTGGATGGATTGAATGCCGTGTATGCATCACTCTTTTCTTTTCATATCTATATGGTACAACATTGTGTTTCGCATGATATGATGAAGAGGTGGGGCGCGATGAGGGAATATGCAATTTTTGCGTCATCTTAGACGCCACTTGAGGCTTTGGGGAGTCTGCTTTCTTAGACATAACAAACTTTGTTGGTTTGGTTGATACTTTATTTGTATCAACGTATCCCAACCCCGTTTTATCACTGTCATGCTTTTGTGATGATATAATGCGATGCAGCATGTTGGATCCTGTATCAAACTGTTTCACCTTTTTCTCTACATCGGCATTCCTTGATTTTAATTTTGAAATCTCGGATTTCAATTCAACGTTCTCGGATGTCAATGATGAAATTTCAGATTTTAATGCATTGATGATACATGATGACTCTTCTTTAGAATCGTTTAATTGAGCAACAAGATTTTCGTTAGAAGATTCTAACAATTTCTTGTCTTCAATTAATCGTTTCTTTTCTTTTGCAAGAGTCTTTGAAAATTTATGCAATTCTAAATACTGACTAAATAAATCATCATATGAACATTCAGAATCGGAATCAGAGTCGGAAGTTACCTCATTTGATGCTTTAGATGTAAAGCATGCTTGTGCCTTGTGTTCTTCCGTATCATCAGTCTCAGAGTCCGATGTGTCACTCCAAGTGGAGGCTTTGAATGCTCTTCTCCTTTGCTTAGGTTCTGAGACGAGTCTATTCTTGTTCCAATCCTTGTCAGGGTATTTGTTTGTTTGTTTTTCTTTATTATGGCAGTCATATGATAGATGTCCGAGTTTGCCGCATTCATAGCACTTTATTTCTTTATTTTTATTTTTATGATCCTTAGATGAGGTGGACTTATGTTTAATCGATTTTCTCAATATTTTTCTTAATCTCTTAGCCATTATGATTAAGTCCTCGTCATCGGAATCTGTATCACTATCATCTACGACGTATTCATTTGATTTAAATGCTATGGCCCTATCATTATTAGAAATAGACTCAGAATGTCTTAAAGCAAGTTTGTTTTCATATACCTTAAGTGATCCGATTAGTTCTTCCATTTTAAATGATTTGGTCTCTTTGCTTTCTTCTATGGCCGTTACTTTAGGGTCCCATTCAGAAGGAAGGCTTCGTAGAATTTTCTGCACCTTTTCCTGCGTAGTAAAAGCCTTACCAAGAGACTCAAGAGAGTTGTAGATGTTAGTCAAACGAAGATCCATATCTACAATAGACTCATTGGGCAATAATTTAAAAGACTCAAGTGTGGACATGAGCATGTTAATTTTGGACTCCTTTACTTGGCTAGTCCCTTAATGTTTCATTTCAAGAATATGCCACATCTCTTGAGCACTAGAACAATTTGACACGTAACTAGCCTCACTTTTACTTAGGCCATTTAATAATAGTTGCATGGCTTTAGCATTCATGCTAAGTTTCTTTTTATCATCACTTGTATATTCTTGTCTAGTTTTAATGACTTCTAATGTGACTCCGTCTACAGTGGACAACTTAGATGGAACAAAAGGACCATCTTCTATAATGGACCAAAGATCAATATCTATTGCCATAAAGAAGAGTTTCATTCTTACCTTCTATTGAACGAAAGACTCACCATCAAACAGAGGAGGCCTTATGGTTGACATTCCTTCTTGCACGGTGCTGTGACTAGTGGATGCCATCTCACTGAATCGTTGGATCCTTTGTAGTGAGTGTTCCTGCGCTCTGATACCAATTGTAGGACCTCAGGCGCTACCATCTCTCCCAAAACCAATTGGTTTTGGGAGAGATGGTAGCGCCTGAGGTTCTACAAAGGAGTGGACAAAAATGGTGAAGATCTTAGTAGTTAAAGAACCCAAAAGTGGGTAGTTCTTGTCGGACAAGCCGAGAGCACCCTAAGAGGACAAAATGGGTATTTTACCTAAGAATATGATATGGAAATTAGCCAAACATTGGATTTAAGTGCTGAAATTGTTAGGGGCATCAAATCAGTCCAGTATCAAGCATTCATAAATACATACGACAAAACAAGTTTTGAAACAAAAGGTTTTACTATACGACACGTTTTGACAAAATATTTTATCTCATGAAATATTTTAAAAGGATTTTATGTATAATGAACCGTACCACGAGACGAATGATCCCATACGACTTTTATATGATATGTTTATGATATGTTCACGATGTTACGATATGATTATGGTGCGCCGGCCTGACATTGGATACTAGGGGAGGATTTCAGAGGCATAGTTTACGTCATGGCCGAGTGTAACACCGCGTCCGGAAACTGAGATCTCTGCCATAACGCAATCTATGTACGTATGATGTAACATCATGGTTGGATTATCGGGATTCATATTTGGTGCATATACTACATGTGGGATCATTCGATATGTCGTGGGTACCGTTCTTCCGATATAAAAAGTGCTATAACCAATTTAAGAAAAGCCATGTTTATGAAAGTTACAAAATGGTACGAATATGTCTTGTTTTCAAATGTTTTATGATACATAAACCCTTTACGTAATGCATGAGCATTTTACATGAATTCCGAACCATCACCACTTACACATCCTATACTCATCATTATGGTAGGAAGATGAGTGTAAGGCAAACACCTAGATTTGGGACTTAGCATAGATTGTGATTGATAGATTAAGAATGAACAAATAATAATTACGTTACCAGAATATTGATAAATGAAAGTTAAGGTTTATTCTTTTACGCACTTTATCTGCTTATGTGTTGTTTGCATTACTTGCTTTACTTGCCACTTTACTTGTGAACAGGGATGTGTTATGTGCATTATTTTTACTGTATTTATTTTATTACCACGTATTCCGTACATGCTCCACATGATGAACCTAGACGGAAATTCTTGTTGGACGATTCGTTATCGCTCACTCTATATTTTACCATCTTGCAGAGCTCCAGGATCAGGACTTGGACTACATAGATGATGAGCCGAGAGTAGGATATCTGTGAGCAGTCTAGTGGGCCCAGCTGATCTAGCTTTTGTACTTTTACTGTTTTAGACATGTATTCATATCCTTGATGTACTGATGACATTGTACTCAGAGTTAGTTTATGATGTATGTATGTCGCTTATGTTTTATTTTGTCTATTTTATGATGCTTCCGCTATCCGATACATGTTTGTGTCGATATGCACATAGATGCTATTGATGCCTTATATTTTTCGTAGCAGAGTAGGCCGATGCACCGTGTTGAGACCTTAATCCCTGGTAGAGCACTACATGTAGTATCAGAGCCTAGGCTCTAGATCCATAGCGGGCAACATAAGATAAACAACGACAAGTACTTAGGCTATGATCTTAGTGTCTAAGTAATAATTTTAGACTGAGTGTGCCAGCGTTAGAATAGATTCTTTTAAACGGATTAGTAGGGATGATTAGGATAACCTTGCCTGACAAAGTACCGGATAAAACACTTAGGCTGTTCTTTTCAGAATAGGAATAGAGCATTTAATTTTAAAAAACTTAAGTTATGTTTTTATGTGGACTGATTGTGTTAAAATGATTGTGTCGATAGGATGGCATCGTGGTCCTGGGGTAGATGCGATTCGATAGATAGGCGGAGTTGGCTCCCCCACCTCACGTACCACCAGCTGCAGAGTGGGTACCGCCACCACCAGTGCATGTTCTACCTCTCCCGGCACATATCTCTAGAGGTATGCCCCAGGCATTATTCGAAGCCCTGATACAGCTGGGTTAGGAAGTCAAGACGATACAGACTACACCACCACTTCCATCCCTACAGTCTCAGAGGAGTAGTGGTTTATCTTTTGGGGAGCTTAAGAAAGCATGAATTCTGAGCTTTCAGGGAGGGCTTGATTTGGATAAGGCTAAGAGATGGTTAGATGAAGTCGAGAGCGGCTTCGAGCTGATACAAGTGCCTAGGGAGATAAAGGCATAGGTTATTCAGCCATTTCTAGCTGGTAAGGCCAATCAGTGGCGGAAGATGAATATCCAGCCACTGCCCCGACCTGTAGCATAGACGAAGTTTCTGAAGGAGTTCTACAAGTTTTACATTTCTCCGTCAATGATCATTCAAATGATTGAGTAGATCGAGTCACTGAAGCAGGAGCCAGGTGTCACAGTTTCTAAGTACGCTAGTCGATTCACCGCACTGGGCCGTTATGTTCGTTCGACGATGGCTGATGAGAGGTTCAGGATGATTAAGTTTGTGGGCGGCCTGAATTCTCATATCCAGACCTGGGTTGTAAATACAAATCAAGAAATTTTAGGGAGTTATTGGATGCTTGTTACCGAGTGGAGCGCATTGTTTTACGGCATGAGAAGGAGGCCAGAGATAAGAGGCCTCGAGAGGTTATTGACGATCAGACCAGACAGCAGGTGAAACCCCAGCTGAGGGCAGGCAGACAACCCTAATCGCGGTCACAATTTAAGCGTCAGCCACAACATCAGCACCAGCCTCAGCAGCAGTTCCTACAACTACAAGCCATTCCTCGATGTTTTTCTTACCAGAGGCAGCATACTGGAGAGTGCCGGATGAGGATCGGTGTGTGTTTCATTTGCGGTAAGATAGGGCACATGATGAAAGAATGCTCGAAGCAGAGAGATGGGCCACCGAAGGCTGTGTAGCAGTAGAAAGAGCATTCTCGGGATAATGCCGAGTGCATGTTACGACCAACGCAAAAGTACTGGATGCCGAATATCGTGAAAGGTATATTCAATAGGCAATTTAATAGTGATAATTGTAACCTAGGCTAGGAACTTGTATCCTGACTAAGTAAAGATCGTAATTGCTAAGGAAGGACTCAGTATAACTACACTAAGCCGTTGATTATGGCGCAACACACAAGTTTTGAGGACGAAACCTTTTGTAAGTGGGAGGAATGTTACGACCGGCATCCCCAGACTGGTAGGAAAAGAGAACAAAGGAAATCATAGTCATAAAGATAGGTGTATCGGTTTAAATAGATTAAATGGTTGTGCCGCCCTAAGCAGTATAGTAAAAAATTTGTGTACCCACTAAAATTAAATAGTGAGCCTGAGAGGACAAGGTAACTTAAGCGAAATAACTAAATGGACATAAAATTAGGACACTACTAATTTTTTACATTTAAAAAAAGAAAAAGAAAAGTTGGACATAGGTAAAATAATTTGTCATATCCTACCCTACTAATGACCGCCCCCTACCTTGTAGAAGTTGAAGAATATTGTATATTCTTTTTCTATTAACAATTAGTTATCTTATACAATTTGAAAAATTACAAGTGCACAAATTCTACCCGCTTTCTTCCCACTAATTCTCAAAATTCTTCCAAAATACCCCACTTATTCCCCCTAACCACCTTGACCGCCACCCTCCCCAAAAGCTGGCCGAGTTGCCTTCCTCCCTTCCCTTACATCACCTCATTCTTTTACCTTTATTTTCCCTTCTAACCACATTCAGTGCATGATTTCCTCTCTTACACCTCTCTCTTCCCAGACAAAAGGCTAATGATTAATCTCTCTGTAGGACCTGTATAGCACCACTAGAAGGGGGTTGAATAGTGGATGTGGAAATTTTGGTTTTTAAAATCTTTTGAACCAAAAACCTCACTTCTGAAAATAATTTCTGTTTTAAGATCCGCATTTGAAATAATTAAAAGACCTAGTTGTAGACCTCCAAAAACTGTGAAATTTAGTGTGAACGCACTCTTAGATGTTCTGAGTATCTCATGAAAGTTTCAAATTAAAATTTAACTCCTAACCGCTTGAAAATGCGTTTTTGGTCAGATTGCGCGAATCTACCAGAAACCGTTCTCCGACTTGAGAAATTTATTCCGATTGATTGATGACTCCAAATGGTCTGAAAATTTAATGACAAGACCCTCAAGATATGTAATTTAATGGGTTGAAACAGTTTTTGAAAATTCTTTTCGGAAGTAAGTCAACCACGTTGATGTTCTCAACCTTTACAAATCTGAAAATCAGATTGTACTAGTCTAAGAACTTTTCACGTTTGACTGACTTATACTTATCTAAATGAGTTGAAACTTGCCCCAAATGAAATCTAGAATATGTGGCTATGTTTCTGCAAAAGCTTGTAATGTTTGAAAATCGTTTACCATTTTTTTTTGTTGTGACAAAATTGATGCAGTATGTTAGAAACTAAAAGTAAATTGCAGTAAAGTAAGAACACCAAGGATTTTATACTGGTTCGGTTAAGTCTTCGAGGACACCTTCCTTGATTATCACTAAACCGAATAAACACCTTACCACAAGGGTGACTGGATTTAAACAATAACTCTATCCTTTTACAAACGATACAATCGAGCAAACGAATCACAGACAGCACCACCGATCGAATAAAAGTTTGATCACACCTTGATCAACCTTTCACAACAATGAACGAGTGTGAGTGGTATATTCAAAGCCTATACAATATTTAGAATATATGAGCAATAGACTTCAGAGAAGAAGAAGAACAAAGAAAAGGAGAAGAAGAAAGTAGTATAGCTTCTTGCACTTGAGAGGATTTGAGTTGTAGCCTTGGCCTTGTTTGCACTACTCTTCTCCTTTTATTTACATGTGGCTGCCCCTAGGACTTCTTTCTTTCTTGAGAATTCTCTTTAATGTCTTTGGAAGATTTCCTTGTGTAGAGATGACACCATCTTGCTTACTTGACGCCACATGATTGGAAGGATGACTTGACCTTGCTTACTTGTCACTTCATGATTGGTCCAACTTGGCATCCTTTAATGAGAAGTAAAATCTGAAAAAAACTTACAAAACATGTGCTTAAAAGTAGTAAAAATATTTCCATACTACCACACTTCAATCCCTTAAGTTTTGGGATGCAAATTGAGGGCCATTAACACCACATAATCGGCCAACCAAACACATGTGCTGAAAATTTTCAGCATGTGTTGTAGTTTGAAATATTTCCTTGTATGGTGCCCTCTTTTATGTCACTAATCTTGTGTAACATATTCTCCACCAATTGAGATGCCAAATAAGTTCCACCTTGGCTCTAAAATGATTTAGTAGGCATGTGTATAGAGCTGCACATGTGCTGAAAGCTCATTTTAGTGAGCTTTGTCAAATAATGCACAAAAATTACACATATATGGTAAATAATAATCAGCTCTATTTTGAATTTTCTAGAACATTTTAACGTCTTGAATGTGTAAAACATGTCTAGATACATGTTACATCTCATGCCAAAAAAACGTTCCGTGTGTTATGTTCGTAGAAAATCGAATTTTCGACTTTCGTCGATTACGAGATTTTTCTCCAATTAAATTCAAACTTCTTGCACATGTAATATATATTATGTCACACATAATATACATAAAATGAAGTGTATATTCAGCTCCAATATCTTACTTAAAAATGCCACATGTGTACTAGTAAAGTTGAGTTTGAATTCTCCATAAATTTAGCATGATTTGTGGGTGATTTGTATGTGCCAACATGGAATGATTTAGTGGCTGATTTCAACATGTGAGCCACGAAATGTTTGGCTATTTTTGATATATATGGGCTGATCATCTTTATATGGCAAGTACGTGATACGTCGGTGAAGTTTCGGTAGTCACCCGATACGACAATTTTCAGTTTATGACCTTGTAACATGTTGTTATAATTTTGTCATAACCATGGCTTATATCATATGATATAAGACCTGAATATACTCATAAATATGAGGTGTATATAGTGGTGTAATGTTGATGTACGTTTATAATATATGTGACGTGTCTGTGGTACGTCGAAATATATGTGTATAGTGCCTTTTTAAGAAAAATATGAACATATATAATTAAGATATGAATGGCGTGTATATTGAATGAATGATGAGACTTTCCATTTTCAATTTGTTGCTATCAAGCTTTCTCCAAATATGTCTTCATTTAATGAACTAGTTAGTTCATTAACTTGAGCATTCCACTTAATGAACTAGTTTAGTTCATTAATTCTGGCACCTAAAATAGTACAAAGACAACAAATGTTTGCCATATGATGTAAGCTTTAACGATTCATGGCTTGTTAGTACGGCAACAATATATATAAACATATGAAGCATGTATATTACGTAAACGTGTGAAATAATAATTTTGTCATGCATTTCGTAAACTCGTACCATTTAAATCATGCATTTGTAAATCATTCAAACACTTTTTCTCAACACTCTCTACTAATCCTCCCACTATCTCGGCCAAGACCAAGCAAGACAAGGAACAAAATCCCCATCTCAAGCCATTCTCTCATCCAATTCCATTTCACTCTTCATCCCCCACTTTCTCACTCAAGAAACATCTTCCTTCTCTCTACTTTTTCTTCTTCCACTCAAACAAAATATTCTCTCCCTCTCCACCAATCTCAAACTGAGAAGCCTTCAACCCAAAGGGAGTGAACTTCTTCCAATTTCAAGTGAAGATTCAAGCCTCCAAGCATAAGAATTATCAAGATAAGGACCCTACCTTTCTCCCTAACCACCTTTTCTTTATCCACTCCTCCAAAAAGGTCCAAACTCTCCTCCTTTAGGCCATCAACCCGTGAGTCACACCAAAGAGAAAGGAGAAGTTTTCTGGATTAGAAAAGAAGGAATCTTCAAGAGATTCAAGGTAAGTTTTCTTAAGATTGATTTTAAAACCTTTTTAATGTCTTCTTCTTTAAAGATGACCAATTTTCCCTTAATTTTGGCCATCTAGGCTGTGGGGTACTCAAGCCAAGGGAAACAAGAAACCTTTTCCATCTTAAGTGTAGAATTCAAAAGAAAAGGCAAGTATTCTTCTTGGTTTCTTCATGCATGTTCAAAAATAAGTCATCTATGTTCATCTAAAAACTTGGATCATGCATGCATATGTTCAAATGGTGTTTTCATTATAAACATGAAGAAAGTTTGCTTGCATGCTAATTCTATGAAGTCTTGTGTATGATACTTGAATGTAGACATGCTTTGGACTGTTGATATGTAAAAGTGTCATGCATGATAAGTTTATGACATGTCTAAGTATCATATGTTCATGCATGTCATATGAAGTACAAGATTAAGAATGCATGCCTCATTTCATGAAAAGTGTTGGTTATATATCACACTTTCTTGATAAAGTGTATGAACAACCTCACTTTGCTTCAATTTCTTGTATGTTTCCATGATCATCATCACATATGTGTTTCTCCATGATTTTTAGTGTTTATGCATGTTGATGGACATGATCTTGTTAGGGACAAAATAAGGTGAAGATCTTAGTGGTTAAAAAACCCAAAAGTGGGATATTTTTGGAGGGCAAACCGAGAGCACCCAAAGAGGGGCAAAATGGGTATTTAACCTAAGAATATGACATGGAAAATGAGCCATACATTGGACTTAAGTGCTGAAATTGTTAGGGCCATGAAATCAGTCCAGTACCAAGCATTCATACATGCATACGACAAAACAAGTTTTGAAATGAAAGGTTTTAATATATGACATGTTTTTACAAATTATTTTATCTCATGAAATATTTCAAAAGGATTTTATGTGTAACGAACTGTACCACGAGACAAATGATCTCATACGACTTTCAAATGATATGTTTATGATAAGTTTACAATGTTACGATATAATTATGATGCGGTGGCCTAACATCGGGTCCTAGGAGAGGATGTCAGGGGCATAGTTTACGCTATGGCCAAGTGTAACACCATGTCTGGGACCCGTGATCTCTGCCATAATGCGTTACTGTTAGATATATGTTCGTATGATGTAACACCGTGGTTGGACTATTGGGATTCATATTTGGTACATAAGACTACATGGGGGGATCATTCGGTATGTCGTGGGTACCGTTCTTACGATATGAAAAGTGCTATAGCCAATTTATGAAAAGCCATGTTTATGAATGTTACAAAATGGTACGAATATGTCTTGTTTTAAAATGTTTTATGATACATAAACCTTTTACGTACTTGCATGAGCATTTTACATGAAATCCGAACCATCACCACTTACACATCCTATACTCATTAGTATGACAGGAAGATGAGCGTATGGCAAGCACCTAGATTTGGGACTTAGCATAGTTTATGATTGATAGATTAAGAATGAATGATAATTAAGCTACCAGAATATTGATAAATGAAAGTTAAGGTTTATTCTTTTATGCACTTTATCTGCTTATGTGTTGTTTGATTTACTTGCTTTACTTATCACTTTACTTGTGAATGGGGACGTGCTATGTTCATCATTTTTACTGCATTTATTTTATCACGCTGTCTCCCATACATGATCCACATGACAAACCTGGGCGGAAATTCTTGTTGGGTGATTCGTTATCGCTCACTCTATGTTTTACAATCTTGCAGAGTCTCAGGATCAGGACTTGGACTACATGGACGACGAGCCAAGAGTAGGATATTCGTGAGCAGTCTAGTGGGCCTTGCTGTTCTAGCTTTTGTACTTATACTGTTTCAGACATGTATTCATATCCTTGATGTACTTATGACATTTACTCAGATTTAGTTTATGATGTATGCATGTCGCTTATGTTTTA
>AP025045.1:18530453-18650090 GCA_036186865.1 Eustoma russellianum
GTCGCTTATGTTTTATTCTGTTTATTTTTATTATGCTTCCACTATTTGATACATATTTATGTCGACATGCACATAGATGCTATCAACGCCTTATACTTCTCGTAGCAGAGTACGGCATGTGCACCGTGCCGAGACCCTAATCCCGGGCAGGGCGCTACAGTGACAGTTACCCTACATAAATATGGGCATAATCAAGTGATTTCTACATGGTTTCTTGATATGTTTATTGGATTTGAAGAGATGATTAAAGAAAACATATAATTGAAAAGGAAAAACAAAGTAACAAAAGATATTGTATTGCTTTTGTAAGTCATAAGATGAGTTTAAATACGTTTTCTCTTGTTTCACTTTGTGATCTTCATGGATGAGTTTTTAAGACGTATGATTTTAAGATTAGTTGTATTGTATTTCCACCTCAACTCTTTGTCATAAAGCACACGCAAAGATGAACACGATGACGTTCATTGTGTATGGAGGAATTAGGAAGTGGCTTATGTTTCTAAGTATCCAATTGTCATTTCGCACGTTCATAAGGTTGGAAGAAATTCTGATGTAGAATATGTACCGACCGGGTTGAGCTCTTTTCACATCCCTATTTTTTGGGTTAGTAATTGTTTATGTAATTTTTTATTTACAAAACATTCATAAAACCTCGAATAAAAAAATATAAAGAAAATTAAAAAGTTCTGGAAATTTTAAGAAAAAGGTAGAAAACAAAATAAATAAGTATAATGAAGAAAGAATGACCTATAAATATTATCCATTATCTTTGCACAAGTGTAATTCACCAAGATCTCTTGTAGTCCCAGATTCCCATTAATCAGCCAAAAGCAAAAGACATTTTTCCTCGAATTAATCGATGTTAAAGAATCTTTAGTGAGTTCCTATGCCGCCTGCTTGTTTCTCTCTGGTTGCATAATTATTGAGTCAAGAAACTTGAAAATCACAGAAAGAAAAAAAAAAAACCAAGAAGTGATACCACAACGGAAACAGTAGTATAATGGTGTCATCAATCTGGATCTGGACAACAATTGCAGTCCTTGCTCTTTTAGCTTTCTTCAAGAAACATGTCAAGAAGAGCAAGAACAAGAAACTGCCTCCATCTCCAAGAGGGCTCCCAATTCTTGGGCATCTCCATTTACTTGGAAAGAATCCACACCATGATTTTCACAAGCTAGCAAAAAAGCATGGACCTATCATGCACTTGAAATTAGGTTTCGTTGACGCCATTGTTGTTTCATCACCTCATTCAGCTGAGCAGTTTCTCAAGACACATGACCTTGTGTTCGCAGGCCGACCTCCTAGTGAGGCCGCGAAATATGTCTCGTATGAACAAAGAAACTTAACATTTGGACAGTATGGGTCATACTGGCGTACTATGAGGAAGCTTTGCACCTTACAACTCCTTAGTAGCATTAAGATCAACTATTTTCAGTCTATGAGAAGACGTGAGCTTTGTTTGCTGGTGGAGTCACTAAAAGAGGCGTCTCATGCTCGCGCTAAGGTAGATCTGAGTGCTGCAATTGCGTCTTCAAATGCTGATATGGCTTGTTTGATGGTTTTTGGTAAGAAGTATTCGGAGGATGATTTCCACGAGAGGGGCTTTAAATCAGTGATTCAAGAGTGGTTGAAATTAACCGCTAAACCTGGTTTGGGTGAGTTTTTTCCCTACCTTGGCAGGCTTGATCTTCAAGGGATCACAAAAAGGTTGAAGGAAATTAGCAAAACTTTTGACAATTTCCTTGAAAAGATTATCAAGGAGCACGAAGAACAAGAAGGGAAACGAAATTCTCTTACTTGTACCCTTTTTGGAACTTATGAAATCTGGAGACATCGATTTCCCATTTGATCTCCGCCATGTTAAAGCCATCATGTTGGTGAGTCAATTTGCCTCTTTTTTACTGCATGAAATGCAAGCAAAAATGTGGCACGTTTCGTTTAGAAATTTTCTTGCTTATACAATCTCTCAAAAGAATTTGTTTCATAAAAATCTTAGGGAAATATAAAACTTGATTGCAGGAGAGATGAAGACATAATAATCAATTTTCGTTGCTGCACGTACATTATTTCTTCTTTTTATTCTTTCTAACAATGAAATTAAAAATAGTAATAGCACCATATTGGATACCTTGTAGTTACTTTTGCTACAAAACATGTGTACTTTCCTTAGGTCTTTCTGCTTTCCATGTGCACTAGATTAAAAATGGTTTCTTGTGCCTTCGCTAGAAATTTAAGCCCCTCTGGACCAATTACGTTCACAAGTATAATCATCTATTTCATCTCAGTGGTTGTACGTTTGTCTTTAATTGCCTCATTTCCGTTTTGAGCCTTTCTACAGCGTCTGCAAGTTCTGTAGGCTTAACTACCAAAATTATTGCATGTTCTTACGTTATCACAAACTGTTGTATCGTGGCGTGCAGATCCTTAAGGATTTGACCTTCAGGTTTGGCATGACAGGTAACACAATCTTTTGACTTTTGATTCTATCCCTTTTCATAGATGAAGAAGCTTGTTAAATTCTAATTTGATCAACGGATAAATTAATCAATATTCTACTTGGTTCAACATGTACGCCTCTTCTTCACAGGATATGCTTGTTGCTTCATTGGACACGTCGGCAAGCGTGATTGAATGGACACTCTCAGAACTTTTGAAACATCCAAATGTAATGATGAAAGTGCAGAATGAGCTAGCAGAAAAAGTAGGCATGAATAGGATAGTTGAGGAGTCAGATTTAGACAATCTTAAGTACCTAGAAATGGTTGTGAAAGAAGTTTTTCGGCTCCATCCAATTGCACCTTTGCTACTTCCTCACTGAGGCGTTGGAAGACTGCATGGTGGAAGGCTTCCACATACCAAAAAAATCGCGCATCCTTGTTAATGCTTGGGCAATAGGGCGAGATTCTAGTGCCTGGTCTGATGCAGAAAGTTTCATTCCTGAGAGGTTTCTCGAGAGAAACATTGATCTCAAGGGCCAAAACTTTGAGCTCATTCCCTTCGGTTCTGGCAGAAGAGGTTGCCCTGGAATGCAGTTGGGCCTCACTGTTGTTAGGTTGGTGGTGGCACAATTGATGCATTGTTTTAACTGGGAACTTCCAGAAAACATGAAAGCTTCTGAGTTGGATATGACGGAGGAATTTGGCATCGTGGTCTCAAGAGCCATCCACTTAGAAGCTATTCCTGCATACCGGCTACAAATATGATTAAAGAATCAAAGAAAGTCATCACAAATATTACTGGTTAAACTCGTCGTTTTTATTTCACTAAGTTACTCATGTTAATGCCTTGTATCATGCATTGTTATAATATTAATAACCCCACCTATTTCCTAGGGAGTACAAGGCCAATTATAATTAGACATGTTTTTGTATGGCGCTTCTTCTCCATGTGCCTTACTGCAACCGGCTATAGCCCTACCCCATGGGAAGTGAGACAAACTAAAAGAAAATAGCCAGCATCTCTACTTTGGACGTCAGACTTACAGCCGCCACTTTGAACATGCAATTGCACTCCCTTGCAATCACTCATCATGATATAAGTTCTGGCCCTTATGCTAGATTATGGATGTTCATTAGGTTTCGTTGACGCCATTGTTGTTTCATCACCTCATTTAGCTGAGCAGTTCCTCAAGACACATGACCTTGTGTTCGCGGGCCGTCCTGCTAATGAGGGCGCAAAATATGTCTCGTATGAGCAAAGAAACTTAACATTAGGACAGTATGGATCATACTGGCGTACTATGAGGAAGCTTTGCACCTTACAACTCCTTAGTAGCATTAAGATCAACTCTTTTCAATCTATGAGAAGACGCGAGCTTTGTTTGCTGGTTGAGTCACTGAAAGAGGCTTCTCAGGCTCGCGCTAATGTTGATCTGAGTGCTGCAATTGCGTCTTCAAATGCTGATATGGCTTGTTTGATGGTTTTTGGTAAGAAGTATTCGGAGGATGATTTCCACGAAAGGGGCTTTAAATCAGTGATTCAAGAGGGGTTGAAATTAACTGCTAACCCTGGTTTGGGTGAGTTTTTCCCCTACCTTGGTAGGCTTGATCTTCAAGGGATCACGAAAAGGTTGAAGGAAATTAGCAAAACTTTTGACAATTTCCTTGAAAAGATAATCCAGGAGCATGAAGAACAAGAAGAAAAACGAAATTCTCTTACTTCTACACTTTTAGAACTTGTGAAATCTGGAGACATCGATTTCCCATTTGATCTCCGTCATGTTAAAGCCATCATGTTGATGAGTCAAAATGCCTCTTTTTTACTGCATGAAATGCAAGCATAAATGTGGCACATTTCGTTTATGGATCTTCTTTCTTATACAATCTCTAAAGAATTTGTTTCATGAAAATCTTAGAAAAGTAGAAAACTTGATTGCAGGAGAGATGAAGAAATTATAATCAATTTTCGTTGTTGCACATAAATTATTTCTTCTTTTTATTCTTTCTAACCATGAAACTACAATGTTAAAGATGTTAGGTGAATCCTCAAGTAGTGTGGCAGCTTACTTGAATTGTGTACTGGTCTTGCTAATTAGAAGTGTTAGTTGCCAATTGAATGAAGTTGCACCTGGTTTGTACGGTGGGGCAGTGTGCTTGAAGAGCCTGCCATCGAAGTAGAGCGTACAGGAGGAAGAGGAAGACGATTGCCTTGGCGGGAGTGTGTTTAAATGGGTGAAATGACGTTATTGCCCTTACTCATGCTGTTATAATGTTAGTTAGTTAAAGGGCATAAGTGTAATTTCGATGGTTCTGTTTCTTCTTCTTCAGCGGGCTAGCCTATATAAGTTTGGCAGCTTCGCATTTGTAGTTGAGTTGTTTTTTCCAGAAAATTCCAAGAGTTTCTTCGTGCCTCCCCGTGCTATCTTCTTATGAATTCGCTTCCTAGCTTCTTAATTTGTGTTTGCACGGTTTGATTTGTTGTTAAGCATTTGAATTGCTTGTTCTTCGTTAGAAATTTCACATGGTATCAGAGCGATACTCATGAATTTTGGAACCTTCGTGATGACGAACAATGGTGGAAATAGTCCTGCTTCCGCGTCTTCACCTAATTTTGTCAGTGATCCTATGGATGATCCTTACTTTATTCATCCTAGTGATAATCCGTCTATGGCATTGGTGCAACCGTTGCTTGATGGAAACAACTTTCACAGTTGGAGTAGGTCTGTGCGTAGAGCACTTGAGTCGAAGAATAAGCTTGGTTTCGTGGATGGAACAATTAAGAAGCCTGCGGATGGAGATCGAAGAAGCAATGCTTGGTTGAAAGCCAATAACATGGTTGCGTCGTGGTTGGTAAATTCCTTAACTCATAATATAGGCCAAAGTGTTGTGTGGTTAGACTCTGCTGCTGATATATGGAATGATCTGAAATTTAGATATGGAAATGCGGATTCATTCAGATTATCTGATCTACAAAAGGAATTTTATTCGATTAAGCAAGAACGAAACACCGTGACTGAATACTATACTAGGCTCAAAAGTGTTTGGGAAGAACTACTTGTATTGAGATCAATTCCTGTTTGTTCATGCCGTAAATGTAGTTGCAATCTCACTGTTGAAATTAATAAGTTTGTAGAGAATGATTGCGTGATTAAATTTTTAAAAGGACTGAATGATGAATACGAAGCAGTCAAGTCACAGGTATTGTTGTGTAGTCCTTTACCAGATTTGAAAACTGCTTTTGCTATGGCTGTGAAGCTGGAGAGGAAATTGAATTATTCTGTTAATCAATCTCAGTTTAATAATAATCCGTCTGTGGTCATGAACGTTGGGAATGTGCCTAGAGGCAATTCATATCAGCAGAATTTGAATGAGTCTAGTATGCCTTGGCAAAGGTCAGCTGGAAAAACTAACAAGAGAGGCATGGGGAAATCGTATCCAAACAGTTCTAGATCTGCAGTGTGTACATTTTGCAATATGAGGGGACACACAGTAGACAAGTGCTATAGAAAACATGGATTTCCCCCCGGATACAAACCTAAAGGTCAGGTTAATATGATAACGGCTGAAGGCAATCCAGTGCAATCTGGTGATATGTTGATGCAAGGAGGATCAGACAAGGCTCAGTGCTTTGAAGGAACTGATCTGAGGACAACGCCGTCATTAACCCAGGACCAGTATAACCAGCTGATCAATTTGCTACAGGAACGTCAGGAGAGTACCAGCCAGAAGAATGTTGCAAGTGGCTCAGGTACACTTCATACTGTCTTGACAGCACAGCAAACTACGGTCAATGGTAAGGACTCAGGTAATGTATTACATGAGAACTCTAATATGTGGATCTTGGATTCTGGAGCTAGTGATCATGTTTGTTCATCTATCAATTTGTTTGAGTCATATAAACCTGTTATTTCTGTGTCTGTTGTGTTGCCAAATAAGTCCCTTGCCACAGTCACTCATGTTGGGACAGTGAGGATAAATCAGAATTTGACTCTTACAAGTGTATTCCATGTGCCTTCCTTTGCGTTTAACCTTGTTTCTCTCAGCAAACTCACCCAATCTAATCAGTTCCAGGCAATTTTTAAATCCAATTTTTGTTTGATTCAGGACCTCAGAACCAAGAAGATGATTGGTTCAGCTGAGGTAGATCAAGGATTGTATTACTTACACGGTAGTACCCACACTGAAACTAGCTCCATCTCTCCTTTTCTGTCCTCACCTTTCGTACATGCTGTTGCCTCTTCAGGTGCAATGTTGTGGCACTGTAGATTGGGTCATATGTCCTTGCCAAGAGTTAAAGAAATCCAGAAACTTGATTCTTCTGTCCAAGCCTCTGATTCTCATCTGGATTGTAGTGTCTGTCCTTTGGCCAAACAAAAGAGAACTCCATTTCCAGTTTCTTACTCTGTAGCTTCTGTTCCTTTTGCACTTGTGCATATGGATATTTGGGGGCCTTATAAATACCCCACAATGTATAATCAGCGTTATTTCCTTACTGTGATTGATGATTTTAGCAGATACTGTTGGGTTTACTTGATGAAATCTAAGTCTGATGTTAGAAACATCATTGAAAGTTTCTGTAGCTTTGCTTCTGTTCAGTTTGATAGTAAAGTTAAAGTAATTCGAACGGACAATGGTCCAGAATTTTCCATGAATAAATTCTTTGCTGCTCATGGTATTGTTCATCAAACTAGCTGTGTGAATACACCACAGCAGAATGGTATAGTGGAACGAAAGCATCAGCATATTTTGAATGTGTCAAGATCACTGAGATTTCAATCCTCTCTTCCTTCTGAGTACTGGGGCTTTTGCGTCCAGCACTCAGTCTTTCTCATTAACATCACTCCAACTCCTATCTTGAGTCATAAAACTCCTTATGAGATTTTGCATAATAGGTTTCCTTCCTACAGTCACCTCAAGGTGTTTGGTTGCCTAGCATTCGGAGCCAATACACAAAGTCACAAAGGCAAGTTTGACGCAAGAGCTAGACGTAGTGTGTTCTTGGGATTGTCACATACCACCAAAGGTTACATCCTGCAAGATTTGAATACTAAGGATGTTTATGTTTCAAGGGATGTGTTGTTTCATGAAACCAAATTTCCCTTTGGCACAGAAGCACCTTCCTCATCTACCCCCTCTGATAGTTCAATTGGTCATGTTCCTAGTCCCAGTTCTGGTCCCCCTTGCTTCCAGTCTTTTCATTCTCAGCCTGCCAACCTCCTCCATGATGCTCCTATCTCATCTCCTGCTCAGTCTTCTATCCCTTCATTACCTGATAATAGTCTTCTACAGTCAGCTGATATTCCTCAATCTAGCTCACAGTCACCTCCTTCTTCTACATCTACTGAGGGTCTGTACACTGTCCCAAGCACAGACCTTCCTCCATTGATGGATGGTCAGCTAGTTGTTGATTTGCCTCCAATTCTTAATTATCCTACTAGGCCTGTCAGAGTCAAGAATCCACCCAAGTATCTTCAAGATTACCATTGTAATGCTATGTCTCTTCCTTCTGATCAACTGGTCCATACATCTCCCCATTCTTTACATAAAGTGTTTGGTTATGATTTGCTAGCTCCACAATACAGATCTTATGTTTTGAGTTTAAATGCACATACAGAGCCTAGCACTTATTCAGAGGCTGCTAGGTTGCCTGTCTGGCAGGCAGCTATGAATGCTGAATTGTCTGCATTAGAAGCCAACAGGACTTGGACTGTGGTGCCTTTACCTCCAGGCAAGAAAGCAATAGGATGCAGATGGGTTTATAAAGTCAAACTCAAGGCTGATGGAAGTGTGGAGAGGTATAAGGCTAGGTTGGTGGCCAAGGGGTACACCCAGCAGTATGGGATTGATTACCAGGACACGTTCTCTCCTGTTGCCAAGATGACCACTGTCAGAGTCATATTAGCCTTGGCCGCAAGATTTCAATGGCATATACATCAACTAGATGTGAACAATGCTTTTTTGCATGGTGATCTCCATGAGGACATTTATATGTCTCTACCTCCTGGTGTGTCTGTAGAAGGGTCCAATATGGTGTGTAAATTGCACAAGTCCCTGTATGGCTTGAAGCAGGCCAGCAGAGAGTGGAATGCTACTCTTACTAAGTTTCTGCTGGCCATGGGGTTTAAGCAGTCCAAGTGTGATTATACGCTGTTTCTCAGACATGATGGTGCTGCGTTTATGGCTTTGTTGGTCTATGTGGATGACATCATAGTGGCCTCCAGTGATGAGGATTCCATTGCTAAGGTTAAACAAGCTTTACATCATGCTTTTAAGATCAAAGACTTGGGCCAGTTGCGTTTCTTTCTTGGCATAGAGGTAGCTCAGGCTACAGGGGGGTACACATTAATCAAAGACGGTATACTTTGGATCTCTTGGAGCAAACTGGTTTTTTAAATGCTAAGCCTGCTAAGACCCCCATGGAAAGTCATGTTAGCCTGACTCATTTGGATTCTCCTGCATTAGAGGATGTCACACAGTATAGAAGGTTAATTGGGAAGCTTATATACTTAACTATCACTAGGCCCGACATTGCCTTTGCAGTTCAGCAGTTAAGTCAGTTTTTGGATTGTCCCACTGAAAATCATTTGAGAGCTGCACATAGACTTCTCAGATACATTAAGGGAACCATAGGTCAAGGCATACTGTTTCCAAGGAAAGGAGTGTTGAAACTACGGGCATTTGTAGATGCTGACTGGGGTGGATGTCATGAGACTAGGAGGTCTGTGACGGGATACTGCGTTTTCTTTGGAGATTCTTTGATATCATGGAAGGCAAAGAAGCAGTCTACGGTTTCTAGATCATCTGCTGAGGCAGAATACAGAGCCATGGCCATGGTGACTTGTGAGGTTCAATGGCTTCTGTATTTGTTAGAAGACTTGGGATTAAGGGATCAGAAGCCAGTGGAGATGTTTTGTGATTGTAGGAGTGCAATGTATATTGCAGAAAATCCGGTGTTTCATGAGAGGACTAAACACATAGAGATTGATTGCCATGTGGTTAGAGATAAGGTGCAAGAAGGGGTGATTAGATTGATGCCAATACGGACAGAGCTGCAATTGGCTGACATCTTCACCAAGGCTCTGGATTCAAAACGGTTGTTGCAGCATGTTGGGTCACTTGGGATTCACAATCTTTATGGCAAGCCAAGCTTGAGGGGGGATGTTAAAGATGTTAGGTGAATCCTCAAGTAGTGTGGCAGCTTACTTGAATTGTGTACTGGTCTTGCTAATTAGAAGTATTAGTTGCCAATTGAATGAAGTTGCACCTGGTTTGTACGGTGGGGCAGTGTGCTTGAAGAGCCTGCCATCGAAGTAGAGCGTACAGGAGGAAGAGGAAGACGATTGCCTTGGCGGGAGTGTGTTTAAATGGGTGAAATGACGTTATTGCCCTTACTCATGCTGTTATAATGTTAGTTAGTTAAAGGGCATAAGTGTAATTTCGATGGTTCTGTTTCTTCTTCTTCAGCGGGCTAGCCTATATAAGTTTGGCAGCTTCGCATTTGTAGTTGAGTTGTTTTTTCCAGAAAATTCCAAGAGTTTCTTCGTGCCTCCCCGTGCTATCTTCTTATGAATTCGCTTCCTAGCTTCTTAATTTGTGTTTGCACGGTTTGATTTGTTGTTAAGCATTTGAATTGCTTGTTCTTCGTTAGAAATTTCACATACAATAGCACCATCTCTGATACCTTGTAGTTACTTTGCTACAAAAGATGTGTACCTTCCTTAGGTCTTTCTGCTTTCCATGTGCACTAGATTAAAAAATGTTTTCTTGTGCCTTTGCTAGAAATTTTAAGACCCTCTAGACCGATTACGTTCACAAGTATAATTATCTATTTCATCTCAGTGGTTGTGTAAAAAAATATTTGGCAATTGAAATCTGCCTTTCTCCATTCAATCATATAAATTGATAATGTTACAATGCTAGGATATCGCCCAAATTATGGCTAATCTATCTAATGCCAATATCTATCCATAATTCAAATCATTTGTACAAGGAAACATAACTACACGATAATATTCGTAATATCTCTAATGAATATTATCCAAATATTCCTTAACAGGTTGTACATTTGTCTTTAATTGTTTCATTCCGTTTTGAGCCTTTCTACAGGTTCTGCAAGTTCTATAGGCTTAACTACCAAAATTATTGCATGTTCTTACGTTATCACGAACTGTTGTATCGCGGCGTGCAGATCCTAAAGGATTTGACATTGAGGTTTGGCATGACAGACAATACAATCTTTTGAATTCTGATTCTATCCCTTTCCATAGATAAAGAAGCTTGTTAAATTCTAATTTGATTATTGGATATGTTAATCAATATTCTACTTGATTCAATATTTACACCTCTTCTTCTCAGGATATGCTTGTTGCTTCAATGGACACGTCGGCAAGCGTGATTGAATGGACATTGTTAATGTTTGGGCAATAGCGCGAGATCCTAATGCATGGTCTGATGCTGAAAGAGTCATTCCTGAGAGGTTTCTAGAGAGAAACATTTATCTCAAAGGCCAAAATTTTGGGCTCATTCCTTTCGGTTCTGGCAAAATAGGTTGCCCTGGAACGCAATTGGGCCTCACTGTTGTTAGGTTGGTGGTGGCACAATTGATGCATTGTTTTGACTGGGAACTTCCAGAAAACATGAAAGCTTCTGAGTTGGATATGACGGAGGAATTTGACATCGTGGTCTCCAGAGCCATCCACTTAGAAGCTATTCCTGCATACCGACTACAAATATGATTAAAGAATCAAAGAAAATCGTCACAAATAACTACTGGTTAAACTCGTCGTTTTTATTTCACTAAGTTACCCATGTTAACGTCTTGTAGCATGCATCGTTATAGTATTAATAACTGCACCTATTTCCTAGGGAGTACAAGGCCAACTATAATTAGACATGTTTTTGTATGGCGCTTCTTCTCCATTTAGCTTACTGCAACCCACCGTAGCCCAGCCCCATGGGGAAGTGAGACAAACTAAAAGAAAATAGCCAGCATCTCTACTTTGGCCATCAGACTTGCAGCCGCCACTTTGAACATGCAATTGCACTCTCCTGCAATCACTCATCATGATAAAAGTTTAGGACTTTGTTCTAGACTCATAGATACTCATTTTGAGCGGTTGAGATTGCTATTGGTTTTACAGATTTGATGCAGTAATTTGAAGATCAATTGCTCTGTTTTGGTGATATTTTCAGCCTCTTATGTCCACTCTTACATTTTTCTTCTGGTGTTCTTTGACAATCTTAAGTTGATTGAAGTATTTGAAACACTTGGATGCATCCGAGTATTTGGAACACTTAGTGTATTGTCCTTGATATAATAGTTGACATTTATGATACCTCTTGTCTCCTAATGTCTTACTCTTAGTCTTTTCATGTGAAAATTTTGTATCTGGGTACTTATCTTTATCTAAGAGATGTTACACTGCTCCTCCATGACAAATTTCACACGTGGCAGCCAGCTTCATTCGGCTAACTCAACACTATCTCAACAAATGGCTGAAATTTTACTTCTCTTTTTCCACTTTCCCTTTTGTTTCCTAAAGCCTCACTACCTTGTTTATCTAAATATCTGTCTTCGTATACCTACTTCCTTCGTCAATTTCTTCTCACCAACGTTTCTGCCAACCTATTGTTCGGCAAAATACACGCCCGAACCGAACCAAATTGCGGCATCTAGCAATGCGTATTTTGTCATATGTAAGTCGTTGAGCTTGACATATTGCACATATTGGAGCTTGAATATTTTTCCGGGCCAAAAGAAATGCTAAGGAGTTGAGATGGGAAAGAAGAGGTGTGGGGTGATAGAGGTAACATTTGTTTTAGTCCTATTGTAAAATTTGTCAAATTTAAAAGTTTTATCTTACTTTAGAAGTAACTAGTGACACATTGAGATGATACACATAAGATCTAACTACATGCAAAGCAAGGAGTGATTCGCCAAAGCAGGAGGTCCATATATATCTTATACGTTTGATTGATCAAAGAATAACTTGCCATACTTACTCCAGGCCACTACAAAATTTGTCAAATTCATAAGTTTCATGCTGCTACAAGAGCAATTAGTGACACAATAAGATGATACCACATAAAATTTACCTACATGCAAAGCAAGAAGTGATTGGCCAAATCAGAGGGCCAACATATATCATATAGATTGATTGATCAATGAGCAACTTGGTTTATTTACTCTTACACCGTTGTAAAATTTGCCAAAATCAGAAGTACAAAAAGATAATATCACATAAAATTTGCCCTGATGCAAACCAAAAGGTGATTGACGAGATCAAAAGGCCATATATATTCTATATATTTGATGGCTGAAGTGAGGAGTCCAGAGGAATTTTCTCATCCTTCCCATCATCGATTACCCCCTCTCCTCCCTCTCTAATTCAACCTTTCTGGAACATGATGGACTCCCTCTTTCTCTCACTTTTCTCCTGATAAAAAACCCCGTTTCACCAACCTCTTTCCCATTTCACGGTAATATATAAGATTCAAAGGGAGTATTCAAACATAAAAAAGATGGACTACTTTCAGCCCAAGCTATAGACCGCACCAGCTGGAGCTGTGGCGATTATGGGCTTTGTTTTACTTTCTCGATTATGAGGGCAAAACCATTACTTACAATAACAATACACGTGTCCACCCTAGCCCATCACAATCACCATTACTTGACTCTATGAAGGCATAGGTCACGACGAGCACATCTTCGTTACTCAGTCACGAATACATCTTCCACCCATCTTAGCTTTGTGGGTGCGGATACATCTTTTGACGTTGGCCCTGACATTAGGTTACTAACCGCGACCCATTTGACAAAGATAGCGAGTAAGCCAGCCATCTAGTTCCATTGCAACCACATTTTTCGGGCACTCATTGTGGGTCGGTTTATAATCCACCGTCTTAACTTTGATGCTCAGCCACACCCCCAGGCTAACGAGCGTCTCTATCCAGCTCAGCCAAATCTAACACCTGTAAGGAAGCAACTTAGCCATGCCACGACACATAACGGCATATGGCAACTATACAAACCAACCAGCCAGTAGGGCGAGGCACATGGGGCGCCCCTTGTTCCCCAAACATTTATGGTTTACCTTAGACATATAAAATTGGATGAAACATCCAACAAGGATGACCATGGCCAGGAGAAAAAGTGACAGACATACCAAGAAAATTGAGACAAGTTTATCTAAAATTCCAGCATACAAATATAAATACACCCACAACTGGCTTGATCGTCGGGGGGTTCTCCCTTGAGCAATAGCTCCGGGACCTCAAATGTCGTTTGACTTGCTCAGGTTTCTGGAAACGTTTGTTCTACCATCAAATTGCATATGCATAAGATGTTGATGGTGTTTCCACTTTTGGGATCACCTCTAATCCGGGTGAAGACCTGACTTCGTATTTGGCGCTAAAAGGAGGGCCTTAATTCACCTTCTTTCCTTGCAAAAATCACATACCCTCCTCAAAACATGGGTAAAAAAAATTAATATAAAGGTGAGGAATCTTCACTGTCGAAGACAGAGAGGCGGTCCCTAGCATCCACCGGAGCAAGTATTTGAGGGACAGGTGGGTCACATGGCTAGTTTTCAAAGAGTCACCCAAGAAGAGCACGAACAAGCCATGCGATATACTGCTGAACATTTGAGTGCATTTAAAGATATGGTTCAAAGGCTAAAGGATAAAGGCTCAAAGACCGTGCAGGTGGATCAGGACGTTCCCCATGATTATGAAGGGAGGGAAAGGTCCCAAGAGGAGTCATCCAAGCCATGAGATGAGTACATGGCGGATGCCAGGGGTAAGGGCAACTCCATCCTTTTACAAAAGACAAACAAAAACAACAACACGAACACCACCACCTAACAAGTGAAGGTCTGATCACACTTTGATCATACTTGTACAAGCGATGAACTATGTGGGTGGTATAAACAAAGCCTATATAATATATGGAAGATAGGAATGATAGGCTTGAGGCTAAGAGCAACAGAAAATAATAAGAGAAGAAGAGAATAGTCTTGCTTGATCTTGATAGAATATGAACTTTGGCATAGCCTTGTCTTGAATCATCTTGCCTCTATTTATAGGTATGTTGCCGCCCCCATGCTGAGTTCTACCCTTGAAAATTTGTCTTGAATGCTTTGGAAGATTGATTTGTACGATATGGTGACACACCCTTGCTTACTCGGTGAACTATGATTGGACAAACAACTTGTCTTCATCTAGTTGTTACTTCATGATTGGTCATCGTTTATCCACCTTGACACTCCATAAAATGAGCTGGAAATTTAACCAAAAAATCTGAAACACATGCTCAAATATACACGAGTTAAGTTTCAATCAATCAAGATGTGATTGTCCCAATATTGTGGAAGAAAATCATTGTAAAAATCGTCCATCAATAAAACATGTGGTGAAGCTTCATCACTTGTTTGATTTTGAAATATTTCCATATGTGTCTTGCCTTATTTAATGTCACCAATAACATGTGGCTTATCCTCCACCAATTAAAGTGCCAAACAGCTCTACCTAGGCTCCAAATGAGGTGAAATGGCGTGGTAGTACACCTGCACCATGTCCTGAATTCTATTTTGGTAAACTTTGTCAAATAATGATGCATAATCTTCACGCACATGATAATTTACAATAAACCCTTAATTGGTAGTTTTAGAATATTCTAATATGTCTTGGATGCGTAAAAAGTGTCTAGATACATGTTAAATCAAGACAAAAACATTCCATGTATGCATAAGTGTGTAAAACCAAAATTTTCGATTTTCGTCGATTACGCAATTTTTCTACAATTAATCTCAAACTTCTTAGACATGTAATATATGTTATGTCACACATAATATATATAAAATAAATTGTATTTTCAGCTTCAATGGCTGAGGTGAAAGCGCTCATGTGCTTGAAAAAGTTTGAGTTTGAATTTTCCACAATTCAAGCCAAATTGTTGGTAATTGATGTGTGTAAACATGGTATGACTTTGGGGCTGATTTTGACATGTGATGGACAAAATTTCTGAGTGTTTTGAGTGTATATAGGATTGCCATCTTTATATGGTAAGTACATGACATGTTGGTGATGGTTCCGTAGTCACCCGATGTGATAATTTTCGGTTTATGACCTCGTGACATGTCATTATAATTTTAGTAGCAATATGAATTGTAATGTATGATATAAGACCTGTATACACTCTCAAATGCGATGTGTATATATTGGTATGATGTCGACGTACATTTGTGATGTGTATGATGTGTCGGTGGAACGTCCGGATAGAAACATATGACTTTTCGTTATAAAAAAATATGTATATATGAAATATATATATGTGGCATGTGTTTATGTGAGCAAAGGAGACTTTCCATTTCAAGTTTATTGCCAAGTAGTTGGCTTCAAATATGTATCCTTAAGCTATTCATTTAATGAACTACTTTGTTCATCTCCTTCAGCATTTCACTTAATGAACTAGTTTAGTTCATTATTCATGGCACCTGAAAATAGTATAAAGACAACAAATGTTTGCCATATGATGTAAGCTTTAATGCTTCATGGAACGTTAGTACGACAACAATATATATAAACATTTAAAACATATTTATCTCATAAACATGTCAAGTAACACTTAAATCGTGCATTTCGTAAACACGTAACGTTTAAATCATGCATTTTCAAATCACTGAAACCACAATTTCTCAACAGAAGACTTGAGAGAGGATTGCAAAAACGTGGCTCACATCCTGTATATATTGAAGAAGCTTAGGTGAGGCCTTCATACACTTTCATCCTCCTCAACCTTCATTTTTCATTGTTCTAAAAAGCTCTCATTTGTGCAAGTGCTTAAGGCTTGCTAAGCTCTTATTGCTTGTTCTTCAATATTGTAAATTGTGAGAGTACAAGTCTAACACTAGAGAAACTAGACATATTTGATCTCTTGCTTGTGCTTAGACTTGCTAAAAAGTGTAATCCTCACTACTTCCCAAAAACCTACTGTGTGAAAGTTCTTTGATAGGACTTTGTTGAAGTGAGGAAGCAATGACTTTTTCATGCTTATAGCTAGTGTTGTTATTGCACAAAGTTGTTTTGTTGCATGAAGATGTTGTTGTTGTTACTTACACTAAGTTGTTAATGAAAGTATTATTGTTGTTTTTTCTTATTGAAAGTAATAAGAAGAGTTGTTGTTGAAAATCCACTTTAGAAACAAAGTGATAGTAGAGTAGAATCTTTTAAGATTCGAACCACTCAATATCTTGTGTAGTCATTCATTATATCTCATCTCTTTCTTTATTTGTTTGGTGAGCATTTGAAATAGAGTGAGCCAAAACGAGAAAATTCAGTAAAATCGCCCAACAATCTATTCACCCCTCTCTAGAGTGATTGTCACGGATCTTACAATTGGTATCATAGCCTAACTTTGATTGTTTGACCAATTTTTGCTAGTAGCAAGTTTAAATATCATGAAAATGACAACCTCTCCATCTGACACTTCAACTTCCAAAAACCACATTATTCTCAGCCTCAAACACCAATACTTCTATGTTTGATGTTCAAAACTATTCTATGTGGAAATTTTAAATGATAAATCATTTGAAAGATTGCGGATTTGAGATATGGAGAACTGTTGTCAAAGGAATTGAAGTTCCTATGACTACCAATTCAAAAGGAGAATCCATGTTCAAAGATGAGGATGATTACACCGATGAAGAAAAGATAAATTTTTGTATAAATGGAAAGGCAATTGATTTTCTCTCAAGTGCCCTAACCACTACCAAGCTTATAAGACTTTGATACGTAAATTCTAACCACTGACTAGCAAATGCACTAGGTACAATTGTAGAGTAGTATGCAAGAGAGTTGTCGATCCCATGAGGACTAATTTTAAGTACCAAAATTATTTTTTCCTTAATCTAAACCTAATAAATAAAATTTAAAGAAATCAAAAACTAACCACAAATTAAATATTAATCCTTAACTTTTTCACTTAAGAGTTTCTTGACTAATTTATGTGCCAGTTGAACTTTTTCTCCAAGGGGAATTCAATCTTTAACCCAAAATAATTAACTAATTTCTCTTTCAACCCGCTAAGGATGAAATTCTCTATTTTAACTTCTATCCAATCCCTTGGCGTGAAAACCTAACTTAATTTGATAAACTCTATATTCTTATGTGAATTTTAATCAAATAAACCGCATTAAATATTTATGGAATTCCCTAGTTTCAATAACCTTTGATTATTTAATCCTAGAAATCCCCTATAGAAATCGCATCTATCCCTAGTCAATGTTATTATAAAGTTGTTGTTGACATGATATTAATTAAAATCATCACCTCCCGGTTAATCAAATTTAGTTACATGTTCTATCAATAGATAGCTAATCTATTGACGCAATAAAAACACCAACAATAAATAACGTTTGGAATTCAACTAGTAAAGTAATAAATTAAAGGGGAAAAATTAATACATTTAGAATATCAAAAGAATTAAACTTTCACTAAAATTAGTCAACAAACTAAAAAAATTTACCTACAAATTAAATCCATATTATCCATCATATCCATGTATAATTGCATAAATGAATAGTAGAAAAAGAAACCGTGCATAAAATTACACCTAGACATCTTCGGAATCCGCGCCTGACGGCTAACTGCTGCCTACGATGGCGATGGGAGTGACTAACTTGTTGCTTGGGCCACCTGACATTGCCTGATAGAATGCTGGCTGATGTGGCGCCTATTGACTGATTGGACCTGGTGGACATGCTGCCTAACAGGACAGGTTTCAGTCTTTTTCTCTTTTCTGGCTGTGGCCGGTCGAATTGCTGGCCTCCCTTATTTTCATTTTATTCTTTTTTTGATTGATAGTGACGGATGGCAGGACTGCCTTGGGAAAAGTGTCTGGTGTTGTGGAAAATAATGTTCGCCTGTCCTTTTGTGCTGGAGCAGTGTTTATATAGAGATTTTATCCTGGTTTCCTATTTCACTTTAGATTCTTTACCTATTTCATTTAAATATCTCCATAAAGTGTGATCTTCCTTTCCCGATTCAGTCATATCTTCTTAGAAGTATTATACATCTTTATCTTGATATTTATCGGGTATATTTTCTGTATTTAAAATAAAAAGTACCTGTAGTTCCAATGTAATAAAATAAACTAAAAATTTATTTATTTAGCTATCTAACACAGAAAATAGTCTCATTTAATTAATAATTTAATTGGAATAAAAGGTAAATGCATCAAATATATCTTAGAAGCATAATGCAGAAACTACACAAGCCAGAAAGTCTGAGTCATTTTATCAAACAGTTTGCTGATTATGTCAAACAACTTCTTGGAGCTCAATTTCTCCCTACTCTTTGTATCAATTTAAGTTGTAATCATGTAGTTGTATAGCTTAATCATTGTTCTAGAGGATGATCATCAATTTGATGGTTAATTGACAGCATAGCATGCTTATTTTGCCTGACCAACTAGCCGTTAGAAACTGTCACTGTCATGTAACAATCTAGCCGTCGCAAACTTTGTATAAATTCCCCCTCCTCTTCATCTGAATACAATAGGTGTTGTTTCCATTCGTGAGTTATTTTTGTGTGCTAAAGTGAGTTAATTTGTCGAAATGGTATCCGAGCCAACGACTCAATGGTGTGTTTAAGATCGAAAATTTGAAATTTCTTTGGTTCATCAGCTTCATCTTGTGCCGTCTTTTGTCTCCTCTGAAATTCTGAAACTGTGATGTGTTATCTACATTCGTCTCTTATTATTTGATCATATGTCCTTATTATTAAGCAATGGAATCCGTTGGAAGTGAAGCACCATCAGTTGCTAGACCTGTAGCTGGTCCTAATGGCTCATCTAGAGTAAACTCCAATCCAAGCACCATTGATGCAACTCCTGTCACTATAATTAATCATAAGCTCATTGGCAGCAATTATTTGGCTTGGTATAGAGTTGTAAAAATGTTCATTACTAGCAAGGGGAAGGAAGAGTACCTCAAGCCTAATGCTGAGATTCCTGCTGAGGCGGATCCTCAATTCAAAGGTTGGAATGCTGAAAATGACATGATTATGTCATGGTTGATTGGGTCTATGACTACTAAAGTAAGCAACAACTTTAATCTTCATGATTCTGCCTCTGAAATATGGGTGGCAGAATAGGAAATGTATTTCAAAGTGGACAATATCTCTGAATTCTATGAACTTGATGTCATGCTGCATGACATCAAGCAAGGGGATACCCTTGTAATATATACTTTGGCAAGCTAAAGAAAGTCTGGCAACCGAATGGTGTTCATGAAACCCACAAATGTCCTAATCAAGAGGCTGACAAGATGTACAACGGCATCACTGAGTTAAGGAGAATATTCAAATTCATTGCAGGCATGAACAAGGAATTTGATGCTGTAACAAGAAGAATTCTTGGCACTAAGCCCCTTCCTTCTATTAATGTTGTGCTCTCTGAAATCAGACAGGAGGAGGGCAGGATAAAACTTATGGTGAGCTTCTCCTCCACTGAAGGGGCTGCAATGGTAATCCCAAACCCCAAGCCTGCACAGCTAGACAATGTTGCTGTCAATGCTGTCACCAAGAGGTATACGCCTCTAAGCCAGTTTGATAGCCGAAGAAATTATGAGTCCAAGACAACTTGCAAGTTTTGTAAGAAAGTTGGGTACAATGAGAATAGGTACTATGCCAAGCATGGGAGGCCTCCTCCTCCATTCAATGAGAAATGAGGGAATCCTGAACCTAGGAGGTCTCAGGCTTCAAACTTGGAAAACTGGAGAGGTCCTCCCTCTGCTGCTTCTAGCAATTGTGTGACTGGACCTTCTGAGGTACCAATTCAGTCCCAGCTTGATGTCATCTATTAGTTCATGAGGCAATTGAAATCAATGCAACGGCCTCTTGCAATCAATCATAAGGCCATACAGGCAACTATGACAAGTTATGGTAAAGCTTTTAAATTACTCTCTACATGGATTGTTGATTATGGCGCTACTCACTACATGACTTGGAATAAAGATAAGCTAACCAACTAGCTTCATTCACCAATCCTGCTAAAGTTATGGTTGCTAATGGGGCTGGAATTAGCATCATTGGGAGTGGAAATATTCAATTAACCACAACATTAAAATTGAAGAAAGTATTGTTTATTGCTGAACTAAGTTTTAACTTAATTTCTATGCGACAAATTGATGAAGGTAACGCTGATGAAGTAAGGTTCCCACCTTCTACAAGTTTTTTCATTCACGGAATTTCTATGCCTTTTGCAGGCAATATTTTTAATTTTATTCATTTTTAGATATGTCGCTTATGTTGTTGCCCTATTTGTAATTTGTGTGTGTTTTATTTTTACACAAAATTCATAAAACCTTGAATAAAAGCATAAAAAAGAAATTAAATATTATTGCAACGTAAAGAAAAAAAGATACAAAGCAAAATAAATAAGCATACAAAAGAAAGAGCAACCGATACAGATTACTTTTGTCCAGTATCTTTGGACAGCTATAACTTATCAAAGGATTTCTCTTGTTACCTCAGATTCTTGTTAATCAGGCAAATGCAAACGTTTTGTCTAGAATTAGTCGATTTTAATTAAACAATCTTTAGTTATTTTCTATGGTGCCTGCTCCTTTTCTCCTGCCTGCATAAATATCGAGTGTATGAATTTGAAAATCACAGAAAATAAACCAAGAAGTAATACCATAAGTGAAACAATACTATGATTTCTGCACCGGGTTACAGTTACCCTGCTAAATACGGGCATAGTCAAGTGATTTCTACATTGTTTCTTAATATCTTTTATTGGGTGTGAAGAGATGATTAAAAAAACATATATAAGAAAGGAAAAAATAAAGTAACAAAAGATACTGCATTGCATTTACTACTTATAAGCTGAGTTTAAATATGTTTTTTCTTACTTGTTTCACTTTGTGATTTTTATGGATGAGTTAGTTTTTTAAGACGTATGATTTAAGATTAGATTTATTGTATTTCCATCCCAACTCGTTGTAATAAAGCACACACTAAGATGAACGCGGTGACATTTCTTGTGCATAGGGGAGCTAGGAAGTAGCTTTTGTTTCTGAGGGTACGATGGTCATTTCATACGTTCGTAGAATTGGAAGAAACTGTGGTGTAGAATATGTATCGGCCGGGTTGAGCTCTGTTCACGTCCCTAATTTTTGTGCTAGTAATTGTTTATGTATTTTTTATTTACAAATCATTCATAAAACCTTGAATTAAATATATAAAGAAAATTAAAAAGTTCTGGAAAATTTAAGAAAAAGGTAGAAAACAAAATAAATAAGTATAATGAAGAAAGAATGACCAATACATATTATCCATTATCTTTGCACAAGTGTAATTCATCCAAGATCTCTTGTAGTCCCAGATTTTCATTAATCAGCCAAAAGCAAAAGAATTTTTCCTCGAATTAATCGATGCTAAAGAATCTTTAGTGAGTTCCTATGCCGCCTGCTTGTTTCTCTCTGGTTGCATAATTATCGAGTCAAGAAACTTGAAAATCACAGAAAGGAAAAAAACACCAAGAAGTGATACCACAACGGAAACAGTAGTATAATGGTGTCATCAATCTGGATCTGGACAACAATTGCAGTTCTTGCTCTTTTGGCTTTCTTCAAGAAACATGTCAAGAACAGCAAGAACAAGAAACTGCCTCCATCTCCAAGAGGGCTCCCAATTCTTGGGCATCTCCATTTACTTGGAAAGAATCCACACCATGATTTTCACAAGCTAGCAAAAAAGCATGGACCTATCATGCACTTGAAATTAGGTTTCGTTGACGCCATTGTTGTTTCATCACCTCATTTAGCTGAGCAGTTCCTCAAGACACATGACCTTGTGTTCGCGGGCTGTCCTGCTAATGAGGGCGCAAAATATGTCTCGTATGAGCAAAGAAACTTAACATTAGGATAGTATGGATCATACTGGCGTACTATGAGGAAGCTTTGCACCTTACAACTCCTTAGTAGCATTAAGATCAACTCTTTTCAATCTATGAGTAGACGCGAGCTTTGTTTGCTGGTTGAGTCACTGAAAGAGGCTTCTCAGGCTCGCGCTAAGGTAAATCTGAGTGCTGCAATTGCGTCTTCAAATGCTGATATGGCTTGTTTGATGGTTTTTGGTAAGAAGTATTCGGAGGATGATTTCCACGAAAGGGGCTTTAAATCAGTGATTCAAGAGGGGTTGAAATTAACTGCTAACCCTGGTTTGGGTGAGTTTTTTCCCAACCTTGGCAGGCTTGATCTTCAAGGGATCACAAAAAGGTTGAAGGAAATTAGCAAAACTTTTGACAATTTCCTTGAAAAGATTATCCAGGAGCATGAAGAACAAGAAGGGCAACGAAATTCTCTAACTTCTACCCTTTTGGAACTTTTGAAATCTGGAGACCTCTGTTGAAGTTGCATCTGAGATGGAGGTAAGTAGAGAAGCACAATCCAAGTTGGAGTAGCATTGAAACAAAGGGAACCATTGGATTAACTGAGGAATTGAAGACTAGGATGGTGAAGTTGGTGAGCTGGCAGTTGCATGTGTAGGGAGCTTGGCTGCCAAGGTCACGTGGGCTGTGAGTGAGCTGAGGTGCGAAGCAGCCTCAAGTGCAAAGGGAGAGCTGGAGAAGAAGACTCCACGCGGGAGTTTTTAAACATGTTGAAATGACCGTATTGCCCTTGTGAGCTGACGGTTGTAATGGTTTAAGTAAGGGTAAAATAGTCATTTTAGTCTTTTGATTTTTCCCTCCTTCGTGAATTGTATAAAACGGGTATGGCAGTTTCTTCTTTACCCGATTGGTTGTGACCCAAAAATTGGAATCAATTGCATTTTTCCTCTCATTGAAGTTGCAGTTATTCAGTTCCTCTTTTGTGCTCTTGATTTCTGCTCTCGTTTGTTGCATCAATTTTGACATGGTATCAGAGAAACTCTTTCGCTGCTGATTTGCATACTGTGTTTGGTTTTTCTTTTGATCCTTGATTTATATCATTTGAATTCAATTCAGCCTTTTCTTCGGTCATGGCTTCAACTTCTGGTAGCCAGAAGTCCGGTGGTTCACAACCAGTTGAAAACACCACCAGCAATCCATATTACCTTCATCCTAGTGATAGTCCGGCGATTATCCTTGCTCAACCTCCATTGAATCCACATAATTTTCATTCGTGGAGTAGGATGTTCCAGATGGCACTTCTTGTTAAAAATGAGATAGGCTTTATTGACGGCACAATTGAGCAACCAGATGTGACTGATTCGCAGTATGGTGCGTGGAGGCAGGTCAATTCGATGGTACACTCGTGGATCATGAACAGTGTGATGCCTTCGATTGCTCAGAGCGTAATGTGGTATGATAGTGCGCAGGAAGTCTGGAACGATTTGAAACGCAGGTATGGCACAGGTGATGCTTTTAGATTATCAGATCTCCTTGAGAATTTTTATTCTGTCAAACAAGAGAGTGATTCGGTGAATGACTATTTCACCAAGGTGAAAGTTCTATGGGAAGAGATGATGGTGTTGAGACCTCTTCCTATGTGTGCTTGTCGTGGTTGTACATGTAACATTTGCGTGAGTTTGTTGAAATGGATTATATCATTAAGTTCCTGAAAGGCTTAAACGAAGAGTTTGAACCGGTTAAATCTCAAGTATTTGTAATGTCACCATTGCCGAAGATTGATGAGGTGTTTGCAATGGCTTTAAAATACGAAAGGAAGTTAACGGGGATGAGCGTGCAGAACTCTATTAATAACAATCCAACTGCTCTTATGGTTGAGGATATTACTAAAAACAGTATGGTTGCAGCAGTGAATTCGTATACAGGTAGAGGAGGAAATACTGGTTACAGGAGAGGAAATGGAAGGTTCTTTCCAGATGGTGGAAAAAGACCGCAGTGCACACATTGTGGCATGATTGGACATGTTGAGCAGAGGTGTTATCGTAAGCATGGTTTTCCTCCTGGATTCAAGACGAGGAATCAAGTGAATATGTCTTAGGTTGTGAGCAGTGATGGTCAGGCATCACAGATGGAGCAGGGAAGTGGGATGTACCAGGCTCCCTTGCTCACACCAGAGCAGACTCAAAGGCTGTTGGCGTTGCTTGCTGTTAATGATGAAGGCAAGAAGGTTCCTGTTCAAGGTCAGATAGCTGGAAGTCAAGGGGCCGTGATGTCTGCACTCTCAGGTAATGATCAAGGTGAGAGTCACTCTAATAATTTGAACATTTGGATTATAGATTCAGGTGCTACTGATCATATAGCCTGCAGCCTTAAACTCTTCCAGTCTTATCGTTCTATTGAGCATGTTTCTATCAGATTGCCCAACAATTCCTCAGTTGCAGCCACGCACACGGGAACCGTGGTTGTCAATCCTCATTTAGTTATTCATAATGTCCTCTTTGTTCCTTCTTTTGCTTATAATCTTTTGTCTCTCAGTAAGTTGTTGTCTATTCTTTCGGTTCTTATTCAATTCTTGGGAAAATATTGTACCATTCAGGAACGTGCATCCCTGAAGATGATTGGTTCAGCTGAGCAGCACAATGGCTTGTTTTACCTCAGTGGCACTCACAGACAGTCCAGTCAAATCTCTTCTTCAGTTAGTTGTCTGTCATCCACAATTCAAACTATTGATTCTTCTATGCTGTGGCATTATAGATTAGGACACCCTTCTCACTTTCGAATAAAGGAGATTTGCAAAGTAGATGATTCAGTTTATGACTGTAATGAATCAACATAGCCTTTTAACTCCAGTTTCTCTCTGCTAGGATAGAAAAGCCCCTGCCCTGTTGTACCTTTAAGGTACCTGAGCAACCTATGAGCATCAAGATACTGGCTCAATTGTTGTACTGCAAATGAAATATCAGGCCTGGTTATTGTGAGGTACAACAACTTGCCTATTAACCTCCTATAGTTGGACACATCTGATATAAGTGTGGAATCCTTATGTGCCAACTTCACATTTTGCTCCATTGGGCTCTTAGCTGGTTTGGCACCCAAAAACCCGCTTGTTCCACCAGCTGCAAGGCATATTTCCTTTGACAGATCATAAGCCCCTCCTGGGACCTTGCCACCTCAATGCCTAGGAAGTATTTCAAGTCCTTGAAATACTTCCTAGGCATTGAGGAGGCAAGGTCCCAGGGGGGCTTATGATCTGTCAAAGGAAATATGCCTTGGAGCTGGTGGAACAAGCGGGTTTTTGGGTGCCAAACCAGCTAAGAGCCCAATGGAGCAAAATGTGAAGTTGGCACATAAGGATTCCACACTTATATCAGATGTGTCCAACTATAGGAGGTTAATAGGCAAGTTGTTGTACCTCACAATAACCAGGCCTGATATTTCATTTGCAGTACAACAATTGAGCCAGTATCTTGATGCATCAACTGAATTACATCTGAAAGCAACTCATAGGTTGCTCAGGTACCTTAAAGGTACAGCAGGGCAGGGGCTTTTCTATCCTAGCAGAGGGAAACTGGAGTTAAAAGGCTATGTGTTCTTCTATGCTGTGGCATTATAGATTAGGACACCCTTCTCACTTTCGAATAAAGGAGATTTGCAAAGTAGATGATTCAGTTTATGACTGTAATGATGCTCATATCTGTACAATATGCCCTTTGGCAAAATTGAAGAAAAATAGCTTTCCTGTTTCTGTGTCTGTTTCCAAATCCCCCTTTGATCTTATACACGTTGATATTTGGGGTCCATACAAACACCCTACTGTACATAGTCATCGTTACTTCTTAACCATCGTTGATGATCACACAAGATATACTTGGGTGTATCTGTTGAAACAAAAGTCAGAAGCTAGACGTGTCATTGAGAGCTTTTGGCACTATGTCAACACACAATTCTCCAAAAACATCAAGTGCGTGAGAACAGATAATGGCCTTGAATTTAAAATGGACCAATTCTTTATGGCTAAAGGCATTATCCACCATACGTCATGTGTATATACTCCACAACAAAATGGAGTGGTAGAGAGAAAACACCAGCATATACTCAATGTGGCACGGGCACTGCGATTTCAAGCCAACATACCCATACCATACTGGGGATATTGTGTTCAGCATGCTGTTCATCTTATAAACATCATTCCCACTCCACTTCTTAAACAACAAACACCCTATCAGTGCCTGTACAATATACCCCCATCCTATCAGAACTTAAAAATTTTTGGTTGCTTGGCTTTTGCTGGCAACGTGTCTCCTCACAAAACCAAATTTGACCCAAGAAGCATGCCATGTGTATACCTGGGCCTGCCTTATCATACCAAAGGCTTCACTCTTCTCAACCTATCGACTAAGGATGTCTTTGTCTCAAGGGATGTCCAGTTTCATGAGTTTGTCTTTCCTTTCCAGTCATCCTTTTCTTCTTCGTCCAGTGCACCCTTGCCTACAGAAGTCCAAGCTTCTTTTCCTTCCTGCACTTCTGAGTCACCCCTGCCTACAGTAGTCCAAGCTTCTTTTCCTTCCTGCACTTCTGAGTCACCACATTCTGATTCTGTCCCAGCACCCTTCACGTCTCCTTCCAATCCCATGCCTAGTCTTAATTCATCTGAGACTTCACCCCCTTCAGAATCATCCTCCGTTGTTCCTGCCATGGAGGTGTCTCCTGTGACTCATCAGCCCTGCACTGGTCTTGAGGTGCATCTGCCTCCCATTTTCCCTGATACTTCTGACTCATCCAAATCAAAGCGTACCAGACATCCACCTAGATACCTGCAAGAGTATTATTGTAATCTCCTTACTGGTGCTTCCTCATCTTCTGATCTCTCATAAAGCCACTCCACTCTATATCCTATTGAAAACTATCTGTCTTATGACTCATTAGCAACTAACTATAAATCATATGCTCTCAATATTAGTGTGCAACAGGAACCAAGGTCATACCAAGAGGCAGCCAACATTGCTCATTGGCAGAAGGCAATGCAGCTGGAGTTAGCTGCACTTGAGGCCAACCATACCTGGTCCCTGGTTCCCTTACCTGCTGGGAAGACACCAATTGGGTGTAGATGGGTCTATAAGGTTAAGTATAGACCAGATGGCCGTGTTGAGAGGTATAATGCCCGTCTTGTGGCAAAAGGGTACACCCAGCAACTGGGAATTGATTATACGGATACGTTCTCACCTGTAGCCAAACTCACCACTGTGAGGTTACTTTTGGCCGTGGCTTCTATACGTAATTGGCATATACATCAGATAGACGTCAACAATGCATTCTTACATGGTGAGCTTACTCAAGAGATCTACATGTCTCTGCCTGATGGAGTTCCTGCACCTGCACCAAACACAGTATGCAAGCTGCACAAATCCCTTTATGGCCTAAAGCAGGCTAGTCGGGAATGGAACATCAAGCTTACGCAGTTTTTACTTAGCCAGGGTTGTATCCAATCCAAACATGATCACACCATGTTCACCCAAAGGACATCAGATGCTTTCTTGGTTCTTCTAGTTTACGTTGATGACATTATAGTGGCTAGCAACTTCATTTCCTTGATCACTCAGTTGAAACAGTCTTTACATCGAGCCTTCCAGATCAAGGACTTAGGTCCCTTGAAATACTTCCTAGGCATTGAGGTGGCAAGGTCCCAGGGGGGCTTATGATCTGTCAAAGGAAATATGCCTTGGAGCTGGTGGAACAAGCGGGTTTTTTGGGTGCCAAACCAGCTAAGAGCCCAATGGAGCAAATGTGAAGTTGGCACATAAGGATTCCACACTTATATCAGATGTGTCCAACTATTGGAGGTTAATAGGCAAGTTGTTGTACCTCATAATAACCAGGCCTGATATTTCATTTGCAGTACAACAATTGAGCCAGTATCTTGATGCACCAACTGAATTACATCTGAAAGCAACTCATAGGTTGCTCAGGTACCTTAAAGGTACAGCAGGGCAGGGGCTTATCTATCCTAGCAGAGGGAAACTGGAGTTAAAAGGCTATGTTGATTCTGATTGGGCAGGCTGTGTGGAGTCTAGGAGATCAGTTACGGGGTACTGTATGTTCCTTGGTGATTCATTGATATCGTGGAAGGCCAAAAAGCAGAGCACAGTGTCCAGATCTTCGTCTGAAGCCGAATACAGAGCCTTAGCGTTGGCAACTTGTGAGGTGCAGTTGCTTCTGTATTTGTCAGATGATTTGGGTGTAAGTCATTCCAGACCTATTGAGTTATTTTATGACAACAAAAGCGCAATCTATATAGTTGAAAATCCTGTATTTCACGAAAGAACAAAGCATATAGAAATAGATTGTCATGTGGTGAGGGACAAATTTCAACAAGGTGTGATCATTCCTATGCCAATCAAGACGGAGCATCAGTTGGCAGACGTATTTACCAAAGCACTTGATTCAGCAACACTTCAGAGCCTGACTTCTAGTATGGGTGTGTGCAACTTGTTTAAGGCGTCAGGTCTGAGGGGGGGGTGTTGAAGTTGCATCTGAGATGGAGGTAAGTAGAGAAGCACAATCCAAGTTGGAGTAGCATTGAAACAAAGGGAACCGTTGGATTAACTGAGGAATTGAAGACTAGGACGGTGAAGTTGGTGAGCTGGCAGTTGCGTGTGTAGGGAGCTTGGCTGCCAAGGTCACGTGGGCTGTGAGTGAGCTGAGGTGCGAAGCAGCCTCAAGTGCAAAGGGAGAGCTGGAGAAGAAGACTCCCCGCGGGAGTTTTTAAACATGTTGAAATGACCGTATTGCCCTTGTGACTGACGGTTGTAATGGTTTAAGTAAGGGTAAAATAGTCATTTTAGTCTTTTGATTTTTTCCTCCTTCGTGAATTGTATAAAATGGGTATGGCAGTTTCTTCTTTACCGGATTTGTTGTGACCCAAAAATTGGAATCAATTGCATTTTTCCTCTCATTGAAGTTGCAGTTATTCAGTTCCTCTTTTGTGCTCTTGATTTCTGCTCTCGTTTGTTGCATCAATTTTGACAACCTCGATTTCCCATTTGATCTCCGCCATGTTAAAGCCATCATGTTGGCGAGTCAATTTGCCTCTTTTTTACTGCATGAAATGCAAGCAAAAATGTGGCACGTTTCGTTTATGGATTTTTTTTCGCTTATACGATATCTCAAAAAAATTTGTTTCATAAAAATCTTAGAGAAGTAGAAAACTTGATTGCCGGAGAGATGAAGAAATAATAATCAATTTTCGTTGTTGCACCAACATTATTTCTTCTTTTTATTCATTCTGACAATGAAATTATAAACAGTACTAGCACCCTGTCGGATGCCTTGTAGTTACTTTTGCTACAAAAGATGTGTGCTTTCCGTAGGTCTTTCTGCCTTTCATGTGCACTAGATTGAAAAATGGTTTCTTGTGTCCTTGCTAGAAATTTTAAGCCCCTCTAGGACCAATAACATTCACAATTATAATTATCTATTTCATCTCAGTGGTTGTACAAATGTCTTTGTCAAAATCTTTGATATGAGGAAACAAAGATGCAAACGAACAAATTGCAATGTTGCTGATGAGATCAGAGAGAAGAAAGCAATGCTCAGAGCCTTGGATGAAAGAATTGAAGAAATGAACTTCTCACTTCAAACCTCAGTTTACAACGTTTAAGTACAGAAAAGAAAAAGAAACTAACTTCTGAAATTACAAGAATGTCCTTTCTTTACAAAGCTAAAACAAAATAACCGTAGGGTCATTCTCGTCTTTTTACTCCTTTTTAAACTACTTCCCGCCATCTTCTTGCTTGAGCATTAGTTGCAGCAGCACTGCTGCATTCCGCTTGGCTTCATCCAACTGATCACGTGGATCCAGACATCCCATCTCAGTTGTTCCTCCTCAACTTCAATTCCCGATCACGCTAGGATCCACTGCATCCACGTTCTTGCTCTTTCGCATTGATTTCGTAGGTGTTTGTTGAAATGCCTAAAGTGTTCGACGAATTTACACTTCTTCAGCTTCGTCCTTCAACTTTCCTTCATTCCTGCATCTTAGCTCCTTCACCATATTACTTTCAACACCCCCTCTCAAGCCCAGCTTGGAGTAAATATTGCACACCCCAAACGCTGCTGTTAACTCAGCTACCCTTTTTGCATCCAGCGCTTTTGTAAATACATCAGCCAGCTGCAAATCAGTACGAATGGGCATCAACTTGATCCTCCCTTCTTGTACCTTATCCCGGACAATGTGACAGTCTATTTCGATGTGTTTTGTCCTCTCATGAAACACAAGATTCTCAGCTATATGTATGACACTTTTACTGTCACAAAAAACTTCTACAGGCATCTGATCATCCAGCCCAAGATCTGCTATTAAACACAGCAACCACTGTACTTCGCAAGTGAGACTTGCCATCGCCCTATACTCCGCCTCTGCAGAAGACTTAGAAACCGTATTCTGCTTCTTTGCCTTCCATGAAATCAAGGCACTACCAAGGAACACACAAAAACCAGTAATGGACCTCCTAGTTTCAGAACAACCACCCCAATCTGAATCTACGAAGGCCTTGAGTTTCAAATCTGTCTTGCAAGGAAACATCAATCCCTGTCCTACGCTTCCCTTTAGGTATCTTAACAACCTGTGGGCTGCTCTCAAATGATTAACAGTCGGGCAATCTAAGAATTGACTGAGCTGTTGGACTGCAAACAAAATGTCTGCCCTAGTTATAGTCAAGTATGTCAACTGCCCTATTAAACTTCTATAACTAAATACTTCAGACGCTAATGCTGAATCATTGTGTAGAAGCTTTGTATTCATCTCCATAGGACTTTTGGCCGGCTTTGAATCCAGAAACCTCGTATGCTCAAGCAATTCTAGGACATACTTCCTCTGATTAATCACTAACCCCCTCTGTGACCTAGCTACTTCGATACCTAAGAAGTACCAAAGGTCACCCAAATCCTTAATTTTGAAGGTTGAGTGAAGCTGAGCTTTAACTTGTTGAATGGGTGCCATCTCAGAGCATGTCATGACAATGTCATCCACATATACCAACAAAATGAGTCTAGTCTGGAGTTACCTTTTGAAACAGAGTGTCGTCAGTTCTGGACTGCACAAAACCTGAGGATAGAAGGAACTGAGTCAGCTTAGAATTCCATTCCCTACTAGCTTGCTTCAACCCATACAATGACTTTCTCAACCTACACACCATGTTCGGATGAGAAAGCTTCACTCCAGGTGGTGGTATCATATAGATTTCTTCATGGAGATCTCCATGAAGAAAGGCATTATTAACATCCAATTGCTGCAAAAACCATCCTTTACTGGCTGCCAAGGCAAGGATCACTCTGATAGTGGTCATCTTAGCTACCGGAGAGAAAGTGTCTTGGTAATCAACTCCATATTATTTGGTGTATCCCTTTGCCACTAACCTTGCCTTGTATCTCTCCACACTTCCATCAGGTTTATACTTAATCTTTTAAACCCATCTGCAGCCAATGGGACTTACGTGGAGATCTGGATGTTGAGGGTATAGGCAAACAATTATCAATGGATGAGATAGTTTGAGGTAACACATCAGAGGGCAAGGAGGGAGACTCTTGATCATGAGTCTCAGGAGACTGGCTTGTGCCTTCAAGTGATGATGCATTGTCATGTATACTTTCATAATGAGATGGCTGCATTGGGGACGACTGAGATTGAACTGGAGGTTTGAATGGCCTGCTGATGATGGTAATACATGAGAATCATGCATAGCAGGCACGTTATACGGCTGAATAGGAGTTGGGAGAGTAGGCATGTTGTGTGGCCGGTGGGAATCTGAGGCAGATTGAGTCTTGAAGGGAAATATGTGCTCACAAAATTGAACATCTCTAGAAATCAATATATTCTTTGCATCTAAGTCCTGAAGTATATACCCCTTGGACGTGTTTGACACACCAAGAAATACACAACGTTTGGATCTTGGGGAGAATTTTGATTTATGTGGACTGTGGTCTAGAGCAAAGGGCAAGAATCCAAATACCCTCAAGTTATGATATACTGGAGGCTTGTTGTAGAGGATTTCCAATGGGGTCTTGAGGCTTATGGTTGGTGAAGGGTTGATATTAATCAAATACACTGCATGTTGGACAAAATACCCCCAGAATCTAGTAGGCATATCAGATTGGATTTTCAGGGCTCTAGCCACACATAGAATGTGTTGTTGCTTTCTCTCAACAAGACCATTTTTTTGTGGGGTATACACGCATGATGTTTGGTGACCTATTACATTGGAGTTATAAAACGAAGGCATTTTAAATTCGAGTCCATTATCTGATCGAATAGCTTTGATTTTGACACCAAACTGAACGTCAACAAAAGCACAAAAGTTCTGTAGAATAGACTTTACTTCAGATTTATGTTTCATCAAATGGATCCAACAAAATCTTGTATGGTCATCAACGATAGTTAGAAAGAACCGTTCATTGTGTATAGTGGGGCTTTTATACAGACCCCAAATGTCTATCTGGATCAAGGAAAAAACAGAAGAAGTAACAGAGGTGGAAATGAGAACGGGATTCCTTTTTTGTTTGGCAAGAGGACACACGCTACATGGTATAGGGACACTTGAATATGAAACAACAGGATCTAGTTTATGAACATCCTTAATCCTTGAATGGGATATATGCCCCAGTCTTGAATGCCATAGTGAACTACTCAAGTCTGCAGCAGTATGAATGTTTGAAGAAAAGGGACTGGTGCTGTACACGGGATAGCTTGTGTCAGTCATCAAGCAGAACTTGTGTGAGGTGATTAATTTGTATAGCCCTTGGATAGCCTTAGCTGAACCAATCATCTTCATGCTCTTCTGCTCATATAGAACACAGAAGTCATTATAGAAGGTCACATTGATTTCATTTGTACTGGTTAATTTGCTGAGAGAAATGAGGTTAAAAGAAAAGGATGGTATACAGAACACATTGGTAAGGACAAGGTGAGGAGTAATGGTCACTGTGCCAGTGTGGGTGACTTCAACAAGGCTGCCATCAGGCAACTTGACTTTCAGGTTTGATGCAACAGAGTACGAATCAAAAAGGTCAAGGGAGCAAGCAATATGATCAGTGACACCTGAATCTAAAACTCACGCATTAAAGTGCTTGTTTGATACATTACCTGACAACTTACCATTGGTGCCCTGCTGCTGAGCGGACATTACATCACGCTCTCCAGATTGATCCCTCTGTCCTCTTAGTTGATGCTCTTGCAACATATGCATCAACTGACTGTACTGATCTGAAGTCAATGCTGGCACCATGTGCTGTCCCTTTCCATGGACATCATGTGTTCCTCCTTCTCCATTCATACGTCCCATATCACCTTTTTCCTCAGATTTCTCCTCATAACCAACACAATTAACCTGCCCATTAGGCTTATATCCAGCAGGATATCCATGTAATTTATAGCACCGTTCCATGATATGGCCTGTAGCACCACAATGCGTACAAATTGGCCTCCGGTTGCTGTCTGTTCCATACCTTTGAGGATTAACTCCTCCTTTCTTGTTACCCCCAAATCCTCCTCTGGACTTGAAGCCTCCAGAAGGCTGAGCTGCCTTTTGTGATTTTCTACCAAATCCACCCTGACCATTCGGTTGAGAACGTTAACCTCCCACGTTCTAAACCGTTGGTGCACCATTATTAAGACTCTGTTGATTTCCATATGTCACCTTCCTCTCAAATTTCACAGCCATAGCAAACGCTGAATTCACATCCGGCAGCGGGCTCATAAGCAATATCTGAGACTTAACAGCCTCAAAGTCCTCAGACAATCCTTTCAAAAACTTAATGACAAAATCATTTTTCACAAACTTGGTTACTTGATTGGATATATTACATGTGCATCTACCACAATCACACGAAGGCATGGATTTCAAAACAGTTAACTCTTCCCATATGATCTTTAATTTCGTGTAATAATCCGTAACAGACATATTATCCTACTTAACACCATAGAATTCTTTTTGCAAATCTGACAATCTAAATGAGTCTATATTACCATACCTGAGCTTTAAGTCCTTCCAAATATCCTTCGCATCATCTATCCACATGATGCTCTGAGCAATCGAAGGAACCACGGAGTTGATTATCCAAGACACCACCATGTTGTTAGCCTTGGTCCAGGCCGAAAACTTGCGGTCATCTCCTTCTGGCTTCTTAACAGATCCATCCACCAAACCTAGTTTGTTCTTGGATTCCAAAGCGCGTCTAATCGTTCTACTCCAATAGTGGTAATTATGTGAATCAAGAAGAGGCTGAGCAATCACGAGTGACGGACTGTCACTCGGATGAACATATAAAGGATCCTCAAATGGATCAACCGGTACTACACTGACTGAAGTTGATGCCATACTTCAACTAATCAAATCAGTGAATCGAGCAAGAAATCGAATAGCGCAGATTGCGTGATTAGATCAAGACTCACGCTCTGATACCATGTCAAAATCTTTGATATGAGGAAACAAAGATGCAAACGAACAAATTGCAATGTTGCTGATGAGATCAGCGAGAGAAGAAAGCAATGCTCAGAGACTTGGATGAAAGAATTGAAGAAATGAGCTTCTCACTTCAAACCTTAGTTTACAACGCTTAAGTACAGAAAACAAAAAGAAACTAACTTCTGAAATTACAAGAATGTCCTTTCTTTACAAAGCTAAAACAAAATAACCGTAGGGTCATTCTCGTCTTTTTACTCCTTTTTAAACTACTTCCCGCCATCTTCTTGCTTCAGCATTAGTTGAAGCAGCACTGCTGCATTTCATGTGGCTTCATCCAACTGATCACGTGGATCCAGACTTCCCATCTCAGTTGTTCCTCCTCAACTTCAATTCCCGATCACGCTAGGATCCACTGCATCCACGTTCTTTCTCTTTAGCATTGATTTCGTAGGTGTTTGTTGCAATGCCTAAAGTGTTCGACGAATTTACACTTCTTCAGCTTTGTCCTTCAACTTTCCTTCATTCCTGCATCTTAGCACCTTCACCATATTACTTTCAACAGTCTTTAATTGCCTCATTCCATTTTCAGCCTTTCTACATCTTCTGCAAGTTCTATAGTCTTAACTACAAAAATTATTACATGTTCTTACGTTACCACAAACTGTTGTATCCTGGCGTGTAAATCCTAAAGGATTTGACCTTGAGGTTTGGCATGGCAGATAATACAATCTTTTGACTTTTGATTCTATCCCTTTTCATAGATAAATAAGCTTGTTAAATTCTAATTTGATCATCGGATATATTAATCAATATTCTACTTGGTTCAATAAGTACACCTCTTCTTCACAGGATATGCTTACTGCTTCAATGGACACGTCGGCAAGCGTGATCTAATGGACACTGTCAGAACTTTTGAAACATCCAAATGTAATGATGAAAGTGCAGAATGAGCTAGAAGAAAAAGTAGGCATGAATAGGATGGTTGAGGAGTCAGATTAAGACAATCTTAAGTACCTAGAAATGGTTGTGAAAGAAGTTTTTCGGCTCCATCCAATTGCACCTTTGCTACTTCCTCACGAGGTGTTGGAAGACTGCATGGTGGAAGGCTTCCACATACCCAAAAAATCGCGCATCCTTGTTAATGTTTGGGCAATAGGGCGAGATCCTAATGCATGGTCTGATGCTGAAAGTTTCATTCCTGAGAAGTTTCTAGGGAGAAACATTGATCTCAAGGGCCAAAATTTTGAGCTCATTCCCTTCGGTTCTGGCAGAAGAGGTTGCCCTGGAACGCAATTGGGCCTCACTGTTGTTAGGTTGGTGGTGGCACAATTGATGCATTGTTTTGACTGGGAACTTCCAGAAAACATGAAAGCTTCTGAGTTGGATATGATGGAGGAATTTGGCATCGTGGTCTCCAGAGCCATCCACTTAGAAGCTATTCCTGCATACCAGCTACAAATATGATTAAAGAATCAAAGAAAATCATCACAAATAACTACTGGTTAAACTCGTCGTTTTTATTTCACTAAGTTACTCATGTTAACGTCTTGTAGCATGCATCCTTATAGTATTAATAACTGCACCTATTTCCTAGGGAGTACAAGGCCAACTATAATTAGACATGTTTTTGTATGACGCTTCTTCTCCATTTAGCTTACTGCAACCCACCGTAGCCCAGCCCCATGGGGAAGTGAGACAAACTAAAAGAAAATAGCCAGCAACTCTACTTTGGCCGTCAGACTTGCAGCCGCCACTTTGAACATGCAATTGCACTCTCCTGCAATCACTCATCATGATAAAAGTTTAAGCCCTTGTTCTAGACTCATAGATACTCATTTTGAGCGGTTGAGATTGCTATCGGTTTTACAGATTTGATGCAGTAATTTGAAGATCAGTTGCTCTGTTTTGGTGATATTTTCAGCCTCTTATGTCCACTCTTACATTTTTCTTCTGGTGTTCTTTGACAATCTTAAGTTGTTTGAAGTATTTGAAACACTTGGATGCATCCGAGTATTTGGAACACTTGTGTATTGTCCTTGATATAATACTTGACATTTGTGATACCTCTGGTCTCCTAATGTCTTACTCTTAGTCTTTTCATGCGAAAATTTTGTATCTGAGTACTTATTTTTATCTAAGAGATGTTACACTGCTCCTCCATGACAAATTTCACATGTGGTAGCCAGCTTTTCATTCGGCTAACTCAACAATATCTCAACAAATGGCTGAAATTTTACTTCTCTTTTTTCTAATTTCCCTTTTGTTTCCTAAAGCCTCACTACCTTGTCTATCTAAATATTTGTTTTCGTATACCTACTTCCTTCATCAATTTCTTCTCACCAACGTTTCTGCCAACCTATTGTTTGGCAAAATACACGCCCGAACCGAACCAAATTGCGGCATCTAGCAACGCATATTTTGTCATATATAAGTCGTTGAGCTAGAAGGATTCCACATATTGGAGCTCGAATATTTTGTCGGGCCAAAAGAAATGCTAAGGGGTTGAGATGGGAAAGAAGAGGTGTGGGGTGATAGAGGTTACATTTGTTTCAGTCCTATTGGAGGCGTATTTTGACAGTCTTAAGTTGATTGAAGTATTTAAAAGTTTTATCTTACTTTAGAAGTAACTAGTGACACATTGAGATGATACACATAATATCTAACTACATGCAAAGCAAGGAATGATTCGCCAAGACAGGAGCTCTATATATATCTTATACGTTTTATTGATCAAAGAATAACTTGCCATACTTACTCCAAGCCACTACAAAATTTGTCAAATTCATAAGTTTCATGCTGCTACAAGAGCAATTTGTGACACAATAAGATGATACCACATAAATTTACCTACATGCAAAGCAAGGAGTGATTGGCCAAATCAGAGGGCCAACATATATCATGTACATTGATCGGTCAATGAGCAACTTTGTATATTTACTCTTACACTGTTATAAAATTTTCCAAAATCAGAAGTACAAAAAGATAACATCACACAAAATTTGCCTTGATGCAAACCAAAAGGTGATTGATGAGAACAAATGGCCATATATATCCTATATATTTGATGGCTGAAGGGAGGAGTCCAGAGGAATTTTCTCATCCTTCCCATCACCGATTACCCCCTCTCCTCCCTCTCTAATTCGACCTTTTTGGAACATGATGGACTCTCTCTTTCTCTCACTTTCCTCCCAATAAACAACCCCGTTTCACCAACATCTCTGCCATTTCACGGTAATATATAAGATTCAAAGGGAGTATTCAAACATAAAAAAGATAGACTACTTTCAGCCCAAGCTACAGACCGCACCATCGGGAGCTGTGGCGATTATGGGCTCTGTTTTACTTTCTCGATTATGAGGGCAAAACCATTACTTACAATAACAACACGCGTGTCCACCGTAGCCCGTCACAATCACCGTGACTTGATTCTATGAAGGCATAGGTCATGACGAGCACATCTTCGTTACTCAGTACCGAATACATCTTCCGTCCATCTTAGCTTGGTGGGTGCGGAGACATCTTTTGACGTCGGCCCTGACATTAGGTTACTAACTGCGACCCATTTGACAAAGCTAGCGGGTAAGCCATCCATCTAGTGCCATTGCAGCCACATTTTTCGGCCACTCATTGCGGGTCGGTTTATAATCCACCATCTTAACTTTGATGCTCAGACACAGCCCGAGGCTAACGAGCGTCTCTATCCAGCTCAGCCAAATCTAACACCTGTAAGGAAGCAACTTAGTCATGGCAACTATACAAATCTCACACATAGCGGCACATGGCAACTATACAAACCAACCAGCCAGTAGGGCGAGGCACATGGGGCGCCCCTCGTTCCCTAGACATCCATGGTTTACCTTAGACATATAAAAGTCGAAGAAACATCCAACAAGGACGACCATGACAAGGAGAAAAAGTGACAGACACACCGAGAAAATTGAGACAAGTTTATCTAAAATTCCATCATGCAAATATGAATACACCCATAACTGGCTTGATCGTCGGAGGGTTCTCCCTTGAGCAATAGCTCTGGGACCTCAAATGACGTTTGACTTGCTCAGGTTTCTAGAAACGTTTGTTCTACCATGAAATTGCATATGCATAAGACGTTGATGGTGTTTCCCTTTTTGGATCACCTCTAATCTGGGTGAAGACCCGACCTCGTATTTGGTGCTAAAAGGAGGGCCTCATAGGGCCTTAATTCACCTTCTTTCCTTGCAAAAATCACATACCCTCCTCAAAACATGGGTAAAAACAATTAATATAAAGGTGAGGAATCTTCACTGTTGAAGACAGAGAGGCGGTCCCTAGCATCCACCGGAGTAGGTCTTTGAGGGACAGGCAAGTCACGTGGCTAGTTTTCATAGAGTCACCCAAGAAGAGCACGAACAAGCCGTGCGATATGATGCTGAACATTTGAGTGTATTTAAAGCTATGATTCAAAGGCTAAAGGATAAAGGCTCAAAGACCGTGCATATGGATTAAGACCTTCCCCATGATTATCAAGGGAGGGAAAGGTCCAAAGAGGAGTCATCCAAGCCATGAGATGAGTTCATGGTGGATGCCAGGGGTAAGGGCAACTCCATCCTTTTACAAAAGACAAACAAAAACAACAACACGAACACCACCACCGATCAAGTGAAGGTTTGATCACACTTTGATCATACTTGTACAAGCGATGAACGTATGTGGGTGGTATAAACAAAGCCTATACAGTATATGGAAGATACGAATGATAGGCTTGAGGCTAAGAGCAACAGAAAATAATAAGAGAAGAAGAGAATAGTCTTGCTTGATCTTGATAGAATATGAACTTTGGCTTAGTCTTGTCTTGAATCATCTTGCCTCTATTTATAGGTGTGTTGCCGCCCCCATGCTGAGTTCTCCCCATGAAAATTTGTCTTGAATGCTTTGGAAGATTTCTTTGTACGATATGGTGACACACCCTTGCTTACTCGGTGAACTATGATTGGACGAACGACTTGTCTTCGCCTAGTTGTTACTTCATGATTGGCCATCGTTTATCCACCTTGACACTCCATAAAATGAGCTGGAAATTTAACCAAAAAAATGCTCAAATATACACAAGTTAAGTTTCAATCAATCAAGATGTGATTGTCCAACAATTTTGGAAGAAAATCATTGTAAAAATCGTCCATCAATAAAACATGTGCTGAAGCTTCAGCACTTGTTTGATTTTGAAATATTTCCATGTGTGTCTTGCCTTATTTAATGTCACCAATCACATGTGGCTTATCTTCCACCAATTAAAGTGCCAAACAGCTCTACCTAGGCTCCAAATGAGGTGAAATGGCGTGGCAGTACACCTACACCATGTGCTGAATTCTATTTTGGTAAGCTTTGTCAAATAATGATGCATAATCTTCACGCACATGGTAAATTACAATCAACCCTTAATTGATTTTTTTAGAATATTCTAATATGTCTTGGGTGCATAAAAAGTGTCTAAATACATGTTAAATCAAGAAAAAAAACCTTGTATGCATAATTGTGTAAAACAAAAATTTTCGATTTTCGTCGATTACGCAATTTTTCTCCAATTAATCTCAAACTTCTTAGATATGTAATATATGTTATGTCACACATAATATGCATAAAATAAATTGTATTTTCATCTTCAATGGCTGAGGTGAAAAGCGCCCATGTGCCTGAAAAAGTTTGAGTTTGAATTTTCCACAATTCAAGCCAAATTGTGGGTGGTTGATGCGTGTAAACATGGTATGACTTTGGGGCTGATTTTGACATGTGATGGACAAACTTTCTGAGTGTTTTGAGTGTATATAGGATGACCATTTTTATATGGTAAGTACATGACATGTTGGTGATGGTTCGGTAGTCAGCCGATGCGATAATTTTCGGTTTATGGCCTCATGACATGTCATTATAATTTCGGTAGCAATATGAATTGTAATGTATGATATAAGACCTGTATACACTCTAAAATACGATGTGTATATATTGGTGTGATGTCCACATACATTTGTGATATGTATGATGTGTCGGTGGAACGTCCTGATAGAAACATATAATTTTTGTTATAAAAAAATATGTATATATGAAATATATATATGTGGCATGTGTTTATATGAGCAAAGGAGACTTTCCATTTCAAGTTTGTTTCCAAGTAGTTGTCTTCAAATATGTATCCTTAAGCTCTTCATTTAATGAACTAGTTAGTTCATCTCCTTCAGCCATTCACTTAATGAACTAGTTTAGTTCATTAAGCATGGCACCTGAAAATAGTATAAAGACAACAAATGTTTGCCATATGATGTAAGCTTTAATGCTTTATGGCACGTTAGTACGACAACGATATATATAAACATTTAAAGCATATTTATCTCATAAGCATGTCAAGTAACACTTAAATCGTGCATTTTCTAAACACGTAACATTTAAATCATGCATTTTCAAATCACGGAAACCCCAATTTCTCAACAGAAGACTTGAGAGAGGACGCAAAAACTTGGCTCACATCCTGCATATATTGAAGAAGCTTAGGTGAGGCCTTCACACACTTTCATCCTCCTCAACCTTCATTTTTCATTGTTCGGAAAAGCTCTTATTTGTGCAGAAGTGCTTAAGGCTTGCTAAGCTCTTATTACTTGTTCTTCGTTATTGTAAACTGTGAGAGTACAAGTCTAACACAAGAGAAACTAGACATATTTGATCTCTTGCTTGTGCTTAGACTAGCTAGAAAATGTAATCCTCACTACCTCCCAAAAACCCACAGTGTGAAAGTTCTTTGATAGGACTTTGTTGATGTTGTGAGGAAGCAATGACTTTTTCATGCTTATAGCTGGTGTTGTTATTGCACAAAATTGTTTTGTCACATGAAGATGATGTTGTTTTTACTTACACTAAGTTGTTAATGAAAGTATTGTTGTTTTTTTCTTATTGAAAGTAATAAGAAGAGTTGATGTTGAAAATCCACTTTAGAAACAAAGTGATAGTGGAGTAGAATCATTTAAGATTCAAACCACTCAATATCGTGTGTAGTCATTCATTATATCTCATCTCTTTCTTTATTGGTTTGATGAGCATTTGAGTTAGAGTGAGCCAAAACGAGAAAATTCAGTAAAATCGCCCAACAATCTATTCACCCCTCTCTAGAGTGATTGTCACGGATCTTACAATTGGTATCATAGCCTAACTTTGATTGTTTGGCCAATTTTTGCTAGTAGCAATTTTAAATATCATGAAAATGACAACATCTTCATCTGACAGCTCAACTTCCAAAAACCACATTATTCTCAGCCTCAAACACCAATACTTCTATGTTTGATGTTCAAAAATATTCTCTTTGGAAATTTCAAATGATAAATCATGTGGAAGGTTGCGGATTTGAGATATGGAGAGCTGTTGTCAAAGAAATTAAAGTTCCTATGATTGCCAACTCAAAAGGAGAATCCATGTTCAAAGATGAGGATGATTACACCAATGAAGAAAAGATAAATTTTTCTATAAATGGAAAGGCAATTGATTTTCTCTCAAGTGCCCTAACCACTACCAAGATTATAAGACTTTGATACGTAAATTCTAACCAATGAATAGCAAATGCACTAGGTACAATTGTAGAGTATTATGCAAGAGAGTTATCTATCCCATGAGGACTAATTTTAAGTACCAAAATTATTTTTTCCTTAATTTAAACCTAATAAATAAAATTTAAAGAAATAAAAAACTAACTACAAATTAAATAGTAAACCTTAACTTTTTCATTTAAAGTTTCTTGACTAATTTATGTGACAGTTGAATTTTTCTCCAAGGGTAATTCAATCTTTAACCCAAAATAATTAACTAATTTCTCTTTCAAACCGCTAAGGATGAAATTCTCTATTTTATCTTTTATCCAATCCCTTAGCGTGAAAAGCTAACTTAATTTTGATAAACTCTAATCCCTATGTGAATTTTAATCAAATAAACCGCATTAAATATTTACGGAATTTCCTAGTTTCAATAACCTTTGATTATTTAATCCTAGAAATCCCCTATAGAAATCGCATCTATCCCTAGTCAATGTTATTATAAAGTTGTTGTTGACATGATATTAATTAAAATCATCACCTCCCGGTTCATCAAATTTAGTTACATGTTCTATCAATAGATAGCTAATCTATTGACGCAATAAAAACGCCAACAATAATCAACGATTGGAATTCAACTAGTAAAGTAAATAAATTAAAGCAAAAAATTAATACATTTAGAATATCAAAAGAATTCAACTTTCACAAAAATTAGTCAACAAAATAAAATTTTAGCTACAAATTAAATCCATATTATCCATCATATCCATGTATAATTGCATAAAGGAATAGTAGAAAAAGAAACCGTACATAAAATTACACCTGGACATCCTCGGAATCCGCGCCTGAGGGCTAACGGCTGCCTACGATGGCAAAGGGAGTGACTGACTTGCTGCTTGGGCCACCGGACATTGCCTGATGGAATGCTGGCTGATGTGGCGCCTAGTGACTGACTGGACCTGGTGGACATGCTGCCTAACGGGACAGGTTTCAGTCTTTTTCTCTTTTCTGGCTGTGGCCGGCCGAATTGCTGGCCTCCCTTATTTTCATTTTATTCTTTTTTTGATTGATAGTGATGGATGGCAGGGCTGCCTTAGGAAAAGTGTCCGGTGTTGTGTGAAAATAATGTTCGCCTATCCTTTTGTGCTAGAGCAGTGCTTATATGGAGATTTTATCCTAGTTTCCTATTTCACTTTAGATTCTTTTCCTATTTGATTTAAATATCTCCATAAAGTCTGATCTTCCTTTCTTGATTCAATCATATCTTCTTGAAAGTAGTCTACATCTTTATCTTGATATTTATCGGGTATATTTTCTGTATTTAAAATAAAAAGTACCTGTAGATCCAATGCAATAAAATAAACTGAAAATTTATTTATTTAGCTAACTAACACAGAAAATAGTCTCATTTAATTAATAATTTAATTGGAATAAAAGGTAAATGCATCGAATACATCTCAAAATCATAATGTAGAAACTATCCAAGCCAGAAAGTCTTTGAGGCATTTTATCGAACAGTTTGCTGATTGCGTCGAACAACTTCTTGGAGCTCAATTTATCCCTACTCTTTGTATCAATTTAAGTTGTAATCATGTAGTTGTATAGCTTAATCATTGTTCTAGAGGATGATCATCAGTTTGGTGGTTAATTGGCAGCTTAGCATGCTTATTTTGCCTAACCAACTAGCTATTAGAAATTGTCACTGTCAAGTAACAATCTAGCAGTGTCGTCTTTTGTCTCCACTGAAATTCTGAAACTGTGATGTGTTATCTGCATTCGTCTCTTGTTATTTGATTATATATCCTTATTATTAAGCAATGGAATCCGTTTGAAGTGAAGCACCATCAATTGCTAGACCTGTAGCTGGTCCTAATGGCTCATCTAGAGTAAACTCCAATCCAAGCACCATTGATGCAACTCCTGTCACTATAACTAATCATAAGCTTATTGGTAGCAATTATTTGTCTTGGTCTAGAGCTGTAAAAATGTTCATTACTGGCAAGGGGAAGGAAGAGTACCTCAAGCCTAATGCTGAGATTCCAGCTGAGATGAATCCTCAATTCAAAGTTTGGAATGCTGAAAATGACATGATTATGTCATGATTGATTGGGTCTATGACCACTGAATAAACAACAACTATACTCTTCATGATTCTGCCTCTGAAATATGGGTGGCAGAATAGGAAATGTATTTCAAAGTGGACAATATCTCTGAATTCTATGAACTTGATGTCATGCTGCATGACATCAAGCAAGGGGATTCCCCTGTAATATATACTTTGGCAAGCTAAAGCAAGTCGGGCAAACAAATGGTGTTCATGATACCCACAAATAGCCTAATCAAGAGGCTGACAAGATGTACAATGGCATCACTGAGATAAGGAGAATATTCAAATTCATCGCAGGCTTGAACAAGGAATTTGATGCCGTAAGAAGAAGGATTCTTGGCACTAAGCCTCTTCCTTCTATTAATGTTGTGCTCTCTGAAATCATTCAGGAGGAGGGCAGAATAAAACTTATGGTGAGCTCCACGTCCACTGAAGGGGCTGCAATGGTAATCCCAAACCCCAAGCCTGCACAGTTAGACAATGTTGCTGTCAATGCTGTCACCAGGAGGTATACGCCTCTAAGCCAGTTTGATAGCCGAAGAAATTATGAGTCCAAGCCAACTTGCAAGTTCTGTAAGAAAGTTGGGTACAATGAGAATAGGTACTATGCCAAGCATGAGAGGCCTCCTCCTCCATTCAATGAGCAATGGAGGAATCCTGAACCTTGGAGGTCTCAGGCTTCAAACTTGGGAAACTGGAGAGGTCCTCCCTCTGCCGCTTCTAGCAATGCTTTGACTGGACCTTCTGAGGTACCAATTCAGTCACAGCTTCATGTCATCTATTAGTTCATGAGGCAATTGCAATCAAAGCAACAGCCTCTTGCAATCAATCAAGAGGCCATACTGGCAACTATGACAAGTTATGGTAAAGCTTTTAAATTACTCTCTACATGGATTGTTGATTCTGATGCTACTCACTACATGACTTGGAATAAAGATAAGCTAACCAACTATGCTTCATTCACCAATCCTGCTAAAGTTATGGTTGCTAATGAGGCTGAAATTAGCATCATTGGGAGTGGAAATATTCAATTAACCACAACTTTAAAAGTGAAGAAAGTATTGTTTATTCCTGAACTAAGTTTTAACTTAATTTCTATGCGACAAATTGCTGAAGGTAACACTTATGAAGTAAGGTTCTCACCTTCTATAAGTTTTTTCATTCACGGTATTTCTATGCCTTTTTGCATGCAATATTTTTAATTTTATTCTTTTTTATATGTCGCTTATGTTGTTGGCCTAATCGTAATTTGTGTATGTTTTATTTTTACACAAAATTCATAAAACCTTGAATACAAGCATAAAAAAGAAATTAAATATTATTGCAACATAAAGAAAGAAAAGATGCAAAGAAAAATAAATAAGCATACAAAAGTAAGAACAACCGATACAGATACTTTTGTCCAGTATCTTTGGACAGCTATAACTTATCAAAGGATTTCTCTTCTTATCTCAGATTCTTATTAATCAGGCAAATACAAACGTTTTGTCTAGGATTAGTCGATTTTAAACAATCTTTAGTTATTTTCTATGGTGCCTGCTACTTTTCTCCGGCCTGCATAAATATTGAGTTTATGAATTTGAAAATGACAGAAAAGAAACCAAGAAGTGATACCATAAGTGAAACAATACTATGATTTCTGCACCGGGTTACAGATACCCTGCTAAATACGGGCATAGTCAAGTGATTTCTACATGGTTTCTTAATATCTTTTATGGGGTGTGAAGAGATGATTAAAAAAAATATATAAAAAAGGAAAAAATAAAGTAACAAAAGATACTGTATTGCATTTACAACTTATAAGCTGAGTTTAAATATGTTTTTTCGTACTTGTTTCACTTTGTGATTTTTATGGATGAGTTAGTTTTTTAAGACGTATGATTTAAGATTAGATTTATTGTATTTCCATCCCAACTCGTTGTAATAAAGCACACAGTAAGATGAACGCGATGACATTTCTTGTGCATAGGGGAGCTAGGAAGTAGCTTTTTCTTCTGAGGATACATATTCATTTCATACGTTCGTAGAATTGGAAGAAATTCTGGTGTAGAATATGTATCGGCCGGGTTGAGCTCTTTTCACGTCCCTATTTTTTGTGCTAGTAATTGTTTATGTATTTTTTATTTACAAAACATTCATAAAACCTCGAATAAAAAAAAAGAAAATTAAAAAGTTCTGGAAAATTTAAGAAAAAGGTAGAAAACAAAATAAATAAGTATAATGAAGAAAGAATGACCAATACATATTATCCATTATCTTTGCACAAGTGTAATTCATCCAAGATCTCTTGTAGTCCCAGATTTTCATTAATCAGCCAAAAGCAAAAGAATTTTTCCTCGAATTAATCGATGCTAAAGAATCTTTAGTGAGTTCCTATGCCGCCTGCTTGTTTCTCTCTGGTTGCATAATTATTGAGTCAAGAAACTTGAAAATCACAGAAAGGAAAAAAACACCAAGAAGTGATACCACAACGGAAACAGTAGTATAATGGTGTCATCAATCTGGATCTGGACAACAATTGCAGTTCTTGCTCTTTTGGCTTTCTTCAAGAAACATGTCAAGAACAGCAAGAACAAGAAACTGCCTCCATCTCCAAGAGGGCTCCCAATTCTTGGGCATCTCCATTTACTTGGAAAGAATCCACACCATGATTTTCACAAGCTAGCAAAAAAGCATGGACCTATCATGCACTTGAAATTAGGTTTCGTTGACGCCATTGTTGTTTCATCACCTCATTTAGCTGAGCAGTTCCTCAAGACACATGACCTTGTGTTCGCGGGCCGACCTGCTAATGAGGGCGCAAAATATGTCTCGTATGAGCAAAGAAGCTTAACATTCGGACAGTATGGATCATACTGGCGTGCTATGAGGAAGCTTTGCACCTTACAACTCCTTAGTAGCATTAAGATCAACTCTTTTCAATCTATGAGAAGACGCGAGCTTTGTTTGCTGGTTGGGTCACTGAAAGAGGCTTCTCAGGCTCGCGCTAAGGTAGATCTGAGTGCTGCAATTGCGTCTTCAAATGCTGATATGGCTTGTTTGATGGTTTTTGGTAAGAAGTATTCGGAGGATGATTTCCACGAAAGGGGCTTTAAATCAGTGATTCAAGAGGGGTTGAAATTAACTGCTAACCCTGGTTTGGGTGAGTTTTTTCCCTACCTTGGCAGGCTTGATCTTCAAGGGGTCACAAAAAGGTTGAAGGAAATTAGCAAAACTTTTGACAATTTCCTTGAAAAGATTATCCAGGAGCATGAAGAACAAGAAGGGCAACGAAATTCTCTAACTTCTACCCTTTTGGAACTTTTGAAATCTGGAGACCTCGATTTCCCATTTGATCTCCGCCATGTTAAAGCCGTCATGTTGGTGAGTCAATTTCCCTCTTTTTTACTGCATGAAATGCAAGCAAAAATGTGGCACGTTTCGTTTATGGATTTTTTTTGCTTATACGATCTCTCAAAAAAATTTGTTTCATAAAAATCTTAGAGAAGTAGAAAACTTGATTGCAGGAGAGATGAAGAAATAATAATCAATTTTCGTTGTTGCACCAACATTATTTCTTCTTTTTATTCTTTCTGACAATAAAATTATAAACAGTACTAGCACCATGTCGGATGCCTTGCAGTTACTTTTGCTACAAAAGATGTGTGCTTTCCATAGGTCTTTCTGCTTTCATGTGCACTAGATTGAAAAATGGTTTCTTGTGTCCTTGCTAGAAATTTTAAGCCCCTCTAGGACCAATAACATTCACAATTATAATTATCTATTTCATCTCAGTGGTTGTACAAATGTCTTTAATTGCCTCATTCCGTTTTCAGCCTTTCTACATCTTCTGCAAGTTCTATATGCTTAACTACCAAAATTATTGCATGTTCTTACGTTATTCTACTTGGTTCAATATGTACACCTCTTCTTCACAGGATATGCTTACTACTTCAATGGACACGTCGGCAAGCGTGATCGAATGGACACTGTCAGAACTTTTGAAACATCCAAATGTAATGATGAAAGTGCAGAATGAGCTAGAAGAAAAAGTAGGCATGAATAGGATGGTTGAGGAGTCAGATTTAGACAATCTAAAGTACCTAGAAATGGTTGTGAAAGAAGTTCTTCGGCTCCATCCAATTGTACCTTTGCTACTTCCTCACGAGGCGTTGGAAGACTGCATTGTGGAAGGCTTCCACATACCCAAAAAATCGCGCATCCTTGTTAATGTTTGGGCGATAGGGCGAGATCCTAGTGCATGGTCTGATGCTGAAAGTTTCATTCCTGAGAGGTTTCTCGAGAGAAACATTGATCTCAAGGGCCAAAACTTTGAGCTCATTCCCTTCGGTTCTGGCAGAAGAGGTTGCCCTGGAATGCAGTTGGGCCTCACTGTTGTTAGGTTGGTGGTGGCACAATTGATGCATTGTTTTGACTGGGAACTTCCAGAAAACATGAAAGCTTCTGAGTTGGATATGACGGAGGAATTTGGCATCGTGGTCTCCAGAGCCATCCACTTAGAAGCTATTCCTACATACCGGCTACAAATATGATTAAAGAATCAAAGAAAATCATCACAAATAACTACTGGTTAAACTCATCGTTTTTATTTAACTAAGTTACTCATGTTAACGTCTTGTAGCATGCATCATTATAGTATTAATAACTGCACCTATTTCCTAGGGAGTACAAAGCCAACTATAATTAGACATGTTTTTGTATGACGCTTCTTCTCCATTTAGCTTACTGCAACCCACTGTAGCCCTGCCCCATGGGGAAGTGAGACAAACTAAAAGAAAATAGCCAGCATCTCTACTTTGGCCGCCAGACTTGCGGCCACCACTTTGAACATGCAATTGCACTCTCCTGCAATCACTCATCATGATAAAAGTATAGGCCCTTGTTCTAGACTCATAGATACTCATTTTGAGCTGTTGAGATTGCTATCAGTTTTACAGATTTGATGCAGCAATTTGAAGATCAGATGCTCTGTTTTGGTGATATTTTCATCCTCTTATGTCCACTCTTATATTTTTCTTCTGGTGTTCTTTGACAATCTTAAGTTGATTGAAGTATTTGAAACACTTGGATGCATTCGAGTATTTGGAACACTTGTGTATTGTCCTTGATATAATACTTGACATTTATGATACCTCTGTTCTCCTAGTGCCTTACTCTTAGTCTTTTCATGTGAAAATTTTGTATCTGAGTACTTATCTTTATCTAAGAGATATTACACTGCTCCTCCACGACAAATTTCACACGTGGCAGTCAGCTTTTCATTCGGCTAACTCAACACTATCTCAACAAATGGCTGAAATTTTACTTCTCTTTTTTCCACTTTCCCTTTTGTTTCCTAAAGCCTCACTACCTTGTTTATCTAAATATTTGTTTTCGTATACCTACTTCCTTCATCAATTTCTTCTCACCAACGTTTCTGCCAACCTATTGTTCGGCAAAATACACGCCCGAACCGAACCAAATTGCGGCATCTAGCAACGCGTATTTTGTCATATGTAAGTCGTTGAGCTTGAAGGATTGCACATATTGGAGCTCGAATATTTTTCCGGGCCAAAAGAAATGTTAAGGGGTTGAGATGGGAAAGAAGAGGTGTGGGGTGATAGATGTAACATTCGTTTCAGTCCTATTGTAAAAATCTGTCAAATTTAAAAGTTTTATCTTACTTTAGAAGTACTAGTGACACATTGAGGTGATATACATAAGATCTAACTACATGCAAAGCAAGGAGTGATTCGCCAAAGCAGGAGGTCTATATATATCTTATACGTTTGATTGATCAAAGAATAACTTGCCATACTTACTCCAGGCCACTACAAAATTTGTCAAATTCATAAGTTTCATGCTGCTACAAGAGCAATTAGTGATACAATAAGATGATACCACATAAAATTTACCTACATGCAAAGCAAGGAGTAATTGGCCAAATCAAAGGGCCAACATATATCATATACATTGATTGGTCAATGAGCAACTTGGTATATTTACTCTTACACTGTTGTAAAATTTGCCAAAATCAGAAGTACAAAAAGATAATATCATATAAAATTTGCCTTGATGCAAACCAAAAGGTGATTGACGAGAACAAATGGCCAAATATATCCTATATATTTGATGGCTGAAGGGAGGAGTCCATAGGAATTTTCTCATCCTTCCCATCACCGATTACCCCCTCTCCTCCCTCTCTATTTCAACCTTTCTGCAACATGATTAACTCCCTCTTTCTCTCACTTTTCTCCCGATAAACAACCCTGTTTCACCAACCTCTTTCCCATTTCATGGTAATATATAAGATTCAAAGGGAGTATTAAAACATAAAAAAGAGTGGACTACTTTCAGCCCAAGCTACAGATCGCACCATGTGGAGCTGTGGCGATTATGGGCTCTGTTTTACTTTCTCGATTATGAGGGCAAAACCATTACTTACAATAACAACACACGTGTTAACCCTAGCCCATTACAATCACCATTACTTGACTCTATGAAGGCATAGATCACGACGAGCACATCTTCGTTACTCAGTCCCAAATACATCTCCCACCCATCTTAGCTTGGTGGGTACAGAGATATCTTTTGACGTCGGCCCTGACATTAGGTTACTAACCGTGACCCATTCGACAAAGCTAGCAGGTAAGCCAGCCATCTAGTGCCATTGCAGCCACATTTTTCGGCCACTCATTGCGGGTCGGTTCATAATCCACTGTCTTAACTTTGATGCTCAGCCACACCCCCAGGCTAATGAGCGTCTCTATCCATCTCAGCCAAATCTAACATCTGCAAGGAAGCAACTTAGCCCTGCAACATGACAAATAGTGGCACATGGCAACTACACAAACCAACCAGCCAGTAAGAAGAGGCACATGGGACGCCCCTCGTTCCCCAGACATCCATGGTTTACCTTAGACATATAAAAGGTGAAGAAACATCCAACAAGGACAACCATGACCAGGAGAAAAAGTGACAGACATACCTAGAAAATTGAGACAAGTTTATCTAAAATTCCAGCATACAAATATGAATACACCCACAAGTGGCTTGATCGTCGGAGGGTTCTCCATTGAGCAATAGCTCCGGGACCTTAAATGTCGTTTGACTTGCACATTTTTCTACAAACATTCGTTCTACCATCAAATTGCATATGCATAAGACATTGATGATGTTTCCTCTTTTTGGATCACCTCTAATCCGGGTGAAGACCCGACTTCGTATTTGGCGCTAAAAGGAGGGCCTCATATGGCCTTAATTCACATTCTTTCCTTGCAAAAATCAAATACCATCCTCAAAACATGGGTAAAAAAAATTAATATAAAGGTGAAGAATCTTCACTGTCGAAGACATAGAGGCGGTCTCTAGCATCCACCGGAGCAGGTCTTTGAGGGGCAGGCGGGTCACGTGGCTAGTTTTATAAAAGTCACCCAAGAAGAGCATGAACAAGCCGTGCGATATGCTGCTGAACATTTGAGTGTATTTAAAGCTATGGTTCAAAGGATAAAGGATAAAGGCTCAAAGACCGTGCAGATGGATCAGGACCTTTCCCATGATTATCAACAGAGGGAAAGGTCCCAAGAGGAGTCATCCAAGCCATGAGATGAGTTCATGGCAGATGCCAGGAGTTAGGACAAAAAAAACTTTACTAAGCCATGCCACATGGCAAGAATCCTTTGAGAGTGAGATCTTGTCACTCTAAATACGAGCAACACGCACCTTTTCTATGTTATAATCGATGCAGCCAGGACAACAAGCAACCATTCAGCCACCAAGAGTACATGCAAGTCATGCATGAGAGTCCTTTCTCACAAGAGATTGCGGAGTATGCAGCTCTAGACAACTTTAAGGTGCCAAAATTGACACTTACGACAGCACCTCTAACCACAGTGATCATCTATTTTAGTTTCAAACTACCATGAGCGTGAAAAACATTCCTGAACTACTAAGGTGCAAAACTTTTCCCGTCTTCCTGATGAGCTAGGAGATGGTTCTAGGAATTGCCGTCCCAGCCTATGTACTCGTATCGGAAGCTATCCCAAAGGTTCAAGTCACAATTTATGTCTTGCAAACATTTTATCAAAAACTCCTTTCATCTGATGACTCTATGGCAGAAGCCAGATGAGTCTATTTTTAAATATATGTAGTACTTCACAAATGAGTCCCTGTAGATTATGAGAGCAACGATGTAGTCATGGTTGTGGCCTTCATCAATAGGCTAAAAGTAGGCCATCCCTTCTCCTAGTTGGCTGAGGCGAATCCTAAGTCTCTAAGGGAGTGCTTAGAGAAAGCACATCAATATGCCCGTGGACAGTAAGCAAATAAGTTGAAGGTGGAAATCGAGCAGGCTTATGACAGTGAGCCCATAAAGGAAGCCCTCAAAGGCGCCAGGGACAAATACAGTGTGTTTAATTGTCTAGCAAGCCGAGGTAAAGAAGGCTTGCCTTTACTCACCTTAAAGGAAAGGATCCTATCCATCATGGAAAAGGACAGACTTAGAAAAGACCTACTGCAATTGTAGGGGCCGAGACCGAAAAGGGATCCAAAATTATGCTGTAAATATAGTACAATTTTGTAGATAGTTTGCGCCATGATTGAACGCCTCATTGAGAAGGGTCATCTGCACTAATTTTATTATCTACGATCATAACTGCACCATCTGATAGACTTTTGCCGCCCTCCTTCACAAGACAAGTATTGGAATAATGAGTGACACCGGTGTAAAAAAGAGGACGATGAGGAGGATGAATGGCCTGATGCTACATGCCAGTCTCAGGTTAATATCATGATCTACACTATTTTTGGTGGCCTGGCTCTGTCCAAAACCTAGCCAAAATCAAGGGTGGCCAAAACTTTAACCAATTAGCCCTCGAAAAAGCCAAAGTTGTCCCATGAGTTAACCTTTAGGCCAAATGAATTTTTCCCATGAGTTAACATACGGGCCAAATGATCCTACTGCCGCAGGATATGACAAGATTGGCTTAGTAAATGACCTCCTAATTAATCTTCCACATAATAACACTGTGGAGGTACATTGAGTGTACGTTGACATAGGTAGTGCAGATAAGATAATGTGTTATAGTGTTTATCGATACCTTAGACTATAGGATATCCAGCTATGCCAAGTGTCAATTCCCCTATTTGGGTTCTCTGGTGCCTCAAATCCACTAGCAAGCCTGGTCACACTGTCTGTCACTTTTGGTAAATACCCAAAGTGTCATGACTTGTGGGTTGATTTTGTTGTTGTAAAAGAAAGGTTATCCTATAAAATTCTCCTTGGTAGGCTGGCCTTAATGAGTTCGGGGGCAATAGTATAATCGCTGCATGTAAGAATGAAGTTTTCATTGCAAACCGAAGGGGCAACTATGCATGAAAATCTGCTAGTGGCATGAAGTTGTTATGATGTTGCAACAAAGGGTAAATTAGCAATACAACAAGTCAGCCTTGACGATATTACCCCTCATGTTAGGGAGAAGCTGGAGTCAGAGATCGTGGTCTAAGATTTTATCCTAGATCCCAATTGACTAGAGAATATGATCAAGATTGGGACTTGGATGCTAGCCTAGTTGCTGATCCAACTCCATAATCTGTTAAAAGAGTCACAATTATCTTTGCCTGGACAACTGAGGACATGCTAGGCATTCCAACAACCCCGTGAGTATAAGCTTCATGTTGATCCTAGCATCAAATCCGTTAAGAAAAAGAAAAGATACTTCGCACCTGAAAGGAACAATGTACTTGCCAAAGAGGTCGGTAAGTTACTTGCCGTTAAACTTATTATTGAAATGCTCTATCTACTTTGGCTAGACAATCCTGTGTTAGTACCAAAGCCTGAGAAATCATGGAGGATGTGTATTGACTACACAGATTTGAACAAATCGTGCCCAAAAGACTGCTATCTCCTATCAAAGATTGGCAGGCTTGTGGATTCAACATTTAAGCATGCAGTCTTTGACTTCTTTGATTTAAAAGGCTATCACCAAATACTCATGGCCGAGGAAGAGTGGGATAAAACATCCTTTATCACTACGAGGGTACTTAGTGCTATGTTAGTATGCCTTTTGGTGAATTCTGTGTTTGAGGGCCATATGGTTGCATCATTGAAATCTACATCGACAATATGCTCATGAAGAGCAAGAGTCAAGTTGTGTATATACAGAACTTAAGAGAGGTGTTTATCATTATTAGAGACTCTAAGATGAGATTAAACCTAAAAAATACATGTTTGGGATTTGAAATAGAAACTTCTTAGGATATATGGTCTCCAAGGAAAGGGTTCAAGCTAACCCCAATAAAGTTGAAGCTCTAAGGGCTATAAACCTGCCTCGCATTGTCAAAGAGGTACAGAGGCTAACTAAAAGGATTGCAGTGGCGAATTGATTTCTGCCCAAGCTGGCTGAGAAGTTGCTCCGTTTCTTAGAGACTCCTACCTAGCCGAGGTGCCAAATTTAACTTTGTCAGTACCTAGCGAATTTTTGTACATATATATGGCTATTTGTCATGCAGCCATTGTAGGATCTGCAAGGCACCACTAGAACGGGGGGTTGAATAGTTGGTGCGGAAAGTGTGGTTTTTAAAATTTGTTTAAAACCAAACAACTCAACTTCTGAAACTAGATTCTGTTTTCAGGACCAGTTTTAAACCTTTTTTAAAACTAGGTTGTAGGTCTTCAAAAATTCTGAAATTTTTAGAGAACTTAGCCTCAGATGTTATGAGTGTCTCCTAAAAATTTCAGACTTAAATTCAACCTTTAACCCCTTCAAAAATCGTTGGTGGCCAGATTGCACGAATCTGCCATAAACGGTAGACTGTATTGAAAAATTTATTCCTATTTGTTCTTAACTCCAATTGCTCTGAAAATTTAACCACTAGCCCCTTATATGTTTTATTTAAATGGGTTGAAACAGTTTTAAAAAATGCTTTTCGGAAGTTAGTCAAATACACTCAAAGTCTCAACCTTTGCAAGCCTGAAAATCAGACTGCACTAGTCTCAGAACTTTGGATGTTTGAGTGACTTATACTTATCCAAAAGGGTTGAAACTTATGCCAAATTAAACCTAAGACGTGTGGCTATGTTTCTGGAAATTTTCGTAATTTTTGAAAATTATTTACTATTTTTACGAACGTAAACAAAAAGAGTAAACAGTGTAGAAACAGAATATAAGTGCTGAAAGTAAACGACACTGAGAATTTTATACTGGTTCGGTTATAAACAACCTACTCCAGTCTTCGAGGAACACCTTCCTCGGTTCACACTAGTCACACACGCAAGTACACCTTACCACAGGGTTGATGGAGTTACACACCAACTCCAACCCTTTACAAACCTTGTACGATGAACACAATTCACACGAACGCCACCACCTAGCAAGATTGAAGATTGATCACACCTTGATCAATCTTTTACAAAGATATAGAGTATGTGGTGGTATATGACAAGCCTATTCAAGAATAAGAATATAAGTAGAATAGGCTTTCACGAAGAAGAGAGAAAGAGAGTGTAGAAGAAGAGAGAGTTGGCGTTTTTGATCACTAAATTTGCAATGTTTGTTCTTCTCTTCTGTTTTGCTCTTCTCCTTTCCATTTATGCTTATGGCCGTCCCCCTTAGGTGCTCTCCCCCTCTTGAAACTTATCTTCTAAGTCCTTGGGAGAATGTATAGCATCATTGTTACATGATCTTGCTTACTTGACACCTTCTCATTGGATGATCATTTAACCTTTGCTTACTTGGCACTTCATGATTGGTTGAATGTTGTCATCATTTGATGATTTGGAGAATCTGAATTTTTCACTAAAATCATGTGCCAAAATCAACATAAATTAGTTACCATAAATCATAAGATTATCATCCAAATCAAGCAAGATAATATTTCTTCAAACAGTGGTAAAAAAAATCGGCCATAATGAAGTAGTTAACATGCTGAAATTTCAGCATGTGTTTCATAGTGATATAATTCAAATAAATTCCAAATTTTCATTGATTTTTCTTTTAAAATAAATCACCAATTAGTTGCAAATATTCTCATCATTTTGGAAATGAAATTTGGACAATAATAAGGCCATAAAAACGTTCAAGATACACTCCCCACATGCTGAAAAATTTCAGCATGTGTGATATTCAAGATATCACACTTTATGGCTTTGTATATTATTCAAATTACTTCCATTTCTTCTTCCAATTAACCGCATAATTCAAGACATAAAATATGTCTGTTTTAGAGATTAAAATCGGCCACCATATAGTGCACATGCAGATATTTTCAGTATGTGTTACAAATGAGATAAAGCTTAAAACATTACCTTTTGTAGCTTCTTTCTCCAAGTCACCAATCTTGTAAACTTGATTCTTCACTAATAAATATACCAACAAGGCTCCATCAAGTGTGTTAGGCGTGTATTAACATGTTTAGGCATGTGCTGAATTTTATTTTTGCTAACTTTGTAAAATAGTGCACATTTAATAATACACACATGTTATATTCCAATCAGTCCTTAATTTAATTTTCTAGAACACTTTAAGATGTATGACATATGTAAAAAGTGTCTAGATACGTGTTGTATGATGTGCCAAAAATGTTCCATGTGTTGTGTACGTAGAAAACCGAATTTTCGATATTTATCGATTACACGATTTTTCTCTAATTAAATTCCAACTTTTTGACATGTTATATATATTATGTTACACATAATATATATAATATAAAAATTAAATCTCAGCACTTAGCTGGTCTAAAGTGGCGCCATTAACATGTGACAAAATTGAAATTGAAATCTCCACAATTTGGCCTTAATGTGGGGTGATTTGTGTGTGCCAACATGGAATGATTTTATGGCCGGAATTATCATCATATGCACGAAATTAAAAATGATTTTTGAGGTGTAGGAGCTGGCCATCTATTTATGGCAAGTACATGACACGTTGACGAAGTTTCGATATTCGCCCGATACGACAATTTTTGGTTTAGAACCTTTTAACGTGTCGTATTTAATTTGTCATCACCATAACTTATATCATATGATATAAGACCTGAATACACTCATAAATATGAGTTAAGTATGATGGTGTGACGTTAACGTACGTACGTAAAATATATAACGTGTCGGTAGTACGTTGGAATACATGTGTATGTGCATTTTTCAAAAAATCAGAAAATATATATTTATATATATGTGTAGGCGTGCCATATGTGGTAAATGGGGAGGAGGAGACTTTCCTTTCTTAGTCTTGTTGCCTTTGTGCCTTGTCCAAATGTAGCTTCCTTTAATAAACTACTTAGCTCAATTAACTAAGTACTTCACTTAATGAACTAGTTTAGTTCATTAATAGTGGCACCTGAAAATAGTATAAACACAACAAATGTTTGCCATATGATGTAAGCTTTAACGCTTCATAGCTCGTTAGTACGGCAACATTATATATTGTTAGTTTATAAAATGTTTTGATGATACAAAAAGATGTTTTAAAAGGACTAAGATAAAATTTCATATCTTTAGTTCGAAGCAAAATTGATGTAAACATGTGCGAGACGAAAAATCTCTCATGAATCGGATGAAGGTTACATTAGCCTTTCAAGAGATCCATGTGAAGCTTGGTAAAAATTTAAGCACTCAGATCCATGTCATACTCTCAGCCAAGAGACGTAGATCGATTGATGTATATCTGAGAGACGTCGATCTCTCAGTTAAGCATACGTCGATCGATCGACGTATAACTGAGAGACGTCAATCTCTCAGCTTCAGGTATGTCGATCGATCGACATACATCTGAGAGACGTCGATCTCTCAGCCTAATGACGTCGATCGATCGACATCATTCTGAGAGACGTCGATCTCTCAGTCAAGCTGACGTCGATCGATCGATGTCTGACTGAGAGACGTTGATCTCTAAGCCCTGGCACGTAGATCGTTCGACGTATCCAGGATTTAAAAATTTTCAAACGTTTGAACAAAATCCAAGGGAGATCTATGATATTTTCTCTCTCCAATCTTGCTCAAATTTCTTGTGGACTTTAACCCAACATACTACATGCTTCCTTGACTATTTTAAACATGTCTAAGATTCTCTAGGGTGGCTATCCAAGATCAAATCACTCCATAGGGTGGCTAAAGACTATTTGGGCACTATCTTGACATTTTTGAAGATGAAAACTTGGTGGAGAGCCTCAAAAACATGGTCAACTTTATTTATAAATAGAAGAGGCTTGGATGAAGCAATTACACACTTTCAACATCATCTAGATTCATTTACCATTGTTGTATATTTCTCTCATACTTGTAAATTTTTTTAAAGCTAGTCTAGCTTTTCTTTGATCTTCATTATTGTATATTGAGAGAAAGAGAGTCAAGCACAAGAGGAACCATAAATATTTGATCTCTTGCTTGTGCTTAGACTTATGAGAAAGTGTGAACCTTACTATATTTCTTCAACCCACTATGAGAAGTTCTTGAGGGAACTTTTGTTGAAGTAGTGAGGAAGCAAGAAGTTGTTCTTGCTAAGAGCTGTAGTTGCTGTAGTTGCACAAGTGTGTTTTGTGCAAGAAGTTGCTGTTGTTGTTGCTTACACTAAAGTGTTAGTGTAAGTGTTGCTGTGGTTGTTCTTATTGTTCATAATAAGAAGAGTAGTTGTTGAAAATCCACTTTGGAAACAAAGTGGTAGTGGAGTAGAATCATTTACGATTCGAACCACTCTATATCCGGTGTACTCATTCATTATCTCTCATCTCCAATTCTTGCTCTGATTTTGAATATCCTTTTTGAGTTGAGACAAAAGAGAAAATTCCGCAAAAAGAGCCGAACACTCTATTCACCCCTCCTCTAGAGTGTATTTCGGACCTAACAATTGGTATCAGAGCCTAACCTTGATTGCTTGGCCTATCTTTGCAAGTAGCAAGGTTAAAGATCATGGCAACCTCAACCTCAACTTCAACCTCTTCATCTCCTAAGCCTACTGCACTATTTTCTGGATCAAACACTAAAGCACCTATGTTTGATGCCCAAAATTATTCCTTGTGGAAATTTCGAATGATCAATCACTTGAAAGGCTGTGGATTCGATATATGGAGAGCCGTTGTCAAAGGAATTGAAGTTCCTATGATTACCAACTCAAAAGGAGAATCAATATTCAAAGATGAGGATGACTACACCGATGAAGAAAAGATAAGATTTGCCATTAATGGCAAAGCATTTGATATTCTTTCAAGTGCTCTCACCACCACCGAGCTTATAAGACTTCAAGGTCTTGAAACAGCTCATGAGGCATGGAAAAGGCTTGAAATGATACATGAAGGAACTGAGCAAGTATGAATGGCCAAACGACTTATGCTCATGAAGGAGTATGAGATATTCGAAATGAAAAGCGGTGAGAAGATTGAGGAGACAATCGATCGATTCACACGAATAGTAAATCAACTCTCCATGGTTGACAAGAAAATCTCAAATGAAGACCTTGTCTCAAAAATCCTCAACTCTTTGCCAAGAGAATGGACGCCCAAAGTCACCGCCATCACCGAATCAAAGAATCTCAAGACTCTTACCCTTGATGAGCTATCCGGTAATCTTCTTACTCATGAAATTCTTATTGATGAACAAAATAGGATGAATCCCATCAAGCCTACACAAACATCACACAAAGGATTGGTAGTAGAGTCCGATGAATCGGATGAGGAAGTTGCCCTTCTAGTAAGAAAATTTAGAAGAATGGCAACTAGAAACAAAGCTCAGGCAAGAAAGTTTCTCAAGAAACCATCTAAAGAAAAGGAAGCAAGTGAAAATTGCTATAGATGTGGTCGACCCGGTCACTTCATTGCCGATTGCCACGTAAAAGAACCGCAAAAGGAAGAGAAGAAGGTCTTTCCTCAAAAGAAGAAAGCCCTCAATGCAGAGGTAACCACGTGGGATGATCTCCTTTCGGAATCGGAAGGAGAAGAGAGTGAAGATCAAGGTGTTGGACTTGTGGCAATGGTTGACAATCCAAAGTTTCAACATACTTGTCTTATGGCGATTGAAGATGACCTTGAGGTAAATTCTAACTCTTCAAATTTACATGATGAAATAGGAGATTTGCAAGATGACTTTGAGAAATTAAATTTGAAATATAAGCATTTAAAGAAAGAATTCAAGAAATGCATTTTAGAAAATAAGAGCTTGCATGACAAAAATATTTTGATGTTTCAAGAGCATGATATCATACTTACCATGCATAAAACCGTAGCTCTTGAAAATGAAGAAATTAGAAAAGAATGTGAGAAACTAAAGTTAGACTTACAAAGACTAACAAATGGTAAAAACAACTTAGACATACTACTTGGAAATCAAAGAATTGGAAATGATAAATCCGGTTTAGGATTTAACTCATCATCTTCTTCTATTAAACCTAAGTCCTTAAAGAAAAAGGCAAACAATAGAAAAACACAACAAAATTCATCATCTTCTAAACCAAAGCATATACCCACTTGTTTTTATTGCAACAAACTAGGACATGTAAAGAAAGCATGTAAAGCTCGATTTGAAAGCACATATGTTTGGAAGCCTAAGGGTCGAAAAACTAACCCTAAAGGACCCAACCATCAAAGGGTACCAATGCATACATCTTTTGGTTTTGTAGGCTCTCAAGATAAATGGAGTAGCCAAAGAAGAAGGAACCAAATGGCTTATGGACAGCAGATGTTCAACTCACATGACCGGAGACAAAACGTTGTTCACCAAGCTCAAGCTCCAAGATGGTGGAACGGTGCATTTTGGCAATGGGAGAGCCAAAATCCTTGGACATGGAGAAATTGGTAATTCTTCCTTTACTATTAATAATGTACTATATGTAGAAGGGCTTAAGTATAATTTGATAAGTGTTAGCCAACTATGTGATGCTAATTTTCAAATAGAGTTTGTGAAAAGAAAATGTGTTGTGAAAAAGAACGATAAGATTGTTTTTGAAGCTATTCGTAAAAATGATGTTTACAAATTTAGCACACATGATTTGATATCACAAAATGTTTCTTGCCTAGTTGCCAAAAATGATTTGACTCAACTATGGCACAGACGACTTGGACATATTAGCTTTAAAAACTTCAAAGAGATTTGCAAAAATGAAAAGGTCCAAGGTCTTCCAAAATTAAATTTCGAAAACCATGGCTTGTGTGACACTTGTCAAAAGGCAAAGCTTGTTAAAACAAGCTTCAAACCCAAAAGTGAAATATCCACCACCAAACCCCTACAATTGCTTCATATGGATTTGTATGGGGATATTGGTACAGCAAGTCTAAGTGGAAAACATTACACCTTTCTGGTGGTAGATGACTTCTCTAGGTACACTTGGATAATGTTCTTAGCTAAAAAGAATGATGCATGCCAAGAATTTATAAAGCTTTGTAAAAGATTAGAAAATCAAAGAGAGGACACAATTAAGGAAATTAGAAGTGATGGAGGGGGTGAGTTTGATGGAGAATTTCAAGAATTTTGTGTATCCAAGGGGTATGGACACAATTTCTCAGCTCCAAGAACTCCTCAACAAAATGGTGTTGCGGAAAGGAAGAATAGAACACTTCAAGAAATGAGTAGAGCCATGCTAAACGAATTTGAGTTACCCAAATATTTTTGGGCCGAAGCGGTAAATACCGCCTGTCATGTGATCAATAGAGTTTATTTGAGACCGTTTCTCAAAAAGACTCCTTATGAGCTTTGGAAAGGTAGAGTACCAAATATTGGTTATTTCAAGGTTTTTGGTTGTAAGTGCTTTATACTTAACACCAAAGATAACTTGGATAAACTCGACTTCAAAGCGGATGAAGGAATCTTTATGTGCTATGCTCAAAATAGCAAGGCATTTAGAGTATATAATAAAAGAAGCATGAAAGTTGAAGAATCAATTCATGTCAAATTTAGTGAACTCAATGAGGACAAATCAAACATTAATGATGATGATGATGATGATGAAATAATTGAAATAAGCCATATAGAGAAATTTGAGAATCCAAACGGTAATATTGTTATTGACATTAGGATTGATCCACTTGAACCTAAGGTTGAAAATGAAGAAGTAGGAGGAGATACCTCAAATTTACCGGATTCATACAAGTATAGGAAAGATCACCCTAAAGAGTTGATATTAGGTGAAACTAGCCAAGGCATAATGACTAGGAGAAAATTCAATGAAAATGCCTTCATTTCACAAGTTGAGCCTAAAAACATAAAGGAGGCAATAAATGATGAAGATTGGGTATTGGCTATGCAAGAAGAATTAAATCAATTTGAAAGAAGTGATGTTTGGGAATTAGTTGCTAAACCTAGTGATCATCCCATAATTGGTACTAAATGGGTATTTAGAAATAAAATGGATGATAAAGAAAACATCACTAGAAACAAAGCTAGGTTAGTAGCACAGGGTTATAGGCAAGAAGAAGGCATAGACTATGATGAAACGTTTGCCCCCGTAGCTAGGTTAGAAGCTATTAGGATGCTATTAGCATATGCATGCTATAAGGATTTCAAACTATATCAAATGGATGTGAAATCCGCATTCTTGAATGGAATAATTCAAGAAGAGGTCTATGTAGCTCAACCTCCGGGGTTTGAAAATCATGATCATCCAAATCATGTTTTTAAACTCAAAAAGGCCCTTTATGGACTTAAACAAGCTCCTAGGGCTTGGTATGATAGGTTAAGTAACTTCCTACTTGAGAACGAGTTTTCAAGAGGAAAAGTCGACACTACTCTTTTATTAAAGAACAAGGAAACCATCAATTGCTTGTTCAAATTTATGTGGATGATATTATATTTGGTGCTACTAACGATTCTCTTTGTAAGCATTTTGCAAAATTGATGAAAGGAGAATTTGAAATGAGCATGATGGGTGAACTCAACTACTTCCTTGGTCTACAAATCAAGCAAACTCAAGATGGAGTGTACATATCTCAAACAAAGTACACAAAGGATTTGCTCAAGAAGTACAAATTCGAGGATGGAAGAAGTGTGAGCACTCCGATGAGCACAAGTACAAAGCTTGACAAAGACGAAAAAGGAAAGCCGGTTGAGGTAACCAAATATAGGGGTATGATTGGTAGTTTACTTTATTTAACAGCTAGTAGACCGGATATTTTGCATGCTGTGTGCTTATGTGCTAGATTTCAAAGTATGCCTAAGGAATCACATTTAGTTGCTGTTAAACGTATCTTTAGGTATTTAAAAGGAACTTTGAATTTTGGATTGTTTTATCCCAAAAATGGATGTTTTGATTTAAGAGGGTATAGTGACTCCGACTATGCTGGAAATCTTGTTGATAGGAAAAGCACCTCCGGGACGTGTCAATTCCTTGGAGATTTCTTGGTTTGTTGGTTCTCTAAGAAACAAAATAGTGTGTCACTTTCAACGGCAGAATCCGAATATATATCGGCCGCTTCATGTTGTGCACAACTACTTTGGATGACAAACACATTGAATGATTACAATGTTAAGTTTGATAAAGTTCCCAACCTATGTGACAATACCTCAGCCATAAGTATAGCACAAAACCCGGTTCATCATAGTAGAACAAAACACATTGAAGTGAGACATCACTTCATAAGAGATTGCATTCAAAAAGGGTTGGTATGCATTGAGTTTGTTCCAACAAATGACCAACTGGCGGACATCTTTACCAAATCCCTCCCCACTGAGACATTCGAATCAATTAGAACGAGACTAGGAATGATAAACATCAGTTAAAGGGATGAAAATTGAAATTTTCAAAATCAGGGACACGTCGAACGATCGACGTATCAAAACAAGAGATCGACGTACGTCGATCTCTGACATCGATCGATCGACGTACGTCGAACTCAGACGTCGATCGATCGACATCAACGAAATTCAGCACGTATAAAATCTGTCAAAACGCGAATTCCTCTTCACTTTCAACCTTTTCATCGACTGAAACCCTACAAAAAACGCCGCCCCATCTTTCCCAAATCCTTTCTCTCTTCAATTTCATCTCCAAATAAATCTTTAACCTATTTCTGCTCTTGATTCTTGAGTTCCTCTCTTAAATTCCTCACATTTGAAACTACAATTCTCCCTCTCAAGCCCTAAAATCTCTAAAAATGTCTTCAAGGAGCAAAAACACAACCAAGAGGCTAAGATCTTCTAGAGGTGGAGGAGAAGGTTCAAGCTCCTCTCAAGGACAATCTTCTCAACCTAGGATGAAACAATGTATGGACATGAGTCAAGGGCGTGTCCTTGCCAGGATTAGAAGTGGGCTAACTCTCTCCAACTTTCCTTGGATCAAAGCCAAAGATGCCAAGGATGCTTTAACGGAACCTTTGCCCTCGGGGCAAATAAGGTATATAACTAGACATTCTCAAATTTTATATGATAAATGGGACGATAATGAAAGAGCATCCATCCCACTCAAGTTGCTTAGAATAAATGATATTCTAAGCAATAATGAACTAAGCCCAATCATTGAGTGGTTAGATGTTCAAGAGTGGAGGAGCATATGGAATGAGAATGAGATGTCAAAAATGTCAACTAGGTATACTCGACTATTTTATGCAAATTTGTGGATTGAATACATAAATAACCTTCCTTTAGCCCTACACTCTGTTTTGATGGCCACCATATCAAATGGAAAGTTGAAAAGATTTGTGACTTGATTGGTGTACCCAATGAAGGGTATTTTGAGTTTGATGCCTGGAAATGGGATGCTGCTAGGTGGAAGATCTCTGAAGATGAAGTAAAATCTTTCTTAGGTTTCCATCCTAGTAAAAACACAAATGACATGCCTTTAGTTTATCGTACTCTTCTGGCCATTGTTACATTTTGTTTCAATGGTAAATCCGCAAAATTGCCAAGTAACCTTGACTTCTACATAGCATACCGAATAGCTAACCGTGAAAAGGTTAACTTTGGGGAGCTTTTCATGACGAATGTTATCGAAGCCGCAACCAAACAACACAAGGCCATACCCTATAGTAACCTTATTTATAGGATGCTTGTGAAGTCGGGTATTCAGGTAGATGACACAAATGTTGACAACATTACGCACAAAGACTTCTATGATAAAGTCAACATCCAACAAATACTGAAGTCTAGAAAAGAGGCAATGAGGAGAGAACAAGAGGAGGAAGAAAGAGAAGACGAAGACCTTCCGGATGAGGCACCCATTCCCGAACCAGAGACTCATGAAGAACCAAGTAGCTTGAGCTCAAATGTCCCAGAACTTCAAGATCAAGTTGCTAGTCTTCAACACGAGGTTGGGGAGCTTCGTAGCAAGGTATCCGTCCATGAGTCGAGGTTTGCAAAGCTCAAGGCAAAGATGAAAGCTTGCATTCGTGGCATAACATTCTCTTCAGACGAAGACTAGGGTGGTTGTTTTAGCTTGAATCTTGTTTTAACTTAGAATTTGTTGTTGGTTGTAAAACTTGGATGTGTCTTTGAATTTAATGAAGTATTATTGCTTATTTTTTTGATGCTTTCAAAAAGGGGGAGAAAATGGTTATTGTTGCTGCTTTAGTGGCTTATTTGTGCTTATTGGCTTATTTGTTAAAATGGTTTATTGCATGATGAGATTGTTGGATAGCTGGCAAAATGATGGCTTATTTGTTAAAATGGTTGAGATTGTTGGATAGCTGGCAAAATGATGGCTTATTTGTTAAAATGGTTTATTGCATGATGAGATTGTTGGATAGCTGGCAAAATGAGGTAAGCTTGAAAATTGAAATCCTTGTTAATTGATGATGAGCATGAACATATATTTGGTTGAGGGGGAGTAAATTTCAAAGAAAAGTATTTTAGTTGAAATTGCAAAATCTTGTTCACATTGACCACTACGGAAGTTATAAAGCGCACATACTTAGGGGGAGATTTATATTTTTCAAGTTTGAAACATTCAAACAGTTAAAACAAAGGAAAAACATCTTTTAGAATCTCGGTTTTTGAAATCATCAAAAAGGGGGATATTGTTAGTTTATAAAATGTTTTGATGATACAAAAAGATGTTTTAAAAGGACTAAGATAAAATTTCATGTCTTTAGTTCGAAGCAAAATTGATGTAAACATGTGCGAGACGAAAAATCTCTCATGAATCGGATGAAGGTTACATCAGCCCTTCAAGAGATCCATGTGAAGCTTGGTAAAAATTTAAGCACTCAGATCCACGTCATACTCTCAGCCAAGAGACATAGATCGATTGATGTATATCTGAGAGACGTCGATGTCTCAGTTAAGCATACGTCGATCGATCGACGTATAACTGAGAGACGTCGATCTCTCAGCTTCAGGTATGTCGATCGATCGACATACATCTGAGAGACATCGATCTCTCGCCTAATGACGTCGATCGATCGACGTCATTCTGAGAGACGTCGATCGATCGACGTCTGACTGAGAGACGTCGATCTTTAAGCCCTGGCACGTAGATCGATCGACGTCTCCAGGATTCAAAAATTTTCAAACGTTGGAACAAAATCCAAGGGAGATCTGTGATATTTTCTCTCTCCAATCTTACTCAAATTTCTTGTGGACTTTAACCCAACATACTACATGCTTCCTTGACTATTTTAAACATGTCTAAGATTCTCTAGGGTGGCTATCCAAGATCAAATCACTCCATAGGGTGGCTAAAGACTATTTGGGCACTATCTTGACATTTTTGAAGATGAAGACTTGGTGGAGAGCCTCAAAAACATGGTCAACTTTATTTATAAATAGAAGATGCTTGGATGAAGCAATTACACACTTTCAACATCATCTAGCTTCATTTTCCATTGTTGTATATTTCTCTCATACTTGTAAATTTGTTTAAAGCTTGTCTAGCTTTTCTTTGATCTTCATTATTGTATATTGAGAAAAAGAGAGTCAAGCACAAGAGGAACCATAAATATTTGATCTCTTGATTGTGCTTAGACTTGTGAGAAAGTGTGAACCTTACTATATTTCTTCAATCCACTGTGAGAAGTTCTTGAGGGAACTTTTGTTGAAGTAGAGAGGAAGCAAGAAGTTGTTCTTGATAAGAGCTGTAGTTGCTGTAGTTGCACAAGTGTGTTTTGTGCAAGAAGTTGCTGTTGTTGTTGCTTACACTAAAGTGTTAGTGTAAGTGTTGCTGTGGTTGTTCCTATTGTTCATAATAAGAAGAGTAGTTGTTGAAAATCCACTTTGGAAATAAAGTGGTAGTGGAGTAGAATCATTTACGATTCGAACCACTCTATATCCGGTGTACTCATTCATTATCTCTCATCTCCAATTCTTGCTCTGATTTTGAATATCCTTTTTGAGTTGAGACAAAAGAGAAAATTCTGCAAAAAGAGCCAAACACTCTATTCACCCCCCTGTAGAGTGTATTTCGGACCTAACATATATGACCTAAATAAGGCAAGTAATAAGCAATATATCATGCACACGTTTATATCATGCACACGTTTTTTGTCATGCTCATTTAAATCACATATTTTGAAATCACTCAAAACCCTTTTTCTCTACAATCTCCCCCTTTTGATGATTTTCAAAATAACTTATGCACATGATTTAAGTCCTATCGCTCCCCCTTCAATCATGCATAAAATTTGAAATTTGAATTTTTAAATTTCAAACCGCTCCCCCTTGATTTATGCAATCAGTATCTCTCTCCCCTTTAAATCATGCTTTCTCTCCCCTTTATTTTGGAAAGTAAATCAAAAGATGCCTGTAATCAAAGAAAGAGAATCAAATCAAATCAAGTCAAATCATATCAGCTGAAAACATGCCTAATTTAGAACGAAGAGGTTCATACGTGGCTTGATTTAAGGCTTTTGTAAAGATATCCGCTACTTGTGCTTCTATGCGTACGTGATCTATGACGATATCACCATTGTTTACGTGATCACGAAGAAAGTGATAGCGTACTTCTATATGCTTGGCCTTAGAGTGTAGTACGGGGTTCTTAGACAGATTAATGGCACTCATACTATCACAATATATAGGAATTCTATTTACGGTAACTCCAAAGTCCGAGAGTTATTGTCTTATCCACAACAACTGTGTGCAGCAAAGGCTAAGTGACATGTACTCAGCCTCAGTAGTGGACAAAGCAACGCTTGCTTGCTTTTTAGAAAACGATGAAATGAGTGAGTTTCCTATAAATAGGCAAGTGCCACTCGTGCTCTTCCTATCTATTTTACAGCCACCGTAATCTGCATCAGTATAAGCAGTAAGTTAAATTCGGAATCTTTATCATACCAAATCCCTAAGGTGGGCGTGTGCTTAATATAACGGAATATTCTTTTTACCGTATTATAGTGAGACACCTTAGGTTTACTCTGAAAACGTGCACACATGCATACACTGAACATGATATCAGGCCTACTAGCAGTTAAATATAGCAAAGAAGCAATCATAGACTGATATAAAGCATTGTCAAAATCTTTACCATGTTCATCCTTATTCAATTTGGTGGTGACACTCATAGGGGTGGGGGATGGTTTCAAATTTTCAAAATTGAACTTTTTAATCATGTCATTTATATATTTAGCTTGACTTATTTGAATGCCTTTACTCGTTTGCTTAATCTGCAAGTCAAGAAAATAGTTAAGTTCACCAACCATAGACATTTCAAATTCGGATTTCATGCAATTTTCAAAATCTTCAACAAGTCTATGTGAGGTAGAACTGAAAATAATGTCATCAACGTAGATTTGAATAATAAGTAAATCCGTTTTATCTTGTTTCAAAAATAGTGTACTATCTATAGTACCTCGTTTAAAATCATTTTGTAAAAGGAAAGTAGCAAAACGATCATACTATGCTCTTGGTGCTTGCTTTAGTCCGTATAGTGCCTTCTTTAATTTGTACACGTGATCAGGATGTTTCAAATCTTCAAAACCGGGTGGTTGCTTCACGTATACTTCTTCTTGTATAAATCCATTTAGGAATGCACTTTTTACGTCCATTTGATACAATTTGAAATCTTTCATGCAAGCAATAGCAAGAGTCGTATAGCTTCTAATCGTGCTACGGGTGCAAAAGTCTCATCGTAGTCAATTCCTTCTTCTTGATTATAGCCTTGTGCTACAAGTCTAGCTTTATTTTTAACGACATTTCCTTCTTCATTCATTTTATTCCTAAACACCCACTTTGTGCCTATTATGGTCTTATCTTGTGGTCGTGGCACTATATCCCATACATCATTTCTAACGAATTGATTAAGCTCATCATGCATAGCATCAATCCAAGAAGAATCACTCAAAGCATCATGCATATTTTTGGGTTCAATTTCAGAAATCATAGCATGGAATTGATTTATTTCATCTGAAATAATTCTTCTACGTGGTCGCACGCCGTGAGTGATGCCGCCTATGATGAGATCATGTGGGTGATCTCTATGCCATCTTGGTTGATTGTTTTCTATGTTATCATGCATTTCTAAGTGATCATGCATTTCTAGTGTGTCATTCATGTCATGCATATCAAATGTACCATCATCTTCATTCAACACGGGTTTCAATTCAAAGTCATCATCATATTCCTTATCTTTATCAATCTCACCAAATTCATTAAACTTCACATGAATAGATTCCATGATTTGTCTAGTGAGAGGATCATAACATCTATATGCTTTTGAATTTATAGAATAACCAACAAAGATTCATTCAATTGATTTAGATTCAAATTTATCTAAATTATCTTTTGTATTCAAAACAAAACATTTGCATCCAAACACACGAAAATAGTCAATCTTAGGCATGCGATCATTCAATATCTCATAAGGCGTCTTGTTTATTTTCTTTCTTATGGATAGGCGATTTACTATGTAGCATGCACAATTTACGGCTTCCGCCCACAGAAATCTAGGCAATTTATTTTCGCATAACATAGTCCTAGCGATTTCTTGTAATGTTCGATTCTTTCTTTCTACTACTCCATTTAATTGTGGAGTTCTAGGTGGCAAAAACTCATGCTTGATTCCTTTTTCTTCGCAAAATGAAATCATATCTTTGTTTTTAAATTCACCGCCTCTATCGCTTCTTATCTTTTTCACGTTGACACCTTATTTTTCAAGTTGTTTGATTAATTTCGCAATTTCAATGGCACTATCATCCTTATGTGCAAGAAATAAAGTCCAAGTATAACGAGAAAAATCATCAACAATCACGCATGCATAGTGGCACCCACTAAGGCTTTTAGTGCAACTAGGACCAAACAAATCAATGTGCAGTAGTTCTAAGACTCTAGTCGTGCTTATTTCATTCTTAGGCTTAAGTGACTCACGTGTTTGTTTGTCTTTTATGCAAGATTCACACAACTGAAAGTTGTCTAAATCAAGTGTAGGCAATCCTCGTACTAGGTTCTTTCGTTGGAGTTTTTCTAGTGTGGAAATACCAATGTGTCCTAAACATGTATGCCATAAATTCACATTGGGTTCGTTTGACATAAAGCACTTAACTTTAGCGTCTACCATATCATCCATAGAAAGCGTAAAAATGTTACCTTCTCGTTTTCCTTTTAAAATGGTTTCTCTATTTTTATTTATTGTATTGCAGTAAGGGTGAGTAAAACACACATTAAAGCCATTGTCAATAAATTGAGAAATGCTAAGAAGATTGTAAGATAAGTTGCTTACCAAATAGACGTTGGAGATTGAAAGAGTGCTTGGATTTCCTATCGTACCTTTTCCAATGATCTTGCCTTCGGTGTTGCCTCCAAAGGTCACGGATCTGCCTTTTGTGACCTTCTTTAATTTTGTGAACAAGTTTGGGTCACCCGTCATGTGCCTCGAGCAGCCACTGTCAAGGAACCACTTTATAGTTGTATCTTTTGATGTGTGGGCTCCATGCAATGTGCAAAAATGATTTAGGTACCCTTTTAACTTTGGGTCCTTTCGAGTTAGTTAATCACCTCTTGGTAAAAGTACCTTTTGGTACCCATACTTGGGTGATCCATCTCGGTCTAGCAAATGGCAAGAATGTAGATGAAGGTGCGATATAGTAGACATGTGGTGAATGCACTTTGGGCCTTTGCCCAAGAACTCCTTTATACTCATTGAATGAAGGACGTTTTTGATATGTCCTTGTGTGTGTGCATAGTTCTTGGATGATATGAATGTCGTGTATGCATCACTCTTTTCTTTTCATATCTATATGGTACAAAATTGTATTCCTCATGATATGAAGAGGAAGTGGGACGTGATAAGGGAAGAGGCGGCTTTTGCGTCATCTTAGACGCCATTTGAGGCGTTGGGGTGTCTACTTTCTTGGACACAACAAACTTAGTTGCTTTGGTGGATACTTCATTAGTATCAACGTATCCCAAACCCGTTTTATCACTATCATGCTTTTGTGATAAGATAATACGATGCAGCATGTTAGATCCCGTATCAAACTGTTTCATCATTTTCTCTAGGTCTATATTCCTTGATTTCAAATTTGAAATCTCGGATTTCATTTTGTTATTTTGAGTGGTTAATGATGAAATCTCTGTCTTTAATGTAGTAATGATGCATGATGACTCTTTCTTTGAATCGTTTAATTGAGCGACAAGATTCTCGTTAGAAGATTCTAACAGTTTCTTGTCTTCAATTAATCGCTTCTTTTCCTTAGCGAGAGTCTTAGTGAATTTAATGCAGTTCTAAATACTGACTAAAAAGATCATCATAAGAAGGCTCAGAGTCAGAATCAGAATCAGATGATATCTCATTAGATGCTTTTGACACAAAGCATACTCGTGCAGTCTCTTCTTCGGTTTCAGTCTCGGAATCCGATGTATCACTCCAGGTGGAGGCCTTTAGAGCACGTTTCCTTTGCTTGGGTTCTGAGATAGGTCTATTCTTGTTCCGCTCCTTGTCAGGGTATTTATGTGTTTGCTTTTCTTTATTGGGGCAGTCATATGATAAATGTCCAAGTTTGCCACATTCATAACATTTAACATCTTTATCATTTTACTTGTTCTTATTTCTTTTAGTTGTAGCACCCTTATTTTTGTTTCTAAATGACCTTCTCATAAATTTTCTTAAGCCTTTAGCCAATAGAATTAGGTCATCGTTATCCGATTCAGAATCACTATCATCTACGTGATCGGAAGAAGTAGAGACATATTCATTTGATTTAAAAGTAATAGCTTTACCTTGTTTAGATGATTCCGATTTCCGTATGGTGAGTTTATTTTCGTACACCTTTAGTGATCCAATTAACTCTTCCATCTTTATTGAGTTTGTTTCTTTGCTTTCTTCTATTGTGGTTACTTTAGGGTCCCACTCTGATGGAAGACTTTGTAAGACTTTCTGTACTTATTCCTGCATGGTAAAAGCTTTACCAAGAGACTCAAGAGAATTATAGATGTTAGTTAAACGAAGATCCATATCAACAATAGATTCATTAGGCAATAGTTTAAACGACTCAAGTGTGGACATAAGCATGTTTATCTTTGACTCTTTTACTTGACTCGTGCCTTCGTGTTTCATTTCTAGTATCCTCCACATTTCTTGTGCACTCGAACAGTTTGAGACATAACTAGACTCACTTTTACTTAATCCATTCAAGAGCAATTGCATAGCCCTAGAATTCATGCTAAGTTTCGTTTTATCATCACTTGTATATTCTTGTCTAGGTTTGACAACTTCTAGTGTGACTCCGTCTACGGTGGATAACTTAGATGGGACAAAAGGACCATCTTCTATAATCGACCAAAGATCAATATCTATAGCCATAAGAAAAAGCTTCATTCTTAGTTTCCATTGCATAAACGACTCACCGTCAAAAAGAGGAGGCCTTTGGTTCGACATACCTTCTTGTTCGGTTTTGAGATTTGTGGTTGCCATCTCACTGAATCGTTGGATCTTTGTAGTGAGTGTTCCTGCACTCTGATACCACTTGTAGGATCTTCAAGGCACCACTAGAAGGGGGGGTTGAATAGTTGGTACAGAAAGTGTGGTTTTTAAAATTTGTTTAAAACCAAACAACTCAACTTCTGAAAACAGATTCTGTTTTCATGACCAGTTTTAAAACGTTTTTAAAACTAGGTTGTAGGTCTTCAAAAATTCTAAAATTTTGAGATACTTAGCCTCAGATGTTATGAGTGTCTCCTAAAAATTTCAGACTTAAATTCAACCTTTAACCCCTTCAAAAATCATTGGTGGTCAGATTGCGCGAATCTGCCAAAAACGGTAGACTGTTTTGAAAAATTTATTCCTATTTGTTCTTAACTCCAATTGCCCTGAAATTTTAAACGCTAACCCCTTATATGTTGTATTTAAATGGGTTGAAACAGTTTTGAAAACTTCTTTTGGAAAATTAGTCAAATACACTCAAAGTCTCAACCTTTGCAAGCCTGAAAATCAGACTGCACTAGTCTCAGATCTTTTGATGTTTGAGTGACTTATACTTATCCAAAAGGGTTGAAACTTGTGCCAAATTAACCCTAAGACTGTGGCTATGTTTCTGGAAATTTTTGTAATTTTTGAAAATCGTTTACTATTTTTACGAACGTAAATAAAAAGAGTAAACAGTGCAGAAACAGAATATAAGTGCTGAAAGTAAATGACACCGAGAATTTTATACTGGTTCAGTTATAAACAACCTACTCCAGTCTTCGAGGAACACCTTCCTCGGTTCACACTAGTGACACACGCAAGTACACCTTACCACAGGGTAGATAGGGTTACACACAAACTCCAACCCTTTACAAACCTTGTACGATGAATACAATTCGCACGAACACCACCACCTAGCAAGATTGAAGATTGATCACACTTTGATCAATCTTTTACAAAGATATAGAGTATGTGGTGGTATATGACAAGCCTATTCAAGAATAAGAATATAAGTACAATAGGCTTTCAAGAAGAAGAGAGAAAGAGAGTGTAGAAGAAGAGAGAGTTGGCGTTTTTGATCACTAAATTTGCAATGCTTGTTCTTGTCTTTTGTTTTGCTCTTCTTCTTTCCATTTATGCTTATGGTCGTCCCCCTTAGGTGCTCTCCCCCTCTTGAAAATTATCTTCTAAGTCCTTGGGAGAATGTATGGTATCATTGTGACATGATCTTGCTTACTTGGTACCATCTCATTGGATGATCATTCAACCTTTGCTTACTTAGCACTTCATGATTGGTTGAATGTTGTCATCATTTGATGACTTGGAAAATCTGAATATTTCACTAAAAGCATGTGCCAAAATCAACATAAATTAGTTTCCATAACTCATAAGATTATCATCCAAATCAAGCAAGATAATATTTCTCCAAACAATGGTAAAAAAATCGGCCATAATGAAGTAGTTAACATGCTGAAATTTCAGCATGTGTTTCATAGTGATATAATTCAAATAACTTCCAAATTTTCATTGATTTTTTTTAAAATAAATCACCAATTAGTTTCAAATATTCTCATCATTTTGAAAATGAAATTTGGACAATATTAAGGCCTTAAAAACGTTCAAGATACATTCCCCACATGCTGAAAAATTTCAGCATGTGTGATATTCAAGATATCACACTTTATGGCTTTGTATCTTATTCAAATTACTTCCATTTCTTCTTCCAATTAACCACATAATTTAAGACATAAAATATTGTTAAGTTGTAAAACGTTTTGATGATGAAAAGATGTTTTGAATGAGTTAAAATTATGTTTAATATTTGATGCAAAATAGGCAAAACACATTATGTCCAAAGATGGTTGAGATTGGAAGTCACTGGTTGACATCGATCTCTCAAACAGGGGACATCGATCGATCGATGTACTTCAGCCCCTGACATCGATCGATCGATGTCTGACTGAAGACATCGAACCCTCAACCACAAGGACACCGATCGATCGATGTCACTTCATCCCCTGACTTCGATCGATCGATGTCGGACTGAGGACTTCAGTCTCTAAACCTGGTGACATCGATCGATCGATGTCACTTCAGCCCCTGACATCGATCGATCGATGTCTGACTGAGTACTTCAGTCTCTAAACCTGGTGACATAGATCGATCGATGTCCTCCAGAATTCAAATTTTTTGAACGTTAGAATAAAATCCAAGGTTGATTTTCAAGGTTTTCTCTTTCCAATCTTCTTCAAACTTCTTGTAGACTTTAACCCAACTTATTACATGCTTCCTTGACTATTGTATACATGTCTAAGATTCTCTAGGGTGGCTATACAAGATCAAATCACTCCATAGGGTGGCTAAAGACTATTTTGGCATTGTCTTGACATTTTTGAAGATGAAGACTTGGTGGAAGGCCTCAAAAACGTGGTGAACTTCTTCTATAAATGGAGGAGGCTTGGATGAAGCAATTACACACTTTCAACATCATCTAGCTTCATTTTACATTGTTGTACATTTCTCTCATACTTGTAAATTTGTTCAAAGCTTGTCTAGCTTTCTTTGATCTTCATTGTTGTATATTGAGAGAAAGAGAGTCAAGCATAAGAGGAACCATAATTATTTGATCTCTAGCTTGTGCTTAGACTTGTGAGAAAGTGTGAACCTTACTATATCTCTTCAACCCACTGTGAGAAGTTCTTAAGAGAACTTTTGTTGAAGTTGTGAGGAAGCAAGAAATTGTTCTTGCTACGAGCTGTAGTTGTTGTAGTTGCACAAGTGTGTTGTGTAAGAAGTTGCTGTTGTTGTTGCTTACACTAAAGTGTTAGTGTAAGTGTTGCTGTGGTTGTTCTTATTGTTCATAATAAGAAGAGTAGTTGTTGAAAATCCACTTTGGAAACAAAGTGGTAGTGGAGTAGAATCATTTACGATTCGAACCACTCTATATCCAGTGTACTCTTTCATTGTCTCTCATCTCCAATTCTTGCTCTGATTTTGAATATCTTTTTGAGTTGAGAAAAACAAGAAAATTCCGCAAAAGAGCCAAACACTCTATTCACCCCCCCCCCTCTAGAGTGTATTTCGGACCTTACAATTGGTATCAGAGCCTAACCTTGATTGCTTGGCCAATCTTTGCAAGTAGCAAGGTTAAAAGATCATGGCAACCTCAACCTCAACCTCAACCTCTTCATCTTCTAAGCCTACTGCACTATTTTCCGGATCAAACACTAAAGCTCCTATGTTTGATGCTCAAAACTATTCTTTGTGGAAATTTCGAATGATCAATCATTTGAAAGGCTGTGGATTTGATATATGGAGAGCTGTTGTCAAAGGAATTGAAGTTCCAATGATTACCAACTCAAAAGGAGAATCAATGTTTAAAGATGAGGATGACTACACCGACGAAGAGAAGATAAAGTTCGCCATAAATGGCAAAGCTTTTGACATTCTCTCAAGTGCTCTAATCACCACCGAGCTCATTAGACTCCAAGGTCTTGAAACAGCCCACGAGGCATGGAAAAGGCTTGAAATGATACATGAAGGAACTGAGCAAGTAAGAATGGCCAAAAGACTCATGCTCATGAAGGAGTATGAGATGTTCGGAATGAAGAGTGGTGAGAAGATTGAGGAGACAATCGATCGATTCACACGAATAGTGAATCAACTCTCCATGGTTGACAAGAAAATCTCAAACGAAGACCTTGTCTCAAAACTCCTCAACTCTTTGCCAAGAGAATGGACACCCAAAGTCACCGCCATCACCGAATCAAAGAATCTCAAGACTCTTACTCTTGATGAGTTATCCGGTAATCTTCTTACTCATGAAATTCTTATTGATGAACAAAATAGGATGAATCCCATCAAGCCTACACAAACATCACACAAGGGATTGGTGGTAGAGTCTGATGATTCGGATGAGGAAGTTGCTCTTCTAGTAAGAAAATTTAGAAGAATGGCAACTAGAAACAAAGCTCAAGCAAGAAAGTTTTTCAAGAAACCATCTAAAGAAAAGGAAGCAAGTGAAAATTGCTATAGATGTGGTCGACCCGGCCACTTCATTGCCGATTGCCACGTAAAGGAGCCACAAAAGCAAGAAAAGAAGGTCTTTCCTCAAAAGAAAAAAGCCCTCAATGCGGAGGTAACCACGTGGGATGATCTCCTTTCGGAATCGGAAGGAGAAGAGAGTGAAGATCAAGGTGTTGGACTTGTGGCAATGGCTGAAAATCCAAAGGTTCAACATACTTGTCTTATGGCGATAGAAGATGACCTTGAGGTAAATTCTAACCCTTCAAATTTGCATGATGAAATAGGAGATTTGCAAGATGACTTTGAGAAATTAAATCTGAAATATAAGCATTTAAAGAAAGAATTCAAGAAATGCATTTTAGAAAATAAGAGCTTGCATGACAAAAATATTTTTATGTTTCAAGAGCATGATATCATACTTACCATGCACAAAACCGTAGCTCTTGAAAATGAAGAAATTAGAAAAGAATGTGAGAAACTAAAATTAGACTTACAAAGACTAACAAATGGTAAAAACAACTTAGACATACTACTTGGAAATCAAAGGATTGGAAATGATAAATCCGGTTTAGGATTTAACTCATCATCTTCTTCTATTAAACCTAAGTCCTTGAAGAAAAAGGCAAACAATAGAAAAACACAACAAAATTCATCATCGTCTAAATCAAAGCATGTACCCACTTGTTTTTATTGCAACAAACTAGGACATGTAAAGAAAGCATGTAAAGCTCGATTTGAAAGCACATATGTTTGGAAGCCTAAGGGTCGAAAAACTAACCCTAAAGGACCCAACCATCAAAGGGTACCAATGCATACATCTTTTGGTTTTGTAGGCTCTCAAGATAAATGGAGTAGCCAAAGAAGAAGGAACCAAATGGCTTATGGACAGCGGATGTTCAACTCACATGACCGGAGACAAGACGTTGTTCACCAAGCTCAAGCTCCAAGATGGTGGAACGGTGCATTTTGGCAATGGGAGAGCCAAAATCCTTGGACATGGAGAAATTGGTAATTCTTCCTTTACTATTAATAATGTACTATATGTAGAAGGGCTTAAGTATAATTTGATAAGTGTTAGCCAACTATGTGATGCTAATTTTCAAATTGAGTTTGCGAAAAGAAAATGTGTTGTGAAAAAGAACGATAAGATTGTTTTTGAAGCCATTCGTAAAAATGATGTTTACAAATTTAGCACACATGAATTGATATCACAAAATGTTTCTTGCCTAGTTGCCAAAAATGATTTGACTCAACTATGGCACAGACGACTTGGACATATTAGCTTTAAAAACTTCAAAGAGATTTGCAAAAATGAAAAAGTCCAAGGTCTTCCAAAATTGAATTTCGAAAACCATGGCTTATGCGACACTTGTCAAAAGGCAAAACTTGTTAAAACAAGCTTCAGGCCCAAAAGTGAAATCTCCACCACCAAACCTCTACAATTGCTTCATATGGATTTGTATGGGGATATTGGTACAGCAAGCCTAAGTGGAAAACATTACACCTTTGTGGTGGTAGATGACTACTCTAGGTACACTTGGGTAATGTTCTTAGCTAAAAAGAATGATGCATGTCAAGAATTTATAAAGCTTTGTAAGAGATTAGAAAATCAAAGAGAAGACACAATTAAGGAAATTAGAAGTGATAGAGGTGGTTAGTTTGATGGAGAGTTTCAAGAATTTTGTGTATCCAAAGGGTATGGGCACAATTTTTCAGCTCCAAGAACTCCTCAACAAAATGGTGTTGCGGAAAGGAAAAATAGAACACTTCAAGAAATGAGTAGAGCCATGCTAAACGAATTTGAGCTACCCAAATATTTTTGGGCCGAAGCGGTAAATACCGCTTGTCATGTGATCAATAGAGTTTATTTGAGACCATTTCTCAAAAAGACTCCTTATGAGCTTTGGAAAGGTAGAGTACCAAATATTGGTTATTTCAAGGTTTTTGGTTGTAAGTGTTTTATACTTAACACCAAAGACAACTTGGATAAACTCGACTTCAAAGCGGATGAAGGAATCTTTATGGGTTATGCTCAAAATAGCAAAGCATTTAGAGTATATAATAAGAGAAGTATGAAAGTTGAAGAATCAATTCATGTCAAGTTTAGTGAATTCATTGATGATAAGTCAAACGATAATAATGATGATGATGAAGATGAAATAATCGAAGTAAGTCATGTAGAGAAATTTGAGAATCCAAAAGGTAACATTGTCATCGACCTTAGGATTGATCCACTTCAACCTAAGGTTGAAGATGAAGAAGTAGGAGGGGATACCTCAAATTTGCCGGATTCATATAAATATAGGAAAGATCACCCTAAAGAGTTGATACTAGGTGAAACTAGCCAAGGTGTAATGACAAGGAGAAAATTCAATGAAAATGCCTTCATTTCACAAGTTGAGCCTAAAAATATAAAAGAAGCAATAAATGATGAAGATTGGGTATTAGCTATGCAAGAAGAATTAAATCAATTTGAGAGAAGTGATGTGTGGGAATTAGTTGCTAAACCTAGTGATCATCCCGTAATTGGCACTAAATGGGTATTTAGAAACAAAATGGATGATAAAGGAAACATCACTAGAAACAAAGCTAGGTTAGTAGCCCAAGGCTATAGGCAAGAGGAAGGCATAGACTACGCTGAGACTTTTGCCCCCGTGGCTAGGTTAGAAGCTATTAGGATGTTATTAGCATATGCATGCTATAAGGATTTCAAACTATATCAAATGGATGTGAAATCCGCATTCTTGAATGGAATAATTCAAGAAGAGGTCTATGTAGCTCAACCTCCGGGGTTTGAAAATCATGATTATCCAAATCATGTTTTTAGACTCAAAAAGGCCCTTTATGGACTTAAACAAGCTCCTAGGGCTTGGTATGATAGATTAAGTAACTTCCTACTTGAAAACGAGTTTTCAAGAGGAAAAGTCGACACTACTCTTTTTATTAAAGAACAAGGAAACCATCAATTGCTTGTTCAAATTTATGTGGATGATATCATATTTGGTGCTACTAATGATTCTCTTTGTAAGCATTTTGCTAAATTGATGGAAGGAGAATTTGAAATGAGCATGATGGGTGAACTCAACTACTTTCTTGGTCTACAAATCAAGCAAACTCAAGATGGAGTATACATATCTCAAACAAAGTATACGAAGGATTTGCTCAAGAAGTACAAATTCGAGGATGGAAGAAGTGTGAGCACTCCGATGAGCACAAGTACAAAGCTTGACAAAGACGAAAAAGGAAAGCCGGTTGAGGTAACAAAATATAGGGGTATGATTGGTAGTTTACTTTATTTGACCGCTAGTAGGCCGGATATTTTGCATGCTGTGTGTTTATGTGCTAGGTTTCAAAGTATGCCTAAGGAATCGCATTTAGTTGCCATTAAACGTATCTTTAGGTATTTGAAAGGAACTCTGAACTTCGGTTTGTTCTATCCCAAAAATGGTTGTTTTGATCTAAGAGGATATAGTGACTCCGACTATGCCGGAAATCTTGTTGATAGGAAAAGCACCTCCGGGACATGTCAATTTCTTGGAGATTGCTTAGTTTCTTGGTTTTCCAAGAAACAAAATAGTGTGTCACTTTCCACGGCAGAATCCGAATATGTATCGGCCGCTTCGTGTTGTGCACAACTACTTTGGATGATCAACACCTTGAACGATTACAATGTTAAGTTTGAAAAAGTTCCCATCCTATGTGATAATACCTCAGCCATAAGTATAGCACAAAACCCGGTTCATCATAGTAGAACAAAACACATTGAGGTGAGACATCACTTCATAAGAGATTGCATCCAAAAAGGATTGGTATGCGTTGAGTTCGTTCCAACAAATGACCAACTGGCGGATATCTTTACCAAATCCCTTCCCACCGAGACGTTCGAATCAATTAGAACAAGACTGGGAATGATAAACATTGGTTAAAGGGTTAAAAATGTCAAAATTACAGATTTCTGCATACATAGATCGATCTATGTAAAAATTTCAGAGAATGATGTCTATAAAGACATCGATTGATCGATGTTCAGGACATCGATCGATCGAAGTCCCTGACATCGATCGATCGATGTCAGCGGGACAGAATTTATAAAACCGCAGGAAACCCTCATTTTTCATTTCAACACTTCAAACCCTAACTCCTCTCCTGCGAAAAACAAAACCCTTGATTCCCAAATTGCGAAAATCTTCCTCAACATTATCTTTTTCTTCAATAGTGTCTAAATCCACACTTATTCCTCAAAATCCATCACCACATTCAAAGAATTCTTGTCCAAATTCTCACAAATGGCCCCAAGAACCAAGAATCATCCCAAAAGGAAAAGGACATCTCAAGGAGACAATCAACCACATGTTCCAACTGGCTCAAGGACACCAGGGCTGCGGAAACAACCAGAGCCATCTCAACAACATCTAATCCGTGAGGTAAGAGAAAGTCTTCACATTCGAAATTTTCCCTGGCTTAAAACTGGAGAATATGAGAATGCATTGGCTACACCTCTAGGATTAGGCATACACACTCATATATCTCAGAGAGCCCAATTATTATTCACTGAATGGGAAAATAGCAATAGGTCTACCATTCCATCAAAAGTGCTCAAAATTGAGGACATTTTGAGCAATGCAGAATTGAGACCTATAATTGATTTGTTGTATGCTCAAAACTGGATGTTTTTATGGGATTCATCTGAGATGGGAGCTATGTCTACTCGTTATACCCGACTGTTCTATGCAAACTTTTGGATTGACTATCTAAATGGAAATCCATTTTCTCTGAATTCTGTTATTGATGGTCAAGTAGTCTCCTTTCACACTGCACAAATAAATGGTATTCTTGGTACACCTAATGAGGGATTCAAGGATTTCGATCCTTGGAAGTGGGATTTTAACAAATACCAAGTGACTGAAAATGAAGTCAAAACCTTTCTTGGATTTCACCCGACAAAGAACACAAATGATATGCCCTTGATGTATAGAGTCTTGCTTGCGATAGTTACCTTTTGTGTAAATGGAAAATCAGCCAAACTTCCCAGCAACCTAGACTTCTACATCACATACCGCATAGCCAGGCGAGAGCAGGTAAATTTTGGAGAAGTATTTTTTGAAAACGTGTTGGAGGCGGTCACGAAGAAATCGAAAGCACTTCCTTACAGTAATCTGATATATAGATTATTGAAAAGTTCAAATCTAGTACTGGATGTTGAATACGAAGAGGCGATTACGAATAAGGATTATTACACGAAATCTAACATCCAGCAAATTCTTAAGTCAAGAAAGGAAGCACAACGACGGGGTGGTGCTCAGGATCCGGAGGAAGATGAGGCTGAAAATGAGCCGGAAATACCACCACACCCCACTGAGCCAACCGTTGAACCCCAACCTAACCCTCCAAGTCCTACATCTCGAATAGACAAAGGCAAAGCCCCAATGGAGCAAGACAGTGAATCCGGGGATGATTTCGATATTGAATACGAGATAAATGACATCCAACGCACTCTTGGTCAATGGGGTGAAGACTTGACCAAGGAGGCTGTTCGTATAGATGATTTGGAGAAAGGCTATACAACGTTCCAAAACCGCTTGAAATCGCTGGAAACAAAGGTGGACACGGAAGTCAAGACACTCCAAACTGAGCTGAACGTGCAAAAGACCAAGTATCAGAAATTGAAAACCAAGCTCAAAGCCGCTCTCTCCGGACTATGTTTCTCCTCCGATGAGGAGTAGTTCTTGATGATTTCCCCTTCCCTCGTTCTTATGCTAGTTTTTTGAAAGTTTGAGTTTGTATCTCAAAACTTGATATTCTCTTCATAACCTTTATATTTTCGTGTTGGTATCTCTAATTTTTTTGATGCTTTCAAAAAAGGGGAGAAGTTTTTAAGTAGTATTGGCATGCATGCTTTGATATCATTATCATGTTTTGGCATCATCTTGGCATTGTTTTGGTATTGTTAGCATAAAAATTAATATGTTGACATGATTTGGTCTTAACATGAATTGTCTTGCCTCAGCTTGATATAGCTTTGGATGCTAGCTACTGATATGTTTTGGCATGATGGATTGTTGGGAAGCAAAATTGGATATTAACATGGCATGTGTTGGTTGGACGTGATAGCATGTTTTGGATAGGCATTGGTATTAAAAGTCACTTGATATGCGTTACATATTGAAATAGTGAAAATACAAAACTTGATGCATAATTTGAGGGGGAGCATGTTGGGTAGATTGGTAAGAAAGCATGAACTAAGGGGGAGTTGTAGAATATAAAAACATCTTTTGGATTGTGGTTTTGAAATCATCAAAAAGGGGGAGAATGTTAAGTTGTAAAACGTTTTGATGATGAAGAGATGTTTTGAATGAGTTAAAATTATGTTTAATATTTGATGCAAAATAGGCAAAACACATTATGTCCAAAGATGGTTGAGATTGGAAGTCACTGGTTGACATCGATCTCTCAAACAGGGGACATCGATCGATCGATGTACTTCAGCCCCTGACATCGATCGATTGATGTCTGACTGAAGACATCGAACCCTCAACCACAAGGACATCGATCGATCGATGTCACTTCATCCCCTGACTTCGATCGATTGATGTCTGACTGAGGACTTCAGTCTCTAAACCTGGTGACATCGATCGATCGATGTCACTTCAGCCCCTGACATCGATCGATCGATGTCTGACTGAGTACTTCAGTCTCTAAACCTGGTGACATAGATCGATCGATGTCCTCCAGAATTCAAATTTTTTGAACGTTAGAATAAAATCCAAGGTTGATTTTCAAGGTTTTCTCTTGCCAATCTTCTTCAAACTTCTTGTAGACTTTAACCCAACTTATTACATGCTTCCTTGACTATTGTATACATGTCTAAGATTCTCTAGGGTGGCTATACAAGATCAAATCACTCCATAGGGTGGCTAAAGACTATTTTGGCATTGTCTTGACATTTTTGAAGATGAAGACTTGGTGGAAGGCCTCAAAAACGTGGTGAACTTCTTCTATAAATGGAGGAGGCTTGGATGAAGCAATTACACACTTTCAACATCATCTAGCTTCATTTTACATTGTTGTACATTTCTCTCATACTTGTAAATTTGTTCAAAGCTTGTCTAGCTTTCTTTGATCTTCATTGTTGTATATTGAGAGAAAGAGAGTCAAGCACAAGAGGAACCATAATTATTTGATCTCTAGCTTGTGCTTAGACTTGTGAGAAAGTGTGAACCTTACTATATCTCTTCAACCCACTGTGAGAAGTTCTTGAGAGAACTTTTGTTGAAGTTGTGAGGAAGCAAGAAATTGTTCTTGCTACGAGCTGTAGTTGTTGTAGTTGCACAAGTGTGTTGTGAAAGAAGTTGCTGTTGTTGTTGCTTACACTAAAGTGTTAGTGTAAGTGTTGCTGTGGTTGTTCTTATTGTTCATAATAAGAAGAGTAGTTGTTAAAAATCCACTTTGGAAACAAAGTGGTAGTGGAGTAGAATCATTTACGATTCGAACCACTCTATATCCGGTGTACTCTTTCATTGTCTCTCATCTCCAATTCTTGCTCTGATTTTGAATATCTTTTTGAGTTGAGAAAAACAAGAAAATTCCGCAAAAGAGCCAAACACTCTATTCACCCCCCCCTCTAGAGTGTATTTCGGACCTTACAAATATGTCTATTTTAGAGATTAAAATCGGCCACGATATAGTGCACATGCTGAAATTTTCAGCATGTGTTACAAATGAGATAAAGTTTAAAACATTACCTTTTGTAGCTTCTTTCTCCAAGTCACCAATCTTGTAAACTTGATTCTTGACTAATCAATATGCCAACAAGGCTCCACATAGGCTCCATCAAGTGTGTTAGACGTGTATTAACATGTTTAGGCATGTGCTGAATTTTATTTTTGCTAACTTTGTAAAATAGTGCACATTTAATAATACACACATGTTATATTCCAATCAGCCCTTAATTTAATTTTCTAGAACACTTTAAGATGTATGACATATGTAAAAATTGTCTAGATACGTGTCGTATGATGTGCCAAAAATGTTCCATGTGTTGTATACGTAGAAAACCAAATTTTCGATATTTATCGATTACCCGATTTTTCTCTAATTAAATTCCAACTTTTTGCACATGTTATATATATTATGTTACATAATATAAAATTTAATTCTCAGCACTTAGCTGGTCTAAAGTGGTGCCATTAACATGTGACAAAATTGAAATTGAAATCTCCACAATTTGGCCTTAATGTGGGGTGATTTGTGTGTGCCAACATGGAATGATTTTATGGCTGGAATTATCATAATATGCACAAAATTAAAAATGATTTTTGAGGTGTAGGAGCTGGTCATCTATTTATGGCAAGTACGTGACACGTTGGCAAAGTTTCGGTATTCGCCCGATACGACAATTTTCGGTTTAGAACCTTTTAACGTGTCGTATTTAATTTGTCATCACCATGACTTATATCATATGATATAAGACCTGAATATACTCATAAATATGAGTTAAGTATGATGGTGTGACGTTAACGTACGTACGTAAAATATATAACGTGTCGGTAGTACGTTAGAATACATGTGTATGTGCCTTTTTCAAACAATCAGAAAATATATATTTATATATATGTGTAGGCGTGCCATATGTAGTAAATGGGGAGGAGGAGACTTTCCTTTCTTAGTCTTGTTGCCTTTGTGCCTTGTCCAAATGTAGCTTCCTTTAATGAACTACTTAGTTTAATTAACTAAGTACTTGACTTAATGAACTAGTTTAGTTCATTAATGGTGGCACCTGAAAATAGTATAAACACAACAAATGTTTGCCATATGATGTAAGCTTTAACGCTTCATGGCTCGTTAGTACGACAACATTATATATGACCTAAATAAGGCAAGTAGTAAGCAATATATCATGCACACGTTTATATCATGCACACATTTTTTGTCATGCTCATCTAAATCACATATTTTGAAATCACTCAAATTCCTTTTTCTCTACAGCCATTAGTTCGGTTATGTTCAAGGAGAAGGCAACATGTAGAAGCAGACATAGTTTGTGCTGCACATGCCTGAGGCAAGATATAGCAACACCAAAAAAGTTAGTTTTGTCACTGGTCATACAGGTGAAAAAACTCAGGCCCTACCTTTGGGCTCAGCTTGTCATAGTTATCACTCATCAACCTTTGAAGCAAAATCTCTCTAAGCTCGAGACCTTAGGTCGAGCAGCCAAGTAGGTTGTGGAACTAGCAGAATGACATTGACTGCCGTGTTAAGCCTTGCTAGAAAGTTGGGGTCACAAAAACTTAAATCGCACAGCAACTCTTAGCTTATCATTGCCTAGGTCAATGGGGACTAAAAAGCCAAAGAAGATTAGATGAGGCGATATTTGCTAAAGGTTGAGCAACTTAAGAGAATGTTCGAATCCTTTATGATTAAAGATATCACCAAATCGGCTAACAAAAGGGCTGATACTCTTTCTCGTCTAGCATCATCCACTCTGATAGCGATAGGCAAAAGAGCGTGATACAGCTCATTAAGCACCGAGCCTATGACCATGTTGAGGTACTCCAATCTAACTATTGCGGCATATGGATGGACGGGGTCATCAACTTCTTAAGTCATGGCTGAACAAGATAAACAAGCAGCCAAGAAACTGCGAATCAAAGCAGCCAGGTATGCTCTCTTAAACCAAGTTTTGTACATGAGATCTTTTTCTCAACTGTGGCTGAAGTGCATTATTGAAGGCGAAGGAGATTATATTCTTCGTGAAATCCATATGGGAATTTGTAGAAATCATTCACGATCAAGGTGTCCACATAAACATATTGTCTAGCCGGCTATTGTTGGCCGACCTTACATAAAGACGCTCGTGAATTGGTGAAAAAATGTCAAGCCTACTAGGTTCACGCTCTATATCCATCGCTCCTATGCTCAGCAGGCCTAATTTGAGGCCATGTGATGAGGGCAAAACCCTTACTTATAGTATGTGTGTCCAACTCCTACAATCACAGTCAATGTTACTTGAATCCATAAAGGCACAGGTCACCACAGGCGAATGCCGTTTACGATGAAATGCAATCGCTTCATGAGAATAGAACGTTTGAACCAGTGAAGTTGCCAAAGGGTAAAAAGGATTTGAAAAACACATGGGATTATCATGTGAAGAAAGATGAAAGTGATTTACAAAATCGACATGAGGCTTGTTTGTTGTTAAAGAGTTTTACCCAAAAAAGGTGTAAATTTTAACAAGATTTTTGCTCCGGTGGTGAATATGCAATCTATTTGGGTAGTGCACGGGCTAGCTGCTAGCCTTAGTTTAGAAACTAAGCAAATGGATGTGAAGACAACTTTTCTTCATGGTGATCTGCATGAAGATATTTATATGGAGCAACAGAAGGCTTTTAAGAGATTTGTAAGGAAGACTATTTTCATAAATCGACAGAGAATCTCTATAGTTTGAAGCAACCAAGGCATTATTACCAAAAGTTTGGTTCATTGATGATTAAATATGGTTACAAGATTACAAAGGCTGATCATTGTTTTTTTTACAAGAATATTCTCTGGTGGTGACTTTATCATTCTTTTAATATATATCGATGATATGCTAATTGTTAGAAAAAACATTTCCAAAATCAATGAGTTGAAGAAGATTTTTTGTGAATCTTTTGCTATGAAAAATGCTTGGGATTCAAGTCATATGTTATAGAAATACGAGGAAGTTGTACATGTTGCAAGAAAAGTACATTAAGAAAGTTATTCAGGGCTTCGGTATGAACAAAGCTAAAGTAGTGAATATTCCACTTGCTTGTCAATTCAAGTTTGTCACAAGCAGTTTCCATCTATAGATAATGAGAAATTGTGTATGAAGGATGTTTCATACTCGTTGGCAGTTGATAATTTGATGCATGTCATGGTTTGCACAAGACCGGATATAGCTCATGCTGTGGAAATCATCAGCTGTTATCTTTTAAATCCAGGAAAAAATCATTCGGAGCCGTGAAGTGGATTACGAGGTATCTTTGGGTGACATCAAATTTGAGAATTTGTGTGACATCAAATTTGAGACTAACTCTGGGATGTGAGAAGCCTACATTAATTGGTTATATGGATTTGTATCTAGCCAAAAGCTTGGATGATCGCAAGCCTACTCCAGAACATATGATGACTTTTGAAGAGTGAGCCATGACATGGCAAACAAAGTTGCAAAAGTGTGTTGCACTTTTTACTACCAAAATAGCCATCGTGAAAGTGGCGAAAAATTTGTTGTGATTGAAGGAATTCCTAATGGAACTCTTATTGAAACAAGCAAAATGTGTTTTGTTTTATGATAATCAAAGTGCCATTTATTCATCGAAGAGTTCTTCATTTCATCCAAGGCTAAGCATGTTGATGTTCGTCATCATTTGATTCGCGATGCTTTGGGTTCCATATTGTTGGAACTTGAGAAGAATGATATGGATGAAAATGGTTCTGACATGTTTACAAGAGTTTTTTCAAGTGAAAAGTTTGAGTTTTTCCCCAAGGCTTCTAGGTTGGTATTATTCTCCAACTAGTTGATCGGAGGAGTTCGTTGGGTTACCTCTGCTACTTAGAGAGGCCTAATAACTTAATGGAGCTTTAGCCTATAGTCGATTAGCATATTGGTGGTATCCTATGTCATATTAGTGACTTAAAGTATTGGAAGTGGGAGACACAAGAAGAAAAGGAGAGGGAAAATCTGAATTTTTTGCAGCAGCACTGACCAGCTTCGGTAAATCAAAATTTTCTAGATAGTCACCACAGTTTGGCAGGATGTTCCTTAAACATAGAGGCACACATTGAGTAATGGAGATGGTGTTTGGAGATCTCTAGGGCTATCTGAACAATAGAAATCCAAGACTTATTTTTCTCATGAAAATTTTTTCACGCTAAAACTCATAATGTCCTTGATTGTGTTAGTTGATTATTATGTATACAATAAAGCTCACCTATGATTTTACTTTTATAAATGAGTAACAACGGATGTGGCAGAAGGACATGAATTATGATTTCTTTATATCTTTATATGATACGGTAATATCATGAGCGGTGAATATTGATTTATATGTTTTGTGATAATATTGTCTGATTCATCATGAAACAAGTAGCCAGATCTATTGTAGGTTATTTGTATTGGAACGTGATGTTGTCTCTAAAAAATTTAGTTATTCCACATTTATTATTATGTATACGTTTCCTCGTAACTCTTTAGCTAACAAGCTTTTGTGTAACGCCCCGCTCTCGAGCCCTAGCATCTGGAACAGTGCACCTGCCGTATCTCGCTAAGGAGAATACAAGGCGTCGAATTAATTTCTTACTTGCCAGAAATGACGTAGAAATCTTTTTCCCGCAGAAACGTAAATCATAACTTAAATTAAATACAAATAGTCGTCATTACATTACTGAATAAAAATTTTGCTAATAAAACTAATAAAGAAGTCTGTGGAAAATCCTCAAAGTATAATTAAGAACAAACAGCTGCAGAGTCCTCTCGTATCCTAGATGCAGCTATCAGCCAGCTCACTCCGCTTGTCCATCCCGTCCTCAACAAAGATGTGCTCATAGTCCTCATCCGGTTCACCTAGGATGTAGGGGTGAGTGACAAGAAATCACCCAATAGATGTCTGCCTCAGACTAATACAAAACGTGCATACCGAAAAGATATAACCACATACCACATAAATATCATATAACATGCATAGAAGAAAGTAAACGTGGTAAGTAAAGCACTCCACATGAAAATGCACAAGTACGTGATGCATGATTCATCCACATGTCACACGCGACAAGAATCATGTAAAGCAATATGCCCATAGACCTATATGCAATGTATGATCCCGAGATTGACTAGATGCATGTAGCCCATATACTACAATCCACCCTGACCGATGCCTGTGACCAATACACCACGATCCATCATAACCGATGCCTATGGCCCGTACACTATGATCCACCATGACCGAGTACTCATGGCCCGTACACCAATCCACTCCTCTCGAGCGTCTGAGACCCGTACATCTCAACCCACTCTAATGCAATGCACGTGCCATGAATGCAACAACAAAGTCGCCTAGGGACCGTGCCCATCCTCACCATCTCCAGCACTCAATATTTGGTTCTGTAAATTTTTCGAATATTGTAAAGTTGTTATTTATTATCACCTTTATTTTTCCTAGGCTTGTATTAATTTTTTAAAATTTTCTACTGATTTTCCCTATTTTCACTTATTTATTCAATTTATTACTAATTATTTTTAATTACTTGCACTTACAAAAATTCAGAAATTAAGTGAAAATAATTTAATTTTAACCTTTTATATTTTGTGGAATTTATTTTGAATTTTCTGGTATTTAATAATATTTTTCTCGAATTTAAAATCATTTATTTACATTTTTCTAATTTCTAGAAATTATTAAATAAATAATTAACTCAATCTCCTTTTTTTCCTTTTTAAAACCAGGCCAGCCCTAACCTCTTTTGGCCTGGCCAACGTCTCTCTCTCTGGCCCTGCACATCTGCGGCCGCCTGTTTTTTCATTTTTTATTTTCTTTAATTAATTTTAGTTATTGGGCCCGACCTGCTACAGGCTGGACCGCTGGCCATCTGACCCAGTTTGCCTGCCGACCTGCCCCCTTTTCCTTTTTTTTTAATTTAAATGGGCCTGGCGCTACAGCCCGCAACCCACCGGCCTGTTAAAGGTCCGGCCCGCTGCAGGCTGGCCCCAATATAATTTTTTTTTATAATCCCAAGTTTTTTCCTCGGGGAGGCGCGCGCTATGCCACGCGCGGCCCTTCCAGCGGCACGTGAGGCACACGAGCAGCCTTCCTGACAGTTTTTCGAGGTAGATTCGAATTTCTTCCTATTTCCAACCTATAGGAACCTATTCTAAGACCAAAACCCAAGTGTAAAAACGATTTACTTGATGATTTATGCGTTTTTTATTCCAAATTTCAACTCCCCTTCTTATCAAACTAAACACATATACCTCAAACAACTTTTACATGCTCCACAAATCATGCACATCAGTCAAATTTAATAATCATGCATTCACACACATAAATAAGGCACGAAACACATATAATATACATTAAGGCATGCATGAATTGTATCCATTTGAAGGGAGAAAATGCACCTACCTTGACTGACACTAAACGAATGATCTAAATGGATTAGAACTCGGATTGGGGACCGCGCTAGCCTTTTTCCTCCTTTTCTCTCCTTTTTTTTCTTCTCCCTTTTTCTTCTCTTTTCCTTCCCACTCTCGTCTGCCGTTTTTTTTCTCCTCTGCTGTGGTTTAGCCGAAATTAGGTTAGGGAAAATGGGGAATTTGGAGTTTATGTAGTTGGGGAATTAGTGGTTAGGTAGGATTTGATTTGGGGATAAAATCTAAAATTTAAAGGTTAACTAAAATAAATCCCCCCTTCCCTTATCCCCTAATTCACGGCACAAACACCACAAAATCCTCCTTTTTTCTATTTTATTTTATTGTTTATTTATTTTATTATTTTAATGTCTTATTATTTTTATTCTCTTTTTTTGGACATAACATCCTACCCACCTTACAAAAAGTTTTGTCCTCGAGACTTTCTAAGAGCTGTGGATATCTCTCTCGCATATACTCCTTGAGCTCCCATGTCGCCTCGGGTTCTGTATGATTGTTCCACTGAACTTTAACATAAGGGATCACCCTGTGTCTCAATACCTGGTCCTTACGATCCACCATCTTGATAGATGCCTCCTCATAAGTCGTATCCGGCCAAATCCTCAACGATGGTGATCTAAAATATGGCCCGGATCCGGAACATATCTCCTTAACTGAGAAACTTGAAAGACGCTATGTACCTGAGCCAAGGCAGGGGGTAAAGCAAGTTGGTAAGCCACGATACGTACACTCTCGAGTACCTCATATGGACCAATGTAGCGAGGTCTCAGCTTACCCTTCAAACCAAATCGTGTAACCCCCTTCATGTGCAACACTCTCAAGTAGACCTTCTCGCCCACAGAGAACTCTAGAGGACGTCTCCTGGAATCACCCCAACTCTTACATCTGTCGTGAGTAACCTTGAGTCTATCACGGATCAACTTCACTTTCTCTCTAGTCCGCCCAACCAACTCAGGACCGGTGATAACACGCTCACCAACCTCGTCCCAACAAACAGGGGACCTACATTTACGTCCATAAAGCCCTCAAAGGGTGCCATGCCGATGGCACTGTGATGGCTATTATTGTAGGAGAACTCAATTAACTTGATCACACTATCTCAGTTCCCCTTGAAGTTCAATGCGCACGCTCTCAACATATACTCTAAAGTCTGAGTGGTCTTCTCTGACTGTCCGTCGGTCTGAGTATGAAACGCAATGCTCAAACGTAGCTCTGTTTCCAACCTTCTCTGACAAGCTAACTAGAATCTGGAGGTAAATCTCGGATCGCGGTCTGAGATGATGCTGACTGGGACCCCATGAAGAATGAAAATATCATCGATGTACAACATCAATAACCTCTCTAAGGTCACATCACTCGGCATAGGGAGAAAGTGGGTAGACTTCGTCAATCGATCAACAATCACCCAGATCATGTCGTTTTCGTTTCTTGTTTTAAGGAGTCCTACAACAAAGTCCATCGTCACATGCTCCCATTTCCACTCTGGTATCTCTAACGGCAACATCAAACCTCGCGGCCTCTGATGCTCTACCTTAACCTGCTGACAAACGAGGCATCTCTCAATGAACTCGGCGATGTGTCTCTTCATACCACTACACCAATAATCTTCTTTAGATCATTATACATCTTTGTAGCACCTGTATGAACAAACAACTTTGAATTGTGTGCCTCCCTCAGCAATTCCTTCTTTAGATCCTCATCATCAGGCATGCACAACTTTTCTTGGTACAAGATACTGCCATCATCATGAATCTGGATGCCTCAATCAGACTGGTCAACACCCTCTCTCGGATATCTCTAACCGTCACATCCTCTTTCTGCGCCTCTTTAATCTGCTCTATCAGAGGTGGTGTAATAATCAAGGCAGCCAGAACATTAGCAGTGGAGTCAACAATGTCAAGGTCAAGTTTCGCCATCTCTTTCTCCAATGGCGTCTGTCTGGCGTGGTTGGACTTTCTATTCAAGGCGTCAGCAATTCGGTTCGTCTTCCTCGGATGATAACTAACGGTCAGGTCATAGTCCTTCAATAGCTCAAGCCATCTCCTCTGACACATATTCAACTCCTTCTGTGTGAATAAATGCTTCAAGCTCTTGTGATCAGTGAAAACTTCGCACTTTACACCATATAAGTAATGGCGCCAAATCTTTAGTGCAAACACCACCACTGCTAACCCCAGATCATAGGTCGGGTAATTTTACTCATATTGCTTCAACTGTCTTGAAGCATATGCAATAGCCCTATCACCCTGCATTAATACGCATCCTACAACGAAAGTGTTAGGCTAGAGTCAATATATACATAATGGTAATTTAAAATTTATATACATATACCTAGACCATTCTTCGAGGCATCGTTGTAGATGACAAACCTTTCAGTCCAGAGGGTTGTGCCAACACTGGTGCAGTCGTCAACCTCCGCTCCAACTCTGCAAAGCTTTTCTCACACTCGGAGGTCCATATAAACTCGGTCTTTTTCTAAGTCAATCGACTCAGTGGTGCTGCGATCCTCGAAAATCTCTCCACAAATTTGCGATAATAACCCGCAAGACCAAGGAAACTGCGTACCTCAGTGACATTAGTGGGTTGGGGCCATTCTGTAATCGCTTCTATCTTCTTTGGGTCAACAGAAATGCCTTCCTTAGAAATCACGTGGCCCAAGAATGGCACACTCTTCAACCAGAACTCATACTTGTTGAACTTTGCGTACAATTTCTTCTTCCTGAGAATTTCCAGTACCTCTTGCGATTGTTGAGCATGTGTTTGCTCATTGGGTGAATACACCAAGATGTCGTCGATGAACACTACCACGAAATGGTCCAACTACTCCATGAATACTGTGTTCATCAAGTCCATGAAGGTCGCATGTGCATTCGTCAGTCCAAAAGGCATTACAAGAAACTCATAGTGCCCATATCGAGTGCGGAATGCCATCTTCGGTATATACTCCACTTTAATCCTCATCTGATGGTAGCCTGATCGAAGGTCAACCTTCGAGAATACCCTGGCACCATGCTCACAATTTGTTGCACACGAGTTGATATATGCACCAAACCGAATTCACAACGATTAATAAAAGACATTACATTAAACTGATCAAATAGATCGTCAATCCTCCGTAGTGGGTATTTATTCTTTATCGTGATCTTGTTAAGCTCACGATAGTCGATGCATAGTCGCATACTATTGTCCTTCTTCTTCACGAATAACACTGGTGCTCCCTAAGACGAAACACTAGGCCTGATGAACTTTCTGTCCAGCAACTCCTGCAACTGCTCATTAAGCTCTTTTAACTCTGCTGGTGCCATCCTGTATGGTGGCTTCGAGATCGGCTCAACCACGGGTATGAGGTCGAGCTCGAACTCTACTTCCCTGCTTGGTGGTAAACCTGGTAGCTCATCAGGGAAGACATCCTTAAAATCTCGTACTACTGGAATATTCTCAATTGATGGCGTATCAGCGCTGGCATTTAGAGCATACAAAAGAAAACCCTCGGCCCCTTTTCTCAATGCCCGAGAAGCCTGTGCTGCGGTCATGTAGATTTTCCTTGACTTCTTAAATTTGATAACCCCTGGAAGATGATCTCTCTCTTATCCGGTGTCTGCATACTGACCGGTCTCTGGCGACAGTCGATGGTAGCACTATATCTTGCCATAAAATCCATGCCTAGAATAATATCGAAATCCTTCATCTGGATCGGGATCAGAGTTCCAGAAAACTCCAACTCATTAATCTTCAGCTAGGATTCCTTATACTGATAATGTGATACTAGCATCTGGTTACCGGCGGCTTGAACACAGTAGGGGATCTCTAGCCGTTCTGGTAGAATACCTAGGTTCTTGACGAATCTCCTAGCGACAAACAAGTGGCTGGCACCACTATCGAATAGAATGTGTGCTGGGACTTGGTTAATTAATATCTCCCCTAACAGGTTCATGGTTATACATACAGCGCAAATCATAAAAACAAGAGCAAACATTTAATTAAGACTTTAAAATATTAAATTGCATAAATTAGAAGTACCTGTGACCACGTTTCCGACCTCGTGTAACTTAGCGTCCGTCATGACATGCACACGAGCATTGGTCCTCCCCTTTCCTCTCTACTACATCTGACTCTGTGGCGAAGGGGCTTGTGCTGGTGTAGGGCACTCTCTGGTGTAATGTCCCTGTTTGCCCCAATTGTAGCAAACTTGCTGAGCTCTCCAACATGGTCCTGTATGAGAATGACCACACTATACATGTACAAGAGGTGGCGGTTTAGCTGCCTTGAGTGGCTATGCTGCCGTTGTTGTAGAACCCTCAATCATCAATGGCCGAGTCGCCGATCCCTGCCGCTGCTGCGATGGCCCAGAGAATCGCCCAGTTGGGTGTTGGCATGGAATCTTCATCCATCTCCCTGATCTTCCCGAATAGAACTCCTCTTCCAATATCTTGGCCTTGTCGACCGCTGCAACCCGCACGAGGTCACGCTCGACCTCACGACACACCTCCAACAACCCCTCAAAAGTGGTAGGCTGGCGATATGATCAATGACTGAATGCGTGAGCTCAAGCCAGTCTTGAACTTCAGCATCTTTGCCCTCTCGTCATCCATGATGGCAGGCATGTATCTCCAAGTGCATGGAATCTCTTAGAATACTGGTCCACAGTCATGGACCCTTGTGTTAGGAGCTGAAACTCCGTCATCTTCCTCTGACTGGTACTCTCAGGAACGTACTGCCTCTGGTACTCCTCCCTAAACTGGGCCCCTGTCAGCTGTGTAGTCCGTCTACGTATAACACCCGCCGCCGTTGCTCTGCGTCTCCCTCTAGTAACGACACCACCATATCTACCTTCACGCCCTTTTGAACCCGCACCAACCTCAACTCCTCTGTCACGTTCTTGAGCCATGAACATCAGTATCTGGGAGTTCTACATCTTCCGGTAGAAAAATCGAAGACTCTGGGGTTGTCGTGGCGGTGGCTGCTGCTGCTGCTGCTCCTGCTGTTGCTGTAGGTGATCCATCTGCGCCTGCTGCTGGGCCACAATGTACTCAGAGTGGCCAGCATGCCTGCAAGTATCTTGGGGATGGTCCCTTAACCCTGCTGATCGTCACCATTATTACCAGCTGGCTCACGTCGTGGAGGCATTTTATGAAATTCAAGTTCATGAGACGAAATCAGATTAGTCAATAATAAGTTGAAAGGTTGAACGCTAATACATCGATAATTACCATCGGTACACACCTCTCATAACCCGATCATAACCTACGTCTAAGATCATATCTTAAGTCTACTTTGTTTATTAGGAGTAAAATCAAAATTTTACAAAAGATCGTAGCTTATGTCTAAGTGATCTAATTAATCCTGCCTCTCCGAGGAGGATCTGAAACCTGGCTCTGATACCAACTGTAGCGTCCCGCTCCCGAACCTTAGCATCGAGAACAGTGCACCCGCTGTATCTCGCTAAGCAGAATACAAATAGTCATCATTTCATTACTGAATAAAAACTCTACTAATAAAACTAATAAAGAAGAATGTGGAAAATCCTTAATGTATAAATAAGAACAAACAGCTGCAGAGTCCTCTCGTATTCTAGATGCAACTATCAGCCAGCCCACTCTGCTATGTCCGTCCCATCCTCAATAAAGATGTGCTCGTAGTCCTCATCCGGCTCACCTGGGAAGTAGGGGTGAGTGACAAGAAATCACGATGTCTGTCTCAAACCAATAGAAAACGTACATACCTAAAAGATATAACCACATAGCACATAAATATCATATAACATGCATAGAAGAAAGTAAATGTCGAAAGTAAAGCACTCCAAATAAAAATGCGCAAGTACGTGATGCATGCTTCGTCCACGTGTCACATGCAACAAGAATCATGTCAAGCAATATGCCCTTAGACCTATATGCAATGCATGATCCCGGGATTGATTGGATGCTTATTTCCCATACACTACAATCCACCCTGACCGATGCCCGTGACCCGTACACAATGATCCACCATAACCGATTCCCATGGTCCGTACACCATGATCCACCATAACCGAGTACCCATAGCCCATACACCATGATCCACTCCACTTGAGCGTCTGAGGCCCGTACATCTCAACCCAGTCCAATGCAATGCACGTGCCATGAATGCAACAACAAAGTCGTCTGGGGCCCGTACGCCCATCCTCACCATCTCCGGCACTCAACATTTGGTTCCATAAATTTTTTGAATATTGATAAGTTGTTATTTATTATCACCCTTATTTTTTCTTAGCTTGTATTAATCTTCTACTAATTTTCTCTATCTTTCATTTATTTAATTCTATTTATTACTAATTATTTTTAATTACTTGCACTTACAAAAATTTAGAAATTAAGTGAAAATAATTTAGTTTTAACCTTTTATATTTTCTAGAATTTATTTAGAATTTTATGGTATTTAATTATATTTTTCTAGAATTTAAAATCATTTATTTACCCTTTTCTAATTTCAAGAAATTATTAAATTAAATAATTAATTCAGTCTCCTTTTTTTTCTTTTAAAACCAGGCCATCCCTAACCTCTTCTAGCCTGGCCCGCGTCTCTCCCTGGCCCGGCCTGTCTACGGCTGCATGTTTTATTTATTTTTTAATTAATTTTGGTTATTGGGCCCGGCCTGCTACAGTCTGGCCCGCTGGCCATCCGACCCAGTCCGCCAACCAACCTGCCTCTTTTCTTTTTTATTTAAATGGGCCCGGTGCTGCGGCCTGCCAGCCATCAGCCCGTTAAGGGTCCGGCCTGCTGGCGCGCCCCGCAGGCCGATCCTAATACAATTTTTTTATAATCTCAGGTTTTTTCCCAGGGGAGGCACGTGCTGTGCCACACGCGGCATTCCTAGCCCATTTTTTGAGGCAGATCAGAATTTCTTCCTATTTCCAACCTATAGAACCTATTCTAAGGCCAAAACACAATTGTAAACACTTGATGATTTACGCCTTTTTTGATTCCAAATTTCAACTCCCCTTCTTATCAAACCAAACACATATACCTCAAACAACGTTTACATGCTCCACAAATCATGCACATCAGTCAAATTCAATAATCATGCATTCACACACATATATAAGGCAACAAAACACATATAATATACATTAAGGCATGCATGAATTGTATCCATTTGAAGCGAAAAAGGCACCTACCTTGACTGACCCTAAACGAATGATCTAAATAGATTAGAAATCAGTTTGGGGACCGCGCTAGCCTTCTTCCTCCTTTTCTCTCCTTTTGTTTTCTTCTCTCTTTTTCTTCTCTTTTCCTTCCCACTCTCTTCTGCCGTTTTTGTTTCTCCTCTGCTGTGGTTTAGCCGAATTTAGGTTAGGGAAAAAGGGGAATTTGGAGTTTATCTAGAAGGGGAATTAGTGGTTAGGTAGGATTTTATTTGGGGATAAAATCTAATTTAAAGGTTAACTAAAATAAATCCCCGTTTCTATCCCCTAATTCACGGAACACACACCACAAATTGTCATTTTTTCTAATTTATTTTACTGTTTATTTATTTTATTGTTTTAATGTTTTATTATTTTTATTCTCTTTTTTTGGACATAACATTTTGTGTCACCATGGTATAGGAAACATGTAGCGACAATTATAGTATCAAAGCCTAGCTTGATTCATTAGGCATAACATTCATAGATGAGAGTCATCGGTAGGCATTGGCTTGTTAGCCCTTCATTGGGGGAGGTTTACTCGGTGGTGCCATCTATTCACTTGTTTTGGAAAGTCTCAAAACCCCTGAGGTTATATAACCTGTCTAGCGCCTCATCATATAGCAAATATAGTTGCAATCCATTGTAAAATAGATGTGCGAGTTGACACGATTATAACAACGATATCCTTTTTAATGGAGAGCATAACAAACAAAAACATATTTGTCAGTGCAGAGATCGAGTTTACATCGATTAGTTTTTAGTATATGAATGAAAACAGAGCAATCAAAGATTTGAGGTTTGGGTGGCAAGTGTCTGTAATAGTGTTTTTTGTTGAAGAATTTGGGTAGATAGTTTAGGAGTTAAACGGATGTGGCGAAAGCTTTGGGCAAAATTGGTTTTGAGAATATAGGAATCAAACATCATGTAACCAGTAATTTCATGAAGGATTCGGTTTTCTCATACTGTAACCTTATTTTGATGGCGTGTGTTTTGGCAAAAAGTTTGGTTGATGAGACCATTATCATAGAAGAAGTTTTCAGTTTATGGTATGTATATTCACCGCAATTATTAGATAGAAGAATCTCGATCTTTGTTTCGAATTGGACATTAATCATGCGTAAAAGCTCAATGAATTTAGTACGGGCTTCAAATTTGTATTTTAAAAATAGATGCAAGTCATATGGGAAAAACCGTCCATAAATATAACAAAGGATTGAAAGCCATGAGGGGTAGGGTAGAAAGAAGTCTCCCACACGTTTAAGTAGACTAAAGAAAACATACGGTCCAACCTAGTATCAGTATATTCAAATATAATCCAATGGTTTTTTGCCTGATCATATGTCTCGCAAGGCATATAAGCGGATTGGCTAGTAATGAACTTAGAAACAGAAAATTTAGATAGCAGAAGGACCGATGGCCTAGACGTTAGTGCCATAACCACAGTTTTAGGTAGACCGTCCTGCAAGCGAGCATATACTGACCTTGTTGAACTACCTCGTCAACATAGTACATGCCTCTGCACTCATTACCACGCTTAATTATCTTCTTCGGGTAAATGTCCTGCAAGATCCAAAACTCAGGGTATATCGATACTACACAATTGAGATCTTTCGTGACTTAAGCAAGAGATAAAAACTTATAGGATAATATTGTAACATATTAACAATTATTGAGTGCTAGTTGTGACGGGCGGCGGCTGAATTGTCATCATCGAAGGTGCACTCCGAAATCGCCGAAGCTCATGATCGCAGCCATCATTCACTTCTGGGACTTCAATTCATCCTTTGTCAGCGACTTCGAAGATTCAATCTTTCATCTTTTTCGCAACCAACTCGACTCCCACCGGTAATTTTCTCTTGTTCCGTATCTTTCAATTTGCTTCAGCGATTGCTCTACAGTTTTGTTCGGCAGCCCCTTATTGCAAAATCTTCAATCTTTTAATTGTAATGCTGCAACATCATTTACTACTGGTCTTGAATTCATACTTGGTCTGAGATGGGACCGCCTCCACTCTCCAAATCATTTGCGGCTATGGTATCGTCTGCAGTTGCAGGCAGATTCCCATCGCGTGAGTCGGGACGCTATAAAGGATACCCCGTTGTTTCATTTACGCAGGATGAAATTGACATTGTTGCAAATCGCTTTAAGTACGTCTTGGTTGGAGCCTTTTGGCGTGGCCGGCCGTCTATGGCAGGCTTACGCGCCTCGATTGATAGAATTGGGTTCAAAGGTTCAGTTAGCATTGGTCTTCTTGATGAGGGACATGTGCTGCTAAACTTTGTTAACGAAGATGATTATACGTGATTCTTTTATCGTCGTCACTGGCATTTCCAGGGATACGACATGAAGGTTACGAAATGGACTCCGTCTTTTGATCCATGTCTAGATACCCCAATTGTCCCAGTGTGGGTGGCACTTGAGGGTCTTCCAATTCATCTCCACGATTATCATACGTTATATGAGATTGCAAAGTTGATTGGTACACCATTAAAGATGGATTCGGCTACCTTAAGTTTTCATCGTCCCTCTGTGGCGAGATTTTGTGTTGAAGTAGATGTCACCATGGATTTACCGTCCAAGATATTTGTGGACTGTGGCAAACACTCTTTCTTTCAAGTTGTTGTGTATGAAGATCTCCCTAGGTACTGTAGCAAATGCCGTCGGTTTGGCCACTTACTAGATTCATGTGGCGATGCGAAGGATCATGCGCCAGCACATCCAACAAAGAATGCAGGAAAGAATGAGGTGTTGATTCCAAAAAGAAATGTTCAAAAAGAGGTCGGAGAACAACCTGTTGGAGATTTTCTTCAGCATCTGACACAAACTGTTGGGGTAAAGGACGTTAATGACAGGACAGAGCTACAGGAGGCAACAACTCAATCCACTAATGCTACGGAATCGCAGTACCCTGTGACTACTGCTGATCCATCTATATCGCAGATTTTCTCTCGTCTGACTACAGATTTATGTCATGTACTATTAGTGCCGCCAACATTGGAAGTTCAAACACAACAGGATCAGCAGCAGATAGATACATCTACAATATCTCTACAGGCCGCTGAAGATAACATAGAAGAGAGAGCAGTCCACATATCTCCTCCGCCCTTGGAGGTTTCAGGCACGACTGTATAGCATGCTCACGCGATGAACCCACCGTCTGAAGTGGCTCCGGAAGTCCAAATTCAATCCATTCAAGTTGAATTGCCAGTTCCACTAGCGATAATGCCAGCCATTGACCAGCCTGCTTATGATCCCTTAATTGAACAGTTCTATCAAGACCACTTTCGGGAAGAGGAAGAGGAAGTTGATTTGGCACTAAGTTCGGACAATGAAGCTTCTCTCTCATATACTCATCGTAAAGGGACTGAATATGCTGATCTACGCGAGAGTTTGCTCATTGCGGGAGATGATATTGATTGTTGCATGACATCGACTGGTGGCGGGACTCTTCTTGGCAGACTATCTCGGAAAAAGCGCAGATCTCGGAAGGATCTTCCACCACCTCCACCGTCCTCAATGGTTACTAGACGGCGCAGTCATCGTTCTTTTGAACTATAGATAGATTAGCAGTCCCACGACTGATCATTTGATTACGTTTTCTTTTATTTTAGTTTGTAGTAACGGCTGCCCTCGGCCATTAACGCGGGATATTTAATGCATAAATAAAATCCGGAAGGTATCCTTCCGTTTAATAAAAAAAATTGAGTGCTAGTTGTGGGAAAAAGGCGATACTTTCCCCTCCCTGAATAGGAAACAATTATCCACTTGTAGTTTCAATGTGGGATATAGTATATATAGTGAGTGGGGTAAAGTCTTAGGGATCGTATGCCATAGTACCAGTGCTCCACACTCAAGAATTCAGTCGGTAAATTTGTTCGCGGTTGGATGAGACATGGGTTGTATTTGGAGAACTCTGGATACTTAGAAGAATTTTGTAACTACAGTGGTCAATCTATAATTTGGGCAAAGTTTTGGGGCCTGTGTATAATTTCAGAAAAACTTGGAGGCTGAATTGTATTTTTTAAAACAAAAGGCTAGGGATTTAATCCCACACCTTTGTTACTTAATTTTTTGCGATTCCTTCCTCCTTGGGTGCGCTCCCCTCCTTCTTTGGCTGAAATGAAAGGGCTAACACTGAAGCCTGCACCGCCACCATCTCTAGTGGCCTTTGGCCGTGTGTATCTAATCTCCACATTAATATTGCTGAGCGGAGCTGTGGTTTTTCCAACACCTGTATGTCGAGTCCATCAGAACTCCGTCGACTGTCCATTGTGTTTGTCTATGGTTGTCTCATGTGGATCATTCCGAAGGCTGTTTTCAGCTGATTGTGGGTCTGATTTGTGATCGATTTTGAGGAAATTTGTTCTTGAACTTGGCCGTTGGCCGTATGATTTTCCTGATAGGCTCTTTGTCCAAACAACAATGAACATATATTCTTCTGAGTCATTCGTTCTATTTTTACTAGGTTGTTTTGTTTTTCTATGATTGAGTCTTGTTGGGTTTGTTGATGGTTTGCTGGCGATTCAATGTGTTTATTGCTTCTGAGTTATACATAACATAAATATTGCTATAAATATTGCTCTGATACCTTGTTAAAACAACAAGATCAATTTGGTGAAAGAAAGTTTTTTTCACAGTTTATTCAATTACATTGTCTCCTATCTATAGGGCTCTCAACACTCTAAATATGAAAGTATACATCAATGCTACTATATTCTATTTTATGATTAATTACAATGATTGACATGGTTTATTCTGTCATTACATTGATTGATTGACTAGAATCATCTAACAACTGTCAAGAGAGAAGCAGTGGTTGTTTTGTAAATGTGAGTTAATTAAATTATTATTTTAGAAATAACTATGAACATTAAGGAAATTTTGGTTAAAAGACCACTAAAGTTTAAAATTTATGAATGAGGGGTTTTTTTTTTGTCTAAAATGATGGTGTTGTACCTTAATAACTATTATAAAGATTACAAGATTATAAACTTTGGAAACGTCTCTGGTCTCTTAAAGATAAATTTATATCGACATTAACTAGAAACTTCGTTTGCATTTAGTTCAACTTGAATTCTTATCTGCCATTATAAAAATCTAATCTAACAATGATTGTTCATGAAGAAAAAGTAATTACTTCTTTTTCTTTCAAATTCATTACCATTGTATGCCTAAAGTGTTTTTTTTGAATCATCCTCTATTCTCACAAAACTGTTGGAGAAATTGAAGTGGGTGAATGAGAAGTTAATGCTCCAAGTATGGATAAAATAATTTGAAAGCTGGTTTCTTAACCGTAATTCAAATTTGAGAATCGGTTACATAAGCATAATTCGAATTTGAAAAATCAGTTATGTAACCGTAATTTAATTTTGAAAATCGGTTATTCAAATTTGAAAAGCAGATATCTGTTATCTGATCTAATGGTAGCAATATGATCCGACGGCTGTGGTTAAACTGTCAACTAACCACCCTAATCAAATTTTTCCCTATAAATAGTAGCTAAGTTAACCTCTCAGTCACAATTACTCAGGATCCAATATTCTCATCCCCTCCTCTGCATACATGTGCTGTTCTTCTCTTTCTCTTTCTACATTTTGCATCAAGTCCGAGAAGTTCAGGGTATCTTACAGGTTCCTAGAGTTCATACGCTGCAGTACCGCTCGTCTAAACTGACTTCTGTTGTATCCTGGGAGACGATTGTTCCATCCGGTTTGGCACAGTATACCAAAGCAATACGTCTTAAGGACAGAGTCCTGGACTCACCTCGGATCTTTGCTCAGTTGAGCTGTTGAGATTATTGCAAAGCTGAGCTTTGCTTTGTGCTAAGCTCTGCTATTGTGCTTAGAACATTCGTTGTTCTGAAGCATTGTCTTGCTGATCTTTGCTTCGTGCTGAGCTCTGCTGTTTGGTTGAGGACATTTGTTGTTCTGCAGATCTGCCGTGCTGAGCTATGCTCGGCTGAAGCGATTGAAAGCCCAACTTTCGTAGTTGTGCTGAAGTGCCGATGTCGGTGGATCGGTGATCAGGCCAGAACGTAAATACAATTGCGCTGACTGGATTGGTATGATCTGTCTGATCAGTCTGACTTTACTTCAGCTCGGCTGGAGGGCTGATAGCACCTAATCACTGTTCTGAAGTGCTGTTCAGTTCAGGTCGGCAGATCGTCCACTGCTTTATTCCAAGAGCAATTTGTACAGAAGTCAACCTGACGTGAATTATTCCCAACAATTCTTAAGACGTATTCGTTTTGAGTCTGTACTGATTCCTGTTTGTTTTTGATCTTACAGAAACCTGATGGAGAATGCAAGCTCTAGCTCGGCTCAAGGCGCAGACGTATAGAGTTCTGGCCCAATGGCACCAAATGCTGGGGTGCAGAGACATGCTCCTCCTGCACAGTGTCCTGCAATGGCCCAAATGGAGAAACTTGAGAAATTCAATAGGAGCTTCTTCAAGCGTTGGCAGCAGAAGATGCTGTTCTTCTTGACTGCCATGGGATTGGCTACCTTTCTGACCGAGGACCCACCTATGGTGAATCCGCTGGAGGACCAAACCCAGAATATGCAGAACAAACATTCTGTTGAAGCATGGAACTTCAACAATTGTGTTTGTTTGAGCCGTATTCTGAGTTGTTTGGACAACTCCTTGTATGGTTTGTATTGCACGTACAAAACCGCAAAGTATTTGTGGCAGGCTTTTGAAAAGAAATACCGTACGGAAGATGCCGGCACTAAGAAATTTATTATCGGCAAATTTCTGGATTTCAAAATGTCTGATTCTCGCACTGTTGTTTCTCAAGTTGAGGAACTTCAGACGTTGGTTGACGAGATGGAAGAGGAGGGCATGTTGCTCAGTGAATCTTTCATCGTGGCTGCAGTGATTGAGAAGCTACCTCTTTCGTGGAGGGAATTCAGAAGCTATCTCAAACACAAGAGAAAAAGAGATGACATTGGAAGATCTGAGTGTTCGACTCCGCATTGAGGAAGACAATCGCAAATCTGAGAGAACGCCACAATCAAGCTCTTGTCAGGCTAAGGCCCATGTTGCAGAGGCCAAGAAAAAGAAGGGCCAACTCTGGGTGAACAAGAAAGGCAAGCCGATTGCCAAGAAGTTCACCAGGAAATGCTACAACTGTGGCATTCAAGGGCATGTCAGCAATGAATGCAGAAAGCCCACGAAGAAGCAAACCAAGACAAAGGCCAACATAGTCGATGCCATGGATGATCTGAACCTCTATGCGGTGGTCTCAGCGTGCACCGTTGTGGGGAACAACGAATGGTGGCTTGATACTGGCGCCACTAGACATGTCTGCTCCAGCAGAGAGATGTTCACGAAGTACCAGCCCGGGAACAACGAACAACTTTACATGGAGAACTCAGCCTCTTCGAAGATCGAAGGCGAGGGCAAAGTTGTTCGGAAGCTCACCTCAGGGAAGCATCTGACTCTGCAGAATGTGCTGCACGTCCCTGACATTCGGAAGAATTTAGTATCTGGATCTCTTCTAGTCATGCATGGTTTTAGACTAGTTTTAGAATCCAATAAAGTTATTCTTTCGAAAATTGGCATGTATTTGGGGAAGGGGTACTTGTCGAATAGGATGTTTAAAATGAATGTCATCACTATTGTACCCAAAATAGATTTGCCCGCAGAGGCTAATAAGAATGCTTCCTCTTCTGCTTACATGCTTGAGTCGTCTTGTTTATGACATTTTCGTTTGGGACATGTTAATTATAAGTCATTACAACGTATGGTTAATATTGACTTGTTTCCCAAATTAAATTTTGATAATAAAAAATGCCAAATATATGTTGAAGCGAAGATGACAAATGCGCCATTTCCTTCAATAGAAAGGAACACTGAACCTTTGGATTTAATTCATACCGATGTGTGATTTAAAATTTGTGCAAACGAGAGGTGGTAAAAAGTATTTCGATGATTGTACATGATACTGTTATGTATACTTGCTAAGTAGCAAAGACGAGACCCTTGATGCTTTCAAGGACTATAAAAATGAAGTTGAGAATCAACTTAGCGAACGAATTAAAGCAATTCGTAGTGATAGAGGTGGCGAATATGATACACCATTTAATAAATTTTGTTCAGAACATGGCATTATTAATCAAACGACTGCACCATATTCACCTCGATCGAATGGTATTATTGAACGCAAAAATCGTACTCTAAAAGAGATGATGAATGCTATGTTGATAAGTTTGGGTTTGCCGCAGAACTTATGGGGGGAAGCAATTCTCTCAGACAACGTCATTTTAAATAGAATTCCATCTAAGAAGATGAATGAAACCCCATACGAGCTTTGGAAAGGCCACAAGCCTAGTTACAAATACTTGAAAGTGTGGGGGTGTCCGGCAAAGGTTGCTGTACCTAAACCAAGACAAGTTAAAATCGGGCCTAAAACGGTTGACTGCGTATTTATATGATATACGACTAACGGTAGTGCATATCGGTTCTTGGTGCACAAGTCGGATATTCCTGACATACATGAAAACGTTGTCATGGAGTCAAGGAATGCTGTGTTCTTCGAAGATGTCTTTCCGAGGAAAGACAAAAATCAAGAAGAAACAAGAATTAGTAAGCGAATGCATGAGGCGACTCCTCAAGGGGGTGAGGAGCTTCGTCAAAGCAAGTGTGCCAGAATGCCAATTTTGTTTGGACTGGACTTTCTAACCTATATGGTAGAAAATGAGCCAATAAATTTTTCCAAGGCAATGTCAACTCCAGAAGCTCCATTCTGGAAAGAGGCACTTAATAGTGAGATAGACTCGATTCTTCAAAATCACACTTGAGAGTTGGTTGACCTTCCACCTGGAAGTAAACCACTTGGTTGCAAGTGGATTTTCAAGAAGAAACTAAAAGAGGATGGGTCTATTGAAAAGTATAAAGCCAGGTTGGTAGCTAAAGGCTATCGACAAAAGGAAGGCTTTGACTTTTTTGACACCTACTCACCAGTGACTAGGATTACTTCTATAAGGGTGCTAGTTGCTATTGCTGCAGTCTATAACTTGGAAATCCATCAGATGGATGTGAAGACTGCTTTTCTGAATGATGAGTTAGATGAAGAAATCTATATGGAACAACCCGAAGGTTTTGTGGTTCCAGGAAAGAGTTTAAAGTTTGTAGATTCGTTAAATAGTTGTACGGACTTAAGCAAGCACCTAAACAGTGGCACTTGAAATTTGATCAAGCTATGCTAGCTAATGGTTTCAAGATCAATAAGTGTGACAAGTGTGTCTACATTAAAAGAACACAGAATGCATACGTGATAGTATGTCTCTATGTAGACGACATACAAATCATGGGGAGTAATCGGGACATAATCTTAAACACAAAGAAGATGTTGACGAGAAACTTCGATATGAAGGATATTGGAGTTGCCAATGTTATTCTAGGAATTAAAATTTCTAGGATAACCGAGGGACTCGTACTGTCACAAAATCAATATATTGAGTCTGTTTTAAAACAGTTCAATATGGTTGATGTGAAACCAGTAAAGACTCCACTCGACTTAAGTATACACTTAAAGAAGAACCGAGGTTAGTCAGTAGCTCAATTGGAGTACTCGTAAGTAATCGGAAGTCTAATATGCATAACAAACTATACAAGACCAGACTTAGTATGCTCAGTAAACAAATTGAGCAGGTTTACAAGTAATCCAAGCGATGAACATTGGAATGCTCTGAATAGAGTAATGAGATACTTAAAGTATACAATGAATCTTGGAATACATTACTCAAGATATCCAGCAGTATTGGAAGGCTATTGTGATGCCAACTGGATATCTGATAGTAAAGATTCTAAGTCCACCAGTGGATATTTATTCACGGTTGGTGGCGGTGCTGTGTCATGGAAATCCACAAAGCAAACGTGCATACCTCGTTCCACGATGGAAGCGGAGTTTATATCACTTGATAAAGCCGGGGAAGAAGCTGAATTGCTTCAAAATTTCCTAGATGATGTGCCATGCTGGCCTAAGCCAATTGCTCCTATCAGCATACACTATGATAGTCAGTCGGCTATAGGACGAGCTCAAAGCAGCATCTATAATGGTAAGTCTCGGCACATGCGTCGGAGACACAACACCATTAAGCAGTTGATCTCTAATGGCATGATTTCTATTGATTATGTAAAATCAAAGGAGAATCTTGCGGATCCGCTTACAAAAGGCTTGCCAAGAGATCGGATGTTAATTTTGACAAATGGAATGGGACTAAAACCTATAATGCATGAATCTTTGTAACGGTAACCCAACCTTGTTGACTGGAGATCCCAAAATCTTAGTTCAATGGGACAACTAAGCTATGGAGTTCAGTGAGCTTTTACCTATTCTGTTAAATAGAAGTGCTGTCTGCAGAGAAATGAGGATAAGATGAGGCTTTTAATGGTTCCTATATCTTGATATGTCAAGTGGGGTATGGCAGAATACTCTTGATAGGAAACACCTATGTAAATGTGAAGTGTGGCCGCTTCTATGAGAATTTTGTAAGGCCAAAGTTCTCTAACACACTTTCTGAAATCAGGCGGTTCATGCCAAAACGAACACAATCATGAGAACCAAAAAAAGGTGTTAAAGGAAATGTTCTGTGAGTACCATTGTCTAGATTCACACTAAAGGCCGGTTATTTCAAGACATTAAGTTCACTAATTAGCTGAGTGGATCCGATAGTATATCACAAAGAAAGGTTCAAAGCCGAAAGCTACCTATTCTGATGCAACATTTTCTTGTCTGATTTCTCGGTAGAGTCTGCATAAACACTTGCATTAATTCTCATTCATGTGGGGGATTGTTGGACAAATTGAAGTGGGTGAATGAGAAGTTAATGCTCCAAGTAGGGATAAAATAATTTGAAAGTCAGTTTCTTAACCGTAATTCAAAATTGAGAATCGGTTACTTAACCATAATTCGAATTTGAAAAATCAGTTATGTAACCGTAATTTAAATTTGAAAATTGGTTATTCAAATTTGAGAAGCGGTTATCTGTTATCTGATCTAACGATAGCAATATGATCCGACGGCTGTGGTTAAACTGTCAATTAACCACCCTAATCAAATTTTCCCCTATAAATAGTAGCTAAGTTAACCTCTCAGTCACAATCACTCAGGATCCAATATTCTCCTCCCCTCCTCTGCGTACACGTGCTATTCTTCTCTTTCTTTTTCTACATTTTGCATCAAGTCCGAGAAGTTCAGGGCATCTTACAGGTTCGTAGAGTTCATACGCTGCAGTGCCGCTCGTCTGAACTGACTTCCGTTGTATCCTGGGAGACGATTGTTCTATCCGGTTGCGCATAGTATACCAGAGCAATATGTCATAAGGACAGAGTCCTGGACTCACCTTGGATCTCTGCTCAGCTGAGCTATTGAGATTATTGCCAAGCTGAGGTCTGCTTTGTGCTAAGCTGTGCTATTGTGCTTAGAACATTCGTTGTTCTGAAGCATTGTCTTGCGTAAATTTGCTTCGTGCTGAGCTCTGTTGTTTGGCTGAGGACATTCGTTGTTCTGCAGCTCTGCCGTGCTGAGCTCTGCTCGGCTGAAGCAGCTGAAAGCCCAACTTTCGTAGTTGTGCTGAAGTGCCGAGGTCGGCAGATCGGTGATCAGCCCAGAACGCAAATACAATTGCGCTGACTGGACTGATCAGATCTGTCTGATCAGTCTAACTTTAGTTCAGCTCGGCTGATCTGATCAGTCTGACTTTAGTTCAGCTCGGCTGGAGGGCTCATAGCACCTAATCACTTTTCTGAAGTGCTGTTCAGTTCAGGTCGGCAAGTCGTCCACTGCTTTATTCCAAGAGCAATTTGTACAGAAGTCAATCTGACGTGAATTATTCCCAACAAAAACAACAGAAATTACCAAAGATTACTTTTTCATTTTTTCCTTTTCGGTCTTCCCAAATTAAGATCTGAAGAGGGGTCGAATCGCGCGATCTGACATACGTAGTCTTATCCTATACTTTGTGCAAGAGCCTGTTTTCGCAACTTAAACCCGTGACCTCAAAGACACAAAGCATCAACCTTACCAGTTGCTTCAAACATTTGAACTATAGATACATTTAAAATACATCAGGCAAGTGTTTTAACAACTTTTAGAATTCTATACTAGACGTGGATGTACCTAATTGTGGGCCACATATAAATTGAGTTATAATGTGGGAATAACGAATAAGTAGTTATACATTTGTCAACTTATATTGTACCATTGTAATCTTGGAAAGCTATCATAAAAATATTTCACGTAGTAAGGATCCTAACAATTAATAAAATTTAAAACACTACGTGGAATATGAAGTCATGAGTAGCTATATATCATAATGCTGGAGACGCAGATTCCACAATCGGTTGTATATATTTAGGGTCATGAGCTTATACTCATTCATAGCATGAAGATTGTTTTAGAGGCTTCCGCCTATGATATGATAAGAGAGGGTGGGATGTACACAACCTTAACCATATGTTAAAAACACATAAAGGTTATTTTCAGATGACACATAATGAAATTGCGTTAAGTTATGTCGATCGACTGCTGGTTCGTAATATAAGAAACGTCTACATCAGAAATTAACAAAAAGTGTTGAAATGAGTTAATTTGTTGTCATTCTGAATTTGTGATCCACTTGGTGGAACTTTTAACATTTTTCCAATCACCAACTTTATGATTCATGCATCTATTATGATATATGATACATAACAATTCACGTTTTCATGATATCAAGATGTTTCTTTTTATTTGAATATCCACTTACGAACACCTTTGATTGTTATTCTTTTTGGAAGAATTATAATTTATTCCTTGCGGCAACCATTCCCAAAAATAAAATAAAAAATTTATGCTAAAACGTAACCGCATTAATGTCTCCCTTCTTTTTGACCCCTAAATTTTCTTATTGACAGATCCAGCTAAACTTTACCAAAACCATCTCAAACTTTCTCATTGTACTACGAGAACATTGAAGAAAGAGAAGATGCAGGTATTCCTCCCATCAGCCAGAAAATCATATCAGCTTTAATCTTTTGGGTTAAACAAGAGTGCATCAGCATTAGCGTTACTCAAAGTATAGAGCATTTCTACATTCAACACAGCATTAGAAATGCTTATGTCCCATTCTAAGATATGGGTTCTTGGAAATGTTTGGGTTGTTAGAACAGCAAGATCGATTAGATTGGAGAAAGTTTTCTTTCATTCATAATTTTTTCAATTATATCATCTATCTATAGAACTCTATACGCTCTAAATATAGCAGTATACATCAATGTTAGGATATTTTTTTTATTACTCATTACAATGATTGACATGATTTACACTGTGAATACATTGATTGGTGGACTAGAATCTTCTAAAACTCCCTTTGAGTTAAGTAATGTGACCACCAATATCAAACTTAACCAAAACAGAGTCGAATATTCGTCTGTTGACTGCTTTTGTGAGAATATCTTACATTTGGTCTTCGGTTCTTATGAAAAGAAGCTTAATGACCCAAGCTTCGAATTTTTGTTAATGAAGTGCCAGTCCACCTTAACATGCAAATTGGCGCTATGTTGTCACACAAAGACTTTGTGGGGATTCTCAAGTGGAAAACCAATTTCTGCCGGCGCCTTTTCCTTTTGGTTATTCGGTAAATTGATAATTGTTTTGACTAATAACACCACGTCAAGTGGAAAACCAACTAGAAGTGGATCGCCTACCATTGGGTTTCCTGCTCAACCAGTATTGGTTTAAACTTCAAAGTCTAGATGTCCATTCTTGATGAACACTATACTTATTCCCGATGTGGCTTTGAGATATCGCACTATCCACATGACTAAGTCTATTTGTTCCTTCTGAGAGTTACACAAAAACTGGCTTGCTACTCCCACTAAGTATACGATGTCAAGTATAGCGTGTGACAAGAAGATTGGCTTCTCGACCAACCTCTGGTATCAGTCTCTGCCTGCTGATAAGCCTTTCGATTTTATCTGAAGCTTACGATTCACAATCATCAAAGTATCACACGGCAGCAATCAACAACCCCAAATTCAGCCAGAAGATCAAGCGCTTACTTCCGTCGAGAGATAAAGAATCACTTCTTTGACCGAAGAACTTCGGTCCTCAATGTAGGACCTGTAAGGCACCACTAGAAGGGGGGTTGAATAGTGGGCGCGGATAATTTGGTTTTGGAAATGTTTTAACCCAAAAATCCAACTTCTGAAAACAATTTCTATTTTCAGATCCTGTTTTGCAACGTTTGAAAAACTAGGTTACAGGCATTCAAAAATTCTGAAATTTAGAGATATTCTAATCTCAGATGTCCTGAGTATCTTCTAAAAATTTCAGATGAAAATTCAACCTCTAACCCTTTGAACAATCGTTTGTAGTCAGATTACGCAAATCTGCCAGAAACAGTAGTCTGAATTGAAAAATTTATTTCGATAAATCCGTAGTTCCAAATGGTCTGAAAATTTAATGAGAAACCCCTTACTATATGTATTTATATGGGTTGAAATAGTTTTAAAAAATTCCTTTGTGATGTATGTCAAATACATCCAAGTTCTCAACCTTTGCAAGTCTGAAAATCAGATTGCACTAGTCTCAGAACTTTTAATGTTTGAAAGACTTATACTTGTCTAAATAGGTTGACACTTGCTCCAAATGAAACTTAAGAGGTGTTTCTATGTGTCTGAAAAATTTTACGATTTTTGAAATTCGTTTACTATTTTTAAGATTGCAACGAAATGGATATAAAGTGCTGGAAACTGAAAGTACTGTGCAGTAAAGTAAAGAACACAAGGAATTTTATACTGGTCCGGTTAAATCAACCTACTCTAGTCTTCGAGGACACCTTCCTTGGTTATCACTAAACAAAATAACATCTTACCACAAAGGTTTCTGGAGTTACACACCAACTCCAACCCTTTACAATCAAACAAGCAATCACAATGATCACGAACACCACCACCGAGCGGATGAAGGTTTGATCACGCCTTGATCAACTTTTTACAACAATGAGGCGTGTATGGTGGTATAAATAGAGCATATTCAGTATGTTTGAACATGAGTACAATAGGCTTGAGAGAGAAGGAGAAGAAAGAAATGTAGAAGAAGAGAGTAGAGAGTCTTCTTGCACTTTTGAAATTGTAAGACTTGTCTTGCATTTGAGTTGCTCTTCTTCTCTTCCTTTTATCTCAAAGTGGCCACCCCCCTAGGGCATCATCCCATCTTGCAAATTCTCTTTTAAGTCCTTGGAAGAATGCCTGGTATAGATGTGACATCAACTTGCTTACTTGGCATAACTTGATTGGATGATTGTATTGGCCTTGCTTACTTGGCACTCCTTGATTGAATGAGATTTTTCATCACTTGATGACCGTAAAAATCTAAGAAAATCATTCAAAACATATGCCAAAATAGTAGTAAACACCTTACCAAATATCATACAATTAATCCTAATTAATTTGGGAAAACAATTGATCTCCATTAACTCAAGAAAATCGGCCAGCACATTTGTCACACATGCTGAATTTTCAGCATGTGCAATAATCTCAAGACTTTAAAATTATTACCATATTACTACACATTAATCCCTTGAATATTGAAAAGCAAATTAATCACATTTAAGACTTGAATTTCGGCCACATGAATTCACACATGCTGAATTTTTGTCATGTGTTACATTTGTAACAATATTTGAAATATTACCTTGTGTAGCTCCCTCCATTAAGTCACTAACCTTGTGTAGTCCATTCTTCACCAATCAAGATGCCAACTAAGTTCCATATAAGCTCCACCAAGGCTGAATAGGCGTGTGATGTAGGCTTGAATATGTGCTGAATTTTATTTTTGTAAACTTTGTGAAATAGTGCACAATAATTATACACATATGATATATTCCAATCAGCCCTAATTTGAATATTCTAGAACTTAAGTATGTACTAAATATGTAAAAAGTGTCTATCTACATGTTACATGTCATGCCAAAAACGTTCCATGTGTTGTGTTTGTAGAAAAGCAAATTTTCGACTTTTGTCGATTACGCGATTTTTCTCCGATTATATTCCAACTTTTTGCACATGTTATATGTATTATGTCACACATATAATACATAAAATAACTTTAATACTCAGATCTAATGGCTGATTAAAGTGGCGCCTACATGTGCTTGAAATGTGAATTTGGAATCTTCACAATTTGGCCTTAATTGGGGGTGATTTTTGTGTACTAATATGGAATGAAATTATGGATGAGTGTACCATGTAAGCCACAAAATTTGTGGCCATTTTTTAAGTGTAGGGGCTGGCCAATCTATATTGGCAAGTACATGACACGTTAGCGAAGTTTCGGTAGTCACCGGATGCGATAATTTTTAGTTTAGAACCTTGTAACGTGTTGTTATAATTTTGTCATCATCATGACTTATATCATATGATATAAGACCTGAATATACTCATAAATATGAGGTAAGTATAGTGGTGTGACGTTGACGTACGTTCGTAATATATATAACATGTCGGTAGTACGTTGGAATATATGTGTATAGTGCCTTTTAAAAACATTCTGAATATATATATATATATATATATATATATATATATATATATATATATATATATTTTATTTAAGAGAAATTTTATTACGGAAAGCCTCACTTGTGGCGGAGGAAAACCATATTACAAAAGTCAGTGAATGTAAATAAATGAATTAACGAACTAATAATGTCATATCTCCAGTCGTATATGATATGCCGCATTAAAACCTTGCCAAGTAAAACCACCCTTGTGGATAAAACCTTGGCGAAGGAAAAAGCGTACATATTTATACGGCTGTCATTGATATGAAGTTTGTGGAAAAATATGTACAACCGAAAATGTGCTGCAGGCGGATAGGAGAAGAAGATGAGGCCCCAAACAGGATAATCGCCGACATTTGATCTGTGTTGTAGGGAGTTGAACCAAGCTTCAAAGTCTTCATAGAAAGTAGGATGCCATCGTGACAGACTGATTAGAGGGTGCACTTGCTCCATATAAATGGTAGACGTCGCATGTGTAATCTCGCGCGGATGAAAAGAACACATTAATAGAGTAGAAAGTCCATAAGCAAAAAGCATAAACAAAATGTGTAATTGCGTACCCAAGTCGCCTTGACTAGCCAGCCAAGGCGACAATGTGTAAATTCCAGCAGAGCACTTCCTAGAATGTAGTTCCGTGTCATCGCATGATTGTCCGCAACTCGGGAATGTCACAATGAGAGTGCAATATAGGCACCAATATGATATCCAAATCGCTCCCATGAGACAAAGTAGCATGTTATATTGATATATTAAACCGCATAATGCATAAAAGGTGGGATGAGAAAACATACCGTGCCCGCCTGCAGCCCAATGGGTGCAGGCAGGTGAGGCAGAATAGTGCCAATCCATATGGAAGACCGCAAGTATCACGGGAATCGTAGGTGAGCCGACGTGAGATCTAAAGTAACAGCTGCCTTGACCAAAGACGGTAGATTAGCTGAGGAATAGTACTTCGTAATTGGGTTTAGCATGGCCTGCTGTGCTAAATAATGTGCTGCCATATTTGCTTCACGATAAGTATGACTGATAGAGAGTCGATGAGAATGAACCAGATGAAGAAGCCAATGGATGTGATAATTCCCATGGGTTGCGTTCGACTGCCTGATACGATCAGTTAGTTGGACGCAGTCTGACTCGAGGGTAATTGAGCGATAAAGCGGAAGGAAATAAAGAAGACCAAAAAGCGCAGCCTGGATTTCTGCATGAAGAGGAGCACATTGTGGTAGTCGGAATGAAATTGCTCCTAGACATAATCCTGTATGGTTACGTAATATGGCACCGCCCGCCGCAAAGTGGCGGCCCACTGCAGCATCCACATTTAGTTTCAATCGGCCAGAAGGCGGAGTGACCCAACGAACTACAACTGGTCGAGGCGGCCGAGGGGGAGGTAGCCATCGGAATACTTGACGTGGATAGGCACAAAGTTTAGAGCCTGCTATTTTTTTGTGCCATAGAGTAATATCATAACGGATGGTGGCTTGTAGAGAAACTGTTGTACATGTTGTTTTGTCCTCATAAACAATAGATGTATAAGCACGCCAAATGTTGTAAACAATGATAGCGGGAATCACAATTTTATAAACCCCAATAAGAGAAGAAAAAGATGACCGATACCACCAAGCAAGAAGATAATGGCGTAGGTGCAAGGATGAAGGAGGGGGACAATGCAGCTCACTTGCAAAGTAAGACCATATAGGATGAATATAAGAACAAGATATGAAAACATGGTCAATCGTGGCCGAATCGCGCCTGCAGAACGGGCATTGTGTTGGCTGTGCCGCAATATATCGGCCAATATAATCCTGAAAAGGCAATGCTGAGTGAAAAATACGCCATAAGAACAGTCTAATAGAGGGTGAATGATGCTTGGACCAAATAAATGAGAACGACAGCATAGTGGGAGAGGAAGTTCTGCAGACATCATATGCACTCTTGATTGAAAATTCCCCTAGTGTTGCTGGTATCCATGTGAGCTGATCATCCTGTCTTATCGTGTGCATTAAGCAGAATGAATGAATACGGCAGATTGTTCTCCAGATCGGTGAGTCGGTGAGCCGAGGTATATAGTCCTGCCGCTGACCATATTTTGCATGCATGAATTGGCTCCACAAAGTTGAATGCTGATGATAAGACCACCAAATACGACAATGATATGCCTTTTGAAGGACAGTTAAATCTCGGAGGCCTAAACCTCCCTCAGACTTTGGTTTAGTAATGTTTGCCCATGAGACCCAATGATGTCGTCTACCCCAATAAAACGTAGCCATTTTGCGATGAATAATTTTAATGACCGATTTAGGGATTCCTCCCGCGGCCATAATATGAAGAGGCAGTGCAGCTATTACCGATTGTAAAAGCACGAGTCGGCCTGCAGTAGATAATAATTTAGAGTGCCACCCCTGAAGTCTGTCATCAATATGCTGTAACAGTGAGACACAGTGTTGAGAACGAGAGATGCCCTTGTGTAAAAATGATCCAAGATATCGAAATGGCAGAGTGGCAAGACGCATGCCCAAAATATGCATGAAACATTGACGTTGATGTGGAGTAACAGCCGCAGAAGGAATCATACTACTCTTTTGGAAATTCACTTTCTGGCCTGAGGCAGTTTCATATTTTTGAAGAAACATATGAAAATGTCTTAAATTTTGCTGTGTACCTCGAAGAAATATGAGAAGATCATCTGCATAAGCCAAATGCGTAACTGGAAACGGCATGCGTCCCATGCGAAACGGCTCCAACACACCCGCTGATGTCAAAGCTTTTAAGCCTCTGCTGAAACCCTCTGCTGCTAAAATAAATAATAATGGAGATAAAGGATCTCCCTGCTTTACTCCTCTAAACGGGCGGAAATAAGTTGATGGTTGTCCATTTATTAAAACTGCAAGCGTGGTGGCACTCAAATGATTCAGAATAATACGCGTAAAAAAACCTGAAAATCCAAAGGCCTTTAGGATTAATTCCAAGTATTCCCAGCTAACTCTGTCAAAAGCTTTCATCATATCCAATTTAAGACAGAGTTGTGAACCACCTCGATCAAGCATATGAATCATCTCTCGAGCCAGCAAAACGGATTGTGAAATATCCATACCCGGCAGGAAACCAGTTTGTTCGGGGGAAATTAGACGTGGCAACAACTTACTCAAGCGACTAGCAACGATTCTGGTACAAACTTTACTGATGAAATTTGTGAGACAAATAGGACGATAATCACTGAAAGTTGTAGGAGAAGCTTTCTTTGGAATTAATGTGATCAAAGCACTCGCCATAACTTTGGGTTGTGGTACGCCAAGAAAAAATTCTTGAACTGCTAAGATAACATCCTTGTGTATAATTGACCAGCAGGCTCTATAAAAGTTACCATCAAAACCATCAGGCCCCGCTGCACTGTGTGGATCCAAATGCCAAACCGCCGCCTTAATTTCGTCAGGCATGGGAATTTGAATTAAGGAGGCGTTGTCATCTGCTGAAAGCAGAGATGGAATATGACATAGAATGTGATCATAATTGCCCGTTGCTTCTCTCGCAAATAAAGTTGTATAAAACGACACTGCTTCAGTCATGATATCATCAGGGGTAGAACAGATAAGACCAGTAGATGATTGAATTTGCTGAATCTTAAGATGTAGACGCCTGCCTTTGACAATAGAATGATAGTAACGAGTATTTGCATCTCCATCCTTCAACCATCGGACTCTTGCTTTTTGTTTCCAGTAATGCATTTCATAGGAGGCTGCTTGTTGATATTCTGCCTTTGCGCGATGGTATTCCGTACGTCTCTCCTCTGTCGGCTGCATGTCCCAATGTTGTTCAGCTTGTGTAAGCTTAGCCTCAGCTTGTTGAACTCGTGAAAAAATATTACCAAAGATGTCTTTATTCCATTGCTGCACATCCTTTTTGAACTTAAATAATTTATCATAGAAACCATACATGCCTCCCATTGTTGGATACGCATTCCACGCATCACGCATATAAGCTGCGAAATCTGGATGCTGCAGCCATGAGTCTAAAAATCGAAATGTGCGTCGCTGTGAACCCATAGCATGTCGGCATATTAAGAGCAGTGGCGTATGGTCTGACGCAATTCGAGGGAGATGCGTAAGCTTCAGGTCTTCAAAGATATCATGAAATTCGGAATTGATAAACAACCAATCTAATCGTCGACGTAACCCGCCGAGACCTCGACCATCCGACCATGTGAACCTAGAACCCTGAAATGGCAGCGACATCAAACCACATGACTCTATACAATCATTGAAATCTTGCAAAACTGAGAGTGAAGGCTGAGATCTCCCTTCATGATCTGAGAGAGAACGGAATATATTGAAGTCTCCCCCTACAACCCAAGGAAGTGTTGTATTTTCCGAAAAATCACATAAAGAAGCCCACAATGCACGACGCAAAAGTGGCGTATGGTTGCCATAGACTGCCGAGAGGACAAAAGGACACTGCAATTGCCGAAAGAGTAATGAAAAATGTACTATTTGCCCTTCATCCTGTACTGAGACCAATTCAAAGTAAGAATCACGCCAGAAAAACCATATACGTTCAGACTGCGATGCATAT
>AP025045.1:18650100-18874599 GCA_036186865.1 Eustoma russellianum
CGTTCAGACTGCGATGCATATGAATTGGAAAAGCCAAACTCCAAAGCATACCGAGAAACAGTATTAGATGCATGCTTAGGCTCTATAACCACAAGTAAATTTAAACGATGTTCATGAATTAAATGATGCAAACGAGGCTTGGAGGCACAAAGGCCTCGTGTATTCCATATCATAATATTCATTGAGAAAGGGTAGTGTTACTTCCCTGTATCGCATGCGAAGCGCTGCGTGTGAGAATAGACGACGGAGGTAATGGTGGAAGATCCTTTTTTGACCGACGTTTTCGACGTGGTACCACCTGAATAAAATCATCTGTCGAGTCCTGTAAGCGAGAGATTAATATATCCGTATCAAGAGTAGCAGGCAACTGCTGGATGCGAGTAGCGACATCTTCTGGCACCATAGTAATTTCAATGTTGTCTGTAACCGGAAGGTCAGTATCAGACGAATGTCCAATATCACCGGATTCCATGGAATCACGCAATGGTTCCAAATTATCTGCTGGATTATGTTCAGTGAAAATTGCGTCGCGAGTGGGGGATACCTCGCAGGGAGGGTCTTCGGACAAATCAGGAGCTGGCTCTGAAGGGTTAGATGGTGCAGCAGGGCACGGAGTAACCGCATCTGACAACGCCGGAGCCTGCTGTGATGGATTAGATGGAGCAGCAGGGCGCGATTTAACAGGAGTCCACCGCTGTGCCTGTGGTCGACGTGGAGGGGGTGGCGGCGGTGGGGGAATATTATTCTCTGAAGTGGGCAGGCAAGTGGAGGCTGCATGGCCTAACCGTCGACAAGAAGTGCAAAACAAAGGTAAATCTTCATAAGTAACAGTTTTCAGAATAAATCGGCCTTTAGCTTCTAGATAAATTTTCTGCGGTAATTCTCTGGAGATGTCAATTTCCACACACACACGTGCAACTGACGGTCTAAGGCCCTCCACTGTCGCAACATCAAGTTTGATAGGACTTCCAATGGGCTTCACAATTTCGAATAAAGCTTCATTTCGGTGAAGATGAACAGGAAGGCCAGGAAAAGCGATCCAAACTGGCACAATTGGCACATCAGTGGACGGATCAAAATCTACTGTCCATTTCGTTATCCGCATATGACATCCAGAAATATGCCATGATCTCCGATAAAAGCAACGTAAATAGTCTGCTTCATTGCGAAAATTGAGAAGTATATGTGTCTGATCAATAAGAGTGATACGGAGATCTGGTTGAAAACCAATCTTTTCAAAAACTTCCCTGATCACTTTCAATGGAGGTCTCCCATACCAAAAAGTACCCACTAACGAATATTTGAAAGGAGCAGCAAGTTCATCAATTTCCGAATCTAAAAAGGATATCAAAGGAATACCTTTATACCGAGATACCGTTTTGGGAGAGATGTTGATTGTCTGAGATGTGTTGGCACCGGTTACCACAGCAGCGAACGACGGCGCCGTGGTAGACATGTCGAAGGAGAAAGATGGGTCACAGATTGCAGAAGAAACAATGCCGGCAGAGAAGAAAATGGCCGGTGGCAGAGGGCCGAACCGGCAACTGCGACGGCGGCCAGAAGCCGCTGATCAGTGGGTGACGCAGGCTACCTTGTTACTCACAGCACGTATATATATATATATATATATATATATATATACATATATATATATATATATATATATAATATGAAAAACATGTGAAGAGGTGGGAGGAGACTTTCCATTCCTCAATTTGTTGCCTTCATGCCTTTTCCAAATATATCTCCATTTAATGAACTACTTAGTTCATTTAACTAAGTACTTCACTTGATGAATTAGTTTAGTTCATTATTGGTGGCACCTGAAAATAGTTCAAACACAACAAATGTTTTCCATTTGATATAAGCGTTAAAGCTTCATGGCTTGTTAGTATGACAACATTATATATAAAGTATATAAGGCAAGTTTGTCACAAAAACGTGTCAAGTAATAAATTGTGTCATGCATTTCTTAAACACGCATTATTTAAATCATGTCTTTTGTGATTTACTCAAACATGTTTTCTCAACACTCAAGAAATATTTCAGTTTCCCTAGATTTTTCATCTCAAATTCCCTAAACAATATCTTTCGAAGTTGAGTAATTTCTTTTTCATCATTCCTCATAATAATGATGTCATTAGCATAGATGATCAAGTAGACAACGAGGTTTCTATTTCATTTAAAGAACATAGCGTGATCAGCATTACTCTGTCTATATCCATTCATTCTCATAGCCATCAAAAATCTCCCAAAATACGCACGGAGGGATTGTTTCAATCTATAAAGTGCCCTTTTTAACTTACATAGTTTATGATCGCCGTAATCTTTCGAGAATCCCAGTAGTGCCTCCATATGTAGCTCTTTCAACTGTCTATGTAAAAATACGTTTTTTACGTCAAGCTGAAGAAGTGGCCAGTCATTATTCACTACAATAAAAAATAGTAACCTGATAGTATTGATCATAGCCGCAAGAGAGAATTTCTTTGAGTCATCAATGCCATACGTTTGTGTATGTCCTTTAGTTACCAGTCTCGCTTTGTGCTGCTCAATCGTACTATCTGCCTTATACTTGATAGAGAAGAACCACCTGTGTTCATCTGGTTTTTCCCCTTTTGACAGGGCACACTTTCCCCGTGTGTCATTTTTACATAGGGCCTTTGTGTCTACGTCCATGGCTTATTTCTGTTCAACTATCTGTCTTGCCTCCTGAACTATTTTTGAAATTGCTTCTCAGAGTAGTTTTGCTAAAAATCTTGAGCACTCTCTTAAATTTTCCCCTGTGTTCACTAAATACCTAAAAATCCAGGACATGCGCCTTTTTAGTACCGCTCATGAGGTACCCCAATGTTTTTCCTGGGTGGTAGGACAAATATTCTATGTTCCTCTGTGCTGTCATGAGTGAGATCAATAGTAACAAGGTCATATGAAATATTACCAAGAATGTTGAGAAAAAGAGTTTGAGTGATTCAAAAAATGCATGATTTAAATAACACGTGTTTAAGAAATGCATGACACAACTTATTACTTGACATGTTTTTGCGACAAACTTGCCTTATATATTTTATATATAATGTTGTCGTACTAACAATCCATGAAGCTTTAAAGCTTACATCAAATAGCAAACATTTGTTGTGTTTGAACTATTTTCAGGTGCCACCATTAATGAACTAAACTAGTTCATTAAGAAAATTACTTAGTTAAATGAACTAAGTAGTTCATTAAATGGAGATGTATTTGGAAAAGGCGTGATGGCAACAAATTGAAGAATGGAAAGTATCAACTCCTCATTAAATCAGACGTTTTATATATATATATTTATATATATATATATATATATTAAGATTTTTTTTAAAAGGCACAATACATATATATTCCAACGTACTACCGACACGTTATATATTTTACGAACGTACATTAACGTCACACCACTATAATTACCTCATATTTATGAGTATATTCAGGTCTTATATCATATGATATAAGTCATGGTAATAACAAAATTATTACGACATGTTACAAGGTTATAAACAAAAAATTATCGTATCGGGTGACTACCAAAACTTCGTTAACGTGTAACTTACTTGCCATATATAGTGGTCATCCCTACACGTCAAAAATGACCACAAATTTTGTGGCTAAAATGGTACACTCATCCATAAAATCATTCCATGTTGGCACACACAAATCACTCCCAATTAAGGCAAAATTGTGGAGATTCCAAATTCAATTTTTAAGCACATGGGGCACCACTTTTAATCAACCTTTAGAGCTGAATATTCAAGTTATTCTATGTATATTATGTGTGACATAATGTATATAACATGTGCAAAAAATTTGAATTTAATCAGAGAAAAATCGTGTAACCGACAAAAGTCGAAAAATTCGATTTTTTACGCACACTACACATGGAACGTTTTTGGCATGACATGTAACTGTTGAGAAATATGTTTGGATAATTTTCAAAGTCATGATTTTAAGTGGTGAATTCTTAAAAATGTCACATATGGTGTTATAAGTGATTAAAAGTTGAAATAAAATTGAAACAAATGAAAAAGTTACATCGATCTCTACATAGATCTCTCAGCCAGGGATCAATGTATACATAGATCTCTTCATAGATCTATCAGTCAGAGATCGATGTACATCGATCTCTACATCGATCGATCGATCGATGTCACACAGAAGCAAAAGCTGAGACTACTGTGAGATATAGATCTCTCAACCAGAGGTACATCGATCGATCGATGTATACATCAGTCTCTAAAATTGAGACATAGATCGATCGATATCCAGAGTTTTTAGAAATATTTTTTTTCTAAAATTTGATAAAGTGGTTGTTTTTATTTGTACATTATTTGTATATGTTCATTATGTGATTATTATTTGTTTATGGTGATTATAATTACATTGTGACTAACATGCCTTGGAAGTTTCTGCAACTTACCAGTAAGGGCAAAATTGGTATTTTGAGTTTTGTAGGAACATGATATGGTGGATATCTATCAAGGACTTATTCTAATCTTATTTATAATGATAAAGATGATGTTATGATTATTTTTGGCCATCGGCGTCATTTCTGGAGTTTTCACATGCTAGGGGTATTTTGGCCATTTTACCTCCAAGGGTATTTTTGGTTTTCTTATTCAAGGAATCTCTTGAATATATTCTTATCATTATTCTGGAGTTGAGCTATTATTATCTTGAAGATTATATGGTGGTTCTTTATCTCATTCTCTCACATGATGATATTATTGACTACAGCGGGATATGTGACGATTTGAGATATCACATTCTATTTTTTCTTGATGGCCCTCTTATATATGTTATGGGAGCATATTTATCATCATTATACAGAGAATTTAATGGTTTCAAAGGTGTGTAAATGTTCACTACATGCTGGAAGAAATAGTTGGAATTTTGGTGTTATATATTGATATAATCTTGTCAATTATTATTTGGTGATTTCTTCTTCAAAAATCTGAGTTGATATACATTTATATATGTCCAAAAACATGATTAATCAGATGGATATGATATGGCATTTATTTTATAGCTTGGTGACAAGTGGACCAATTAAAAAGTAGCCAGTTGGCAAAATTGCCAACTTGGAAATTTTAAAGTAGTAGCCTGCGGCTACTAAGGGGCTGTTTTGAGTTTGAACTTGTCAAAGACTCACATGCCTATTCTTTTGCAAGGAGTTGAGGTTATTTTGGTGGCATTATCCTCTCTTATTATCTTCATTTGGCTAAGGATAATCAAGACCTTCCTAGGTGGAAAAATTCGGCCAACATGTTGATATCCAAGGTGGACCAATAGTGTTGTGTTATTTTGCCAATTGTACAAGGCCAACCAATGATGTGAAGACACTTGGACTTGATGATGAAGATGGTGACACATTGGAGTTCTTATCTCCAAGGCTCAAATCACACTATAAATAGAGGCAATGGTGAAGAAGATGAAAGACACTTGAAGCTTACTTGAAAGCATTTGTTGATTTGTCTAGCTATCATCTTCTTGTTGTTGTTCTTGTTTCATTCTTTGTAGCAAAGGAGTTCTTGTTATATTTTTTGAGCTACAAGCCTCTTGAGCTTCATTTGTAAGATTGATTAGCCAATTTTATAAGGCTATATCAATAGGTGGTAGAGGTGTTGCAACTAAGTGTTGCATAGAATGTGTTCATCCAAGTCTTGAATAGGGTTGGTGTATAACCCTAGGATGAAGCTTGGTCCTTGTTGTAAGGTGATTCATTTCATAGTGAAATCCAAGGAAAGATGTTTCTTGTGACTGGAGTAGGTCACATTGGCAGAACCAGGATAAATTCTCGGTGTCCTTGTCTTGTTTCCTCATTTCTGTTTTCTACCTGTTTTTACTACATTTTTCACACCTTCTCACAATTTTAAAAAATAAATAAACACTTTCAAAATTCGTGATTTTTGGTGGATTTATACTTCAAACTGTTAGCTTTAATTTTCAACAAGAATAACTTGATTTGAGCAAGGAAACGTTAGTCTTTCAGTCTTTACAAAATAACTGCTCCAATCTGGCTGCAATCTGACCAGTTTTGAGAAAAAATAAATTCTGTATTTATCAACAATTTTTTAAGGTCAGGGCATTTTGGAAACATGAACTACACATCCTAAGGAGTGTTTTGATATAAAGAGCAACCTTTTTGGTTGAGTATTCCAAGAGAAACATGTTTTTGAAAATCAGCAACATTATGTCCAATTCTGTCCAGATTGACCATCTGAATCTTTTTATTTGTTTGAAGGGTCAAACAATCTTATTTTTGTCTAATGTTTGGACAGAGTAATTTTAACACGTTGAAGATAAAATCTAGAAAGATTCATAATTTTTTGAGTTGTGTACACTTATTTTTAAATTTTTCAAAAACGGGTTCTGAATCTTAAGTGGTCTCAGATTCTGTTTTCAAAGAGGATTTTTACAAAGGGTAGTAGTGTAATTTCCGCTAACAACTATTCATCCTCCCTCTAGTGGTGTTTATTGCAGGTACACGGTCCAACATTTGGTATCAGAGCAAGGCCAACACCACTCAAAAGAGGCAAGACTCAACACTGTACGAACAAGAAAAGGCCAAGAAACAAGAATTCATTGTAGACTGCTTATCTCAAATCAAAGGTTTGAAGCATTCGAACACTTCAAGAAGCTTTGGAGCATTAGTATTCACTTGATTAAAGATTCAAGGTATTCATTTTAAATCATACATCATGTCATCAATCTCTCATAAACGAGTGTACTCAAAGTCTACGAATGAGGTAACATCTACTCCCCATTTTGATTCTGATAACGAGATGACTTTTGATGAAATGTATGATGAGTTTATGAAAATGCATGCTCATTGTAAAAGGTTGTCAAAAAAGAAAAAGAAGCTAATTGAAGAAAATAACAAGTTGAAGACAAACAACTTGGAACTTTCTAATCAGTTAGAGTCTTTGGAACAAGAGTCATCAAATGCTCTTGATTCATTAAGGACTAAAGTTGAATCATTTAGAAATGATGAACAAACCTTAAGAACCGAAAATAGTGTTTTGAAAACCAAGATGCATGATTATGAAAATGAAGTGTTTACACTTAAATCATGTAAACTAGACTTAGAGAAAGCCTTAGAAAAGTTTAAATCGGGTGCTAATATGTTAGATACACTAATATCATCACAAAAGTATGAAAATGATAAAACCGGGTTAGGCTATAAATAAGAAAATGTAAAAGTAAATAAAAAGACAAAGTTTGTCTCATTTAGTACAAAGTTGCCATATAATACAACAAAATCAACTTTGCCTGCTACATCTTCTTCTACACCTTCTTCTACTTATATCAAGGCAAAAATACAACATGCATCCACAAGAGCACACACATATCAACATGTTACTAGGAAAAACTTTGCATCTAGACAGCCTAGAAATTATGTCTATATGTATACAAATACAACAAGACATAATAAAATGCATCCAACTTATTATGAACCTAAGTATAGGCAACACTCATATAAGTTTTATAGAAATGCATATGAACATACATACGTAGCGCCAATCAAGAGACAAAATTACATGCCTTATACAAGCCATCAATATCGGCCAAGACATAGTACTTATCAACCAAGATATAACATGTATGACAATGCAACATCTTTTTGGAATGGTCAAACATATGTTAATCCTTTATATTCAACCTATGTCAAAAATGTGCCTAGAAGGTATGTCCATGTTTGGATACCTAAGGGATATCTAAACAAGGATGGTGCTCCTAACATTCAAGGACCCAAATAAAGGGTACCAAAAATTTTGTCTCCGTTGTAGGAAAATCACAAGGAATAAAACAAGGAGGAAAAGTCAAAGAATCTAAAAACTAAATGGTTTTTAGATAGTGGATGTTCACGGCATATGACGGGCAACCCCAAACTATTCATCAAATTGGAACATATCAAGAATGGAGGAAAGGTAATATTCGGTGACAACAACAAATGACAAGTTGTTGGAAAAAGAGCAATTGGGGACCCTAACACATTTCAAATACGAAATGTGTTGTTAGTAAGCAATCTCTCTTACAACTTATTAAGTGTTTCGCAACTTATAGATTCCGGTTATTATGTTTCTTTTCTTCCCAATTCGTGTGATATAATAAATGATAAAGGAGTAATTGTATTAAAGGGAAATAGAGATGGAAACATTTATACTCTTACTTTAGATACCATGTTAGATGCTAAGGTTAAGTGTTTAATATCACATGACTTAGATTTGAATTTATGGCATAGAAGATTAGGCCATATAGGAATTTCAACCATTAAGAAACTATCTAAGAAGAATTTAATTACGGAATGCCTAAGTTAGACTTAGATAATTTTCAACTATGTGAAAACTATATTAAAGGAAAACACATTAAAGAAATGTTAAAACCGAAACATGAAGTGAGTACTAGTCATGTACTAGAATTGCTTCACTTAGACTTATTTGGTCCAAGCAGGACAAGAAGTCTAGGTGGACATTACTCTGCGTGTGTCATAGTAGATGATTACTCGCGCTACACATGGACATTGTTCTTAACACACAAAGACGATGCTCCATTAGCAATCGAAACTCTTATTAAGCAACTTGAAAATATGTATGAATAAAATTTTAAGAGAATTAGAAGTGATATCACCACATAGAACACCACAACTCAATGGAGTTGTTGAATGCAAAAATAGAACAATTCAAGAAGTTGCTAGAACAATGTTATGTGAAAATAAATTACCAAGATATTTATAGGCTGAAGCTGTAAGTTGTGCTTGTTATATAATAAATAGGCTTTCTATTCGAAAGAAATTAAATAAAACACCTTATGAATTGCTACACAATAGACAACCTAAGATAGATTATCTTAGAGTATTTGGATATGTTTTGTGATGAACATTAAGGATAACCTAGACAAGCTTGAACAAAAGTCTGTTAAATGCACATTTGTTGGTTATTCAACTAACTCAAGAGCATATAGGTGTTATAATCCTGCATCTAGAAAAATAATTGAATCTATACATGTGAAATTCAATGAAAATACATGCTTTGAAGTTAGTGATAAAAATCAACATCAACAAGAAACTAATGTTGAAAATATGTTTGATGGTGATATATTACTTGAGCTTGTACTTGATCATCTAGAACCAACTCCCCCTGAACAAGATATGCATGAACTCTTAGATGAAATAACTGAAGAAACTTTGCAATTGGAAGATAATACAACTAATGATCCAGTTACATATGATAATGTTCATACAAATAAAACATTTGAACAAGTTGACGGTGAACCTAGTCAATGTAGGAATTTGTGGCACCCTAAAGAATTAATAATTGGGGATCCAAGTGTTGGGGTTAGAACATGTAGAAATATAAGTCAACTTGAAGGACATAGTTTAATCTCACACTTAGAACCTAAGAATGTTAAAGAAGCCTTAGGTGATATATCATGGATAGATGCCATGCATGAGGAATTGAATCAATTCACCAGGAACAACGTATGAGACTAGTACCTAAACCCGAAAACAAGTCTATATTAGGAACGAAATGGGTGTTTAGGAATAAAATGGATGAACAAGGGAATATTACAAGGAATAAGGCTAGACTAGTCGCACAAGGTTATAATCAACAACAAGGAATAGATTATGAAGAAACATTTGCACCCGTTGCACGACTAGAAGAAATTAGATTGTTACTTGCTATTCCAAGTCTAAGCAACATCAAACTCTTCCAAATGAATGTCAAGAGTGCGTTCTTGAATGGATACATCCAAGAAGAGGTGTTTGTCAAATAACCCCCGGATTCGAAGACTAAAGAATCCTAACTATGTGTACAAGCTTAAGAAAGCTTTATATGATTTGAAACAAGCTCCAAGAGCTTTGTATGATAGATTTGAAAACTTTCTTATTGTCAAAGTGGGACCATAGACAACACATTATTCCTAAGAAGAAAATATAATGGTTTGTTAATAGTCCAAATATATGTAGATGACATAATATTTGGTTCGACCAAACCTACCTTAGTAAAAGACTTCGAAGAGTGTATGAAGTCAGAGTTTGAATTGTCAATGGTAGGAGAATCGAACTACTTCTTATGGCTTCAAATCAAACAAACTCCTCAAGAAATCCACAATAGCCAACTTAAGTATGCCAATGATATGATTAATAAGTTTGGCTTTGAAGAGTTGAAACCAACACCTACACCCATGAGTGTTAGCACCAAACTAGACAAGGATGAAAATGGTAAATCTTTTGATGACACACTTTATAGGTCTATGATCGGCTCATTGTTATATTTAATCGCATCAAGACCTGACATCATGTTTAGTGTGTGTATGTGTGCTAAGTTTCAATTTTGTCCTAAGGTATCACATTACAATGCAGCGAAAAAGATTTTTAGATATCTTAAACACACACCTGACTTAGGACTTTGGTATGATAGAATATAGTGATGCTTATTATGGTGGTTGCAAATTAGATAGAAAATCTACTAGCGGTACGTGTCAATTCATAGGAACCAACTTGATCTCTTGGTTTTCTAAAAAGCAAGCTAGTGTAGCTCTTTCTACCACTGAAGCCGAGTATATATCCTTGAGCTTGTGTACTACCCAAATACTTTGGCTTAAACAACAACTTAGTGATTTTGGCATTAAAATGAAAAAGATTCCAATTTTCTGCGATATCACAAGTGCGATCAATTTTTCATGGAATCTGGTACTTCATTCTAAGGTCAAACACATTGAGGTACGATACCATTTCCTTCGAGATCATGTTCAAAATGAGGATATAGCCATAAACCATATAAGCATTGATCACCAAATAGCTGACATCTTCACCAAACCCCTTAATCAAACCACTTTTGAAAACTTACGAGCCAAGTTAGGCATGATGACTTACGATACCATTGCGTAGTTCTATCTTTTGCATGACTTGCAAAATAAAGGGAGAGATAGGATAAGAACATGATTTTAGTTGGTAAGTCATATGCTAAGTTTTAATTGGTATAAATTTTGAGAGCATAGGTTAAGGGGGAGAGTATAAGTTGGGGGGAGCATACTATTTACAAGTTAAAAATATTTGGTTAAACATTTGATTATAAGTTGTGACATTAAACTCATGTTAGGTTATTTTTAAAATCATCCAAAAGCGGGAGAATATTGAGAAATATGTTTGGATAATTTTCAAAGTCATGATTTGAAGTGGTGAATTCTTAAAAATGTCACATATGGTGTTAGAAGTGATTAAAAGTTGAAATAAAATTGAAACAAATAAAAAAGTGACATCGATCTTTACATAGATCTCTCAGCCAGGGATCGATGTATACATAGATCTCCACATAGATCTATCGGTCAGAGATCGATGTACATCGATCGATCGATGCACAGAAGCAAAAGCTGAAACTTGCTGTGAGACATAGATCTCTCAACCAGAGGTACATCGATCGATCGATGTATACATCGGTCTCTAAAATTGAGACACAGATCGATCGATGTCCAGAGTTTGTAGAAATATTTTTTTTTCTAAAACGTGATAAAGTGGTTGTTTTCATTTGTACATGATTTGTATATATTAATTATGTGATTACTATGTGTTTATGGTGATTATAATTGCATTGTGACTAACATACCTTGGAAGTTTCTACAACTTACCAAAAAGGGCAAAATTGGTATTTTGAGTTTTGTAGGAACATGATATAGTGGATATATATCAACGACATATTCTCATGTTATTTACCATTATAAAGATTATTTTATGATTATTTTTGGCCATCGGGGTCATTTATGGAGTTTTAACATATCAGGGGTATTTTGGTCATTTTACCCCCAAGGGTATTTTTGGTATTCTTATTCAAGAAATCTCTTGAATATATTCTTATCATTATTCTGGAGTTGAGCTATTATTATCTTGAAGATTATATGGTGATTCTTTATCTTATTCTCTCACATGATGATATTATTGACTATAGCAGGATATGTGACGATTTGAGATGTCACATTCTATTTTTTCTTGAAGACCCTCTATATATGTTATGGGAGAATATTTATCATCATTATACAGAGCATTTAATGGTTTCAAAGGTGTGGAAATGTTCACTACATGCTAGAAGAAATAGTTGGAATTTTGGTGTTATATATTGACATAATCTTGTCAATTATTATTTGGTGGTTTCCTCTTCAAAAATCTGAGTTGATATACATATATATATGTCCAAAAACGTGATTAATAAGGAGGATATGATGTGGCATTCATTTTATAGCTTGGTGACAAGTGGACCAATCAAAAAGGAGCTAGTTAGAAAAATTGCCAACTTGGAAATTTTAAAGTAGTAGCCAACGGCTACTAAGGGGCTGTTTTGGAGCTGTTTTGAGTTTGAACTTGTCAAAGACTCACATGCCTGTTCTTTTTCAAGTAGTTGAGGTTATTTTGGTGGCATTATCCTCTCTTATTATCTTCATTTGGCAAAGGATAATCAAGACTATCCTAGGTGGAAAAAAGCGGCCAACATGTTGATATCCAAGGTGGACCAATTGTGTTGTGTTATTTTGCCAAGTGTACAAGGCCAACCAATAATGTGAATACACTTGTACTTGATGATGAAGATGGTGACACATTGGAGTTCTTATCTCCAAGGCTCAAATCATACTATAAATAGAGGCAATGGTGAAGAAGATGAAACACACTTGAAGCTCATTTGAAAGCATTTGTTGATTTGTCTAACTATCATCTTCTTTTTGTTGTTCTTGTTTCATTCTTTGTAGCAAAGGTGTTCTTGTTGTATTTGTTGAGCTATAAGCCTCTTGAGCTTCATTTGTAACATTGATTAGCCAATTTTATAAGGCTACATCAATAGGTGGTAGAGGTGTTACAACTAAGTGTTGCATAGAAGGTGTTCATACAAGTCTTGAATAGGTTTGGTGTATAACCCAAGGATCAAGCTTGGTTCTTGTTGTAAGGTGATTCATTCATAGTGAAATCCAAGGAAAGGTGTTCCTTGGGACTGGAGTAGGTCACATTGACCGAACCAGGATAAATTCTCGGTGTTCTTGTCTTGTTTCTTCATTTCTATTTTCTGCCTGTTTTTACTGCAGTTTTCACACAACTTCTCACAATCTGAAAAAATAGTGTGTTGAAAACCAAGATGCATGATTATGAAAATGACGTGTGTACACTTAAATCATGTAAACTAGACTTAGAGAAAACCTTAGAACATTTTAAATAAGGTGCTAATATGTTAGATACACTAATATCATCACAAAAGTATGGAAATGATAAAACCTGGTTGGGCCATAAAGAAGAAAATGTAAAAGTAAATAAAAAGACTAAGTTTGTCTCATCTAGTACAAAGTTGCCATATAATACAACAAAATCAACTTTGCCTGCTACATCTTCTTCTACACCTTCTTCTAGTTATATCAAGACAAAAATACAACATGCATCCACAAGAGCACACACATATCAACATGTTACTAGGAAAAACTTTGCATCTAGATAACCTAGAAACTATGCTTATATGTATACAAATTCAACAAGACATAGTAAAATGCATCAGACTTATTATGAACTTAAGTATAGGCAACACTCATATAAGTCTTATAGAAATGCATATGAACATACATACATAGCGTCATTCAAGAGACAAAATTACATGCCTTATACACACTATCAAAATTGGCCAAGACATAGTACTTATCAACCAAGATATAACATGTATGACAATGCAACATCTTTTTAGAATGGTCAAACATATGTTAATCCTTTATATTCAACCTATGTCAAAAATGTGCCTAGAAGGTATGTCAAAGTTTGGATACCTAAGGGATATCTAAACAAGGATGGTGCTCCTAACATTCAAGGACCCAAATAAAGGGTACCTAAAACTTTGTCTCCATTGTAGGAAAATCGCAAGGAATGCAAGAAGGAGGCAAAGTCAAAGAATCTAAAAACTAAATGGTTTTTAGATAGTGGATGTTCATGGTATATGATGGGCAACCCCAAACTATTCATCAAATTGGAACATATCAAGGATGGAGGAAAGGTATTATTCGGTGACAAAAACACAGGACAAGTTGTTGGAAAAGGAACAATTGAGGACCCTAACACATTTCGAATACGAAATGTGTTGTTAGTAAGCAATCTCTCTTACAACTTATTAAGTATTTCGTAACTTATAGATTCCGGTTATTATGTTTCTTTTCTTTCAAATTCATGTGATATAATAAATGATAAAGGAGTAATTGTATAGAAGGTGTTGCAACTAAGTGTTGCATAGAAGGTGTTCATTCAAGTCTTGAGTAGGGTTGGTGTATAATCCAAGGATCAAGCTTGGTTCTTGTTGTAAGGTGATTCATTTCATAGTCAAATCCAAGGAAAGCTGTTCCTTCGGATTGGAGTACGTCACATTGACCGAACCAGGATAAATTCTCGGTGTTCTTGTCTTATTTCTTCATTTCTGTTTTCTGCCTGTTTTTACTGTAATTTTCACACAACTTCTCACAATTTGAAAAAATAGATAAAAACTTTTCCAATTCGTGATTTTTGGTGGAGTGATACTTAAGACTGGTAGCTTTTATTTGAAACAAGAATCACTTGATTTGAGCAAGGGAAAGTTAGTCTTTGCAAAATAACTGCTCCAATCTGGCTGCAATCTGACCAGTTTTGAGAAAACTTAAATTATGTATTTATCAAGAATTTTTAAGGTTAGGGCCTTTTGGAAACATCAACTACACATTCTAAGGCGTTCTATGATATAAAGATCAACCTTTTGGGTTGAGTATTCAAAGAGAAACACGTTTTTCAAAATCAGCAACATTCTGTCCAATTCTGTCCAGATTGACCATCTGAATCTTTTTATTTGTTTGAAGGGCCAAACGATCTTATTTTTTTCTAAAGTTTGGACAGAGTCTTGTTAACACATTAAAGTTAAATTCTAGAAAGTTTCATTATTTTTGGAGTTGTGTACACTTATTTTTGAATTTTTCAAAAATGGGTTCTGAATCTGAAGTGGTCTCAGATTCTGTTTTCAAAGGGGATTTTTACATAGGTTAGTAGTGTAATTTCCGCTAACCACTATTCACCCCCTCTAGTGGTGTGTATTGCAGGTGCACGGTCCAACAGTAACATGTATCTAGACACTTTTTACGTATTCAATACATACTAAAGTGTTCTATAATATTCAAAATTAGGGCTGATTGGAATATACCATATGTGTATAATTATTGTGCACTATTTTACAAAGCTTACAAAAATAAAATTCAGCACATGGTCAAGCCTACTTCACATGCCTAATGCAGCCTTGATGGAGCTTATGTGGAGCTTATTTGGCTTCTCAATTGGTGGAGAATAAGCCACACAAGGTTAGTGACATAATGGAGGAAGCTACATATGATAATATTTCAAACTTTGTTACAAATGTAACACATGCTGAAAACTCAGCATGTGTGAGTTAATGGTGGACGAATTTTGTCTCTTAAATGTGATTAATTTGCTTCTTAATATTCAAGGGATTGATGTTGTACCCCGCTCAAAACTAACATAGCAACTAAGGTAAGAGAGAAGCACGACAGGATAAGGAGACCTCGAAAGGAAGACATCACTGGTTTATCTATGATCATATAGAATTTAAGGCAATCAGCATGCCCCAAGTGCAAAACATGAGGCCAGAGGGTGGATTGAAGCTACATATGGGTGTAAGTGAGAGTCTGAAATGGAGAAATAATGGAAGAAGTATTGTAGGCAACCTTAACGAGAAGACGGATTATGCAACATGCCCAAACATATACGGTATGGGCATACATCTAGAAATATGTATACACCATAAAATGAGCCTAAATACGAAGTTAGGAACCCCTTCATCCAATATGGTCAATGAGTAACATTTGGAGGTAAGATCAACAGAACTTTGATACAAACCTTTAAAGTGCAGTAAATGTGATTTGGCAGAGAATAAGTGGCATCACACGTGGTGAGAGTATTACAACACGGTGAAATTTACACCTAAGGGGCCACATAGAAAAACATGCAACCTTAAGAATTTCCTGATACTTAGTGAATTTCAGAAACCCAAGCTTACGTCCATATTCAGGTATTAAGATTGTGATGATAAGGCCGAGGTCATGGGCAGATTAGGAATAGTACGTGGGTATGTATATTGGTGTATGTGTATACACATATACGACTCAAGGAAGATATGAACGGTGATAGAATAATCTTCAAAGAAGTATATTATATGTGTGTACGCGTACACTTAGGAAATAGAGAATATTTTGAGGATTATGGCTTATTTCAAAAAGAAAAAGAAATATAGATATGCATATAGGCATGAGTGAGTGTGTATACATGTATATATAAATATGCATATATGTATATAAGTATACATACATATACGAAAAAATAAATATAGCCGCACATCTAGGGAATAAGAAATTAGAGGGGCTATATTTATGAGTATATATATATATACATATATCGGTATATACAAAAAGGGGTGCAACTTAGAGAGTCTATGAGAGAACATTTAAATGAATGGAATAGGGGCTAAATACATGAGTGTGTATTATTAAGAAAAATATATACATGAAGAATATGGGTGATAGTCTCGGCCATTGGGCCTTAGGGGTAGGAAACTTCAAAAACACTTAGTAAGAACCCTAAAATGGAAATTCTAGAAGTATAGAGTTTTTTTTAGGAAGCCTTTTCCTCTCCCCCATATGCAGCCGCCGGATGCATTCTTTTCCAAGAAGAAAATAATATCCCCTCTATTAAACTAAGCCTCCTTAACTCCCCATCATTAAGGAACAACTCTCAACCTTTTTCCCTCCTTCCAAAAGAATTCAGTGGGAACAAGAAGGCTAAGGACCCTCCCCTCTCAAGGCTTGTCTAGGTAAGGTTACTCTCCATAGTTGATAATAAGATACATACTAGAGGTTGAAGCTTATAAGCCTCCTTTTCTTTGGTAAAAACCGTGACTATCACGGCACTAGGAGGAGGCCTCAAGGCGATAGAAGAAGAAGTGTGCCTTAGCAAGGGAGGATCATTCTCAAACCATCCAAGGTGCGAATGGTAAGACCCTTCATTCCTCCTCTAAGTTATATTACATAATATAAAGGACGGCTAAAAAAGGCCCTATGCCGTGTGTGATAGGAAGAGAAAGGAGGAAGTGCTTCTTGTGTTAATAAGTCCAAGCAAGAGCCAAAGACTACGAAGGCAAGTACACTATACTCTTTATGGTTTGGATGTGAAAGTGTGTGCATGAATGGCTAGATGTACTTAAGATCCAATCTTAGTTGTGAAATAGCAAGTTGAATGCCAAAATTTTCGGCCTAAGCCATTTGGGTGTGTAGGAGTGAGACTTTGTTCCAAAGATGTGTTCTTTGTGGATTTCATGCATTATTATAAGCTAATCTAGGTTAGATGTGTCAAAGATTCTTTCTTTTCATGATGAAAGGCTCACGGTGGAAGGGTTAAGGGAGGTATGTGTGATTTTACATGAAAAATGTCGACTTAGTAAGGAAGTGGAGACAAGCTTTGTTCTTGCCATGTGTTAAGTTTGATATGCTCTTGGTTATATCATTTTCTTGCATGCACCAAAGAATGAAACTGTTGGTGAAGGGTGCATGTGTTTATCCTAAAATTGTTGCTAAGTGTTGGTGACCAAAATATAAGCTAAGGACATTTAGGAAGAACATATGATCACTAGAAAATTTCTGGAGCTGGACCGAAATTTGGACTGTATTGTGAGACCAGAAAAGGGACATTAAGAACCTTCAATTCCATTGATTTTTGGTATGCTAATAGTTTTATGTGTATGTTAGATGTGAGAGTTGGAATCGCATTAAAAGGAGACACGATTTATTTTTAATGAATTTTCTACTGAGATTGGTCCTGCTGAAAAATGTTGTACTGGACAGAATTTAAGCAACGTGTTTGGTAGCCTAGAAATGGATCTTAGAGGTATGCAAATTCACTAATTTTCGGTATGATACTAACCCCATGAATAAAGCAAAGGTGGAAGCTGGAATTTTGTCAAAATGAGTTGTGGTTTATTTTTAGTCAATTTTCTAGTAAAACGGGTCAAACTGAAATATGCTGGATGGACAGAATTTGTGTAACAAGTTATATGATCTGGAACAGGGCCTTAGAGAATTGTATTTGGGCAAATTTTTGACAGGGTGCTAGCTCAATGAGTTTATTAAGATGGAGAGTTGGAATTTTCAGAAAAAGATTAAAGGATTGGTCACAATAAATTTTATAATAGAATATGGTCATTTCAGAATTCAGGTTACACCGTTTCATGAAAAATAGCAAACGAGTCCCCTATCGACATCGTAACTTCATAACACGTGCATGGAAATCACTTACGACATTTACGGAGTAGTATATGTGAACCAATGGGTCTAAAATATGCATTTTAATAGGAAATTCCTAAGGAGAAGTAGACGCTACTAAGCTGGAAATTTCCAGCATGGCAACGAAACATGTATATTCGTTTATGTCATGCACTATGACGTCGTTTGCACATTACATGTCATGCATCGCATCATCGTCATGTGCATGATTTCCAGCATTTCTTTTTATGTGAAAGAAAGATGAAAAGCGTTTTCAAAAGATGATTTTGTTTTGCAAAGAATGATTCCCCACCGGTACCGTGTGTGAGTATGAACTTGGCCAGTATGAACCCGCTCAGATCCGGGTTAAGCGATCTGACAGTATGACCGTGTAGGCCCGGAAATAATAGGCCTGATGATGATGACCGTGCGGGTCCAGAAAAGAATAGACCCGGTAAGTATGATGACGTTACCGTTCCGAATCAGGGAATAATAGATTCGAAGGGGAGAAGTTACCGCCTCAGATCCGGGAAGATAGATCTTAACACTCTATTGTTTTACGATGATGATGATTTTAAAGAAAAGCATGAAAGATCATATTCCATTTTATCTCAATGCATCACATGTACATATGCATGCATTTACATTCATGTAGCGACACATGAGATTTAAGTTGTGATGACTTCGTAGACCCTAAGTGATGATTCATATTGTGTTATTCATCAATACGAGTTACAGTTTCTTAATGTTATATTCTGCTTCGAGTGGTGATTTTAATTAAGTTATGATCTTGTTACATTAAGTGATGATCCCTATCGAATATTGGTCGGAGGACAGGTATGCTTCTAAACCAAAAATTTGGGGTTCGGTTCTTGTTCGCACTTTCCATTTAACCCATGATTATTATAGTATACTTGCTGGTGACATTATCACTCACCCTATTTTTCTCTCCAGAGGTGGCAGGAGACAAAGTAGAGTGGATCGATGACGAACCTAGGGTTCCCTATCCGTGAGTGCACTGAAGGATGGCCAGATTTAGGAGACCGAACTTGCCAGCTTTAAGGGATGACTGAGTTATGTAATTGAGATGGAAAAACAATTGGCTTGTGTCACTTTCTGCTACATTTGATGTGGGTTGTAAACTTTAAATGGTTGTGATGATGCTTTAATTTGAAGTTTAAATTCTGCCACGGTTTCGCTTACTTATTTGCGCGTAAGCACGAAAATCCATGCAATTCTATCATGGATCACGATGCGTATGGATGACGCCTAGTACTCTCCTTAGTGAAGTACGGCGGGTGCACCGACTTCGGCGGGGCCGGGGTGCGGAGCGCCACAATTGATGTGTAGTAATATGGTAATATTTCAAAGTCTTGAGATGATTTAACACATTCTGAAAATTTCAGCATGTGAGACAATGAGTGGCCGATTTTTTGGTCTTAATGGAGACTAATTTACTTTCCAAATTATTAGGGATTGATTGTATGCTATTTGGAAATGTTTTTACTACTATTTTGGCACATGTTTTTGATGATATTCTCAGATTTTACAGTCATTAAGTGATGACAAATCTCATCCAATCAAGGAGTGCCAAGTAAGCAGGCCAAGACAATCATCCAATCAAATTGTGCCAAGTAAGCAAGATGATGTCACATTAATACAATGCATTCTTCCAAGGACTTAAAAGAGAATTTCCAAGGTGAAAAAATGCCCTGGGAGGGGCGGGTGGCCAAGACTTGGGAAAAGGAAGAAAGGAGAGCCAACTCAAATGCAAGACAAGTCTCATAATTTTTAAGTGCAAAAGGAGTCTTCTACTGTTTTCTTCCACATTTCTTTCTTTCTTCTTCTTCTTCTATCAAGCCTATCGTTCTTATATTCAATATAATGAATAGGCTTTGATTAGACCACCATACATTTTTCAATTGTGAAAGGTTGATAAAGGTGTGATCAAACCTTCATCTGTTCGGTGGTGGTGTTCGTGAAAGGTGTGATTGCTTGTTACACATGTGTAAAGGGTTGGAGTTGTTGTGTAACTCCAGCAAACCTTATGGCAAGGTGTTATTTTGTGTTTAGTGATAACCGAGGAAGGTTTCCTCGAAGACGGGAGTAGGTTGTTTTAACTGAACCAGTATAAAATTCTTGGTGTCGTTACTTTCAACACTGTACTTTCAGTTTTTCAGTTTCTGTATTGAATTCGTTGCAATCTTAAAAATAGTAAAAAACTTTGAAAAATTGTACCATTTTTCAGAAACATAGCCACACCTCCTAAGATTCATTTGGCGCAAGTTTCAACTCATTTGGACCAGTATAAGTCATTCAAACGTTAATAGTTCTGAGACTAGTGCAATCTGATTTTCAGACTTGCAAAGGTTGAGAACTTGAACGTATTTGACATACTTCACAAAGGAATTTTTCAAAAATATTTCAACCCATTCAAATACATATAGTAAGGGGTTTGTCATTATATTTTCAGACCATTTGGAGTTACGGATTAATCGGAATAAATTTTTCAAATGAGATTACTGTTTCTGGCATATTTGCGCAATCTGACCACAAGCAATATTTAAAAGGGTTAGAGATTGAATTTTGATCTGCAATTTTTAGGAGATACTCCGAACGTCTGAGGGTAGAATCTCTCCAAATTTCAAAATTTTTGAAAGCATGCAACCTAGTTTTTCAAACGTTGCAAAATAGGATCTGAAAACAGAAACTGTTTTCAGAAGTTGGGTTTTTGGGTCAAAACATTTTAAAAACAAAATTTTCCGCACTCACTATTCAACCACCCCTTCTAGTGGTGCCTTACAGGTCCGACAAGTGGTATCAGAGCACAGGTATACTCACAACTAGAAGATCCAATGATCTAAGTGAGATGGAAACCACTAGTTAGAAAACCGAGCAAGAAGGAATGTCAACTGTAAGGCCTCCTATTTTCGACGGTGAGTCTTTTATTCAATGGAAACTTAGAATGAAACTTTTCTTTATGGCTACTAATATAGACCTATGGCTGATTATAGAAGATGGTCCTTTTATCCCTACTAAGTTATCTATTGTTGATGGTGTCACACTAGAGGTCATAAAAATGAAACAAGAATATACTAGTGATGACAAACAGAGATTAAGTATGAATGTTAGAGCCGTGCAACTACTTTTAAACGGACTAAGTAAAAGTGAATCAAGTTACGTGTCTAATTGCTCTAGTACCCAAGAGATGTGGAGAATCCTTGAAATGAAACACGAAGGGACTAGCCAAGTTAAGGAGTCTAAAATAAATATGCTCATGTCCACTCTTGAGTCCTTTAAATTATTGCCAAATGTATCTATTGTTGATATAGATTTACGATTGACTAACATCTATAATTCTCTTGAGTCTCTTGGCAAAGTTTTTTCTACACAGGAAAAGGTTCAAAAAGTGTTAAGGAGTCTTCCATCCTAATGGGAGTCAAAAGTCACTGCAATCGAATGAATACGTCTCTACTTCTCATGATCGCATAGATGATAGTGACATAGATTCCGATGATGAAGATTTAATCACAATGCCTAAAAGATTAAGAAAGATATTGAGAAAATCAATTAAAAACAAACACAATCCTACTTCATCTAAAACCATAGAAATAAAAATAATGAGAAAATAAAGTATTATGAAAGTGAAAAACTTGGACACTTGTTATATGATTGCCCTAACAAGGAAAAACAAATGAACAAACACCTTGACAAGGATCGGATCAAAACTAGACTCGTCTCAGAACCTAAACAAAGGAGAAGAGCCTTCAAAGCCTCCACTTGAGTGATTTATCCGACTCTGAGACTGATGATACGGAAGAACAAACGACACAAGTATGATTTTACATCTAAGACATCAAACGAGGTATCTTCTGACTCTGATTCTAATCCTGAACCTTCATATGATGATCTTTTTAGTCAATATTTAGAATTGCACAAATTCACCAAGACTCTCGCAAAAGAAAAGAAACGATTAATTGAAGACAAGAAGTTGTTAGAATCTTCTAACACGAATCTTGTTTCTCAATTAAACAATTCAAAAGAAGAACCGTTTTGCACTATTAATGCATTGAAATCAGAGATCTCATCATTGACAACAGAAAAAAATGAGATGGAATTCGAGATTCCAAATTTGAAATCAAGGAATGCAGATCTAGGAAAAATGGTAAAACAGTTTAACACAGGTACAAACATGCTATATCTCATTATCTCTTCACAAAAGCATGATAGCGACAAAAACGGATTGGGATACGTTGAGAAAAATGATACACTAAATAAATCGACCAAATCCATTCTATTTAAGAAATCAGATGCATCTAAGATATATACGGTGCCTAAGAAGACACCTAGATCCCCTCCTATGTCATCTCATCGTGCTTCATCTTCATATCATACGAGATATAATTATGTGCCGTACAAATATGAAAAGAAACCACAAATGCATACACGGCATTCATTTGCATATAGATCACACTCTATGCACACTAACACAAAGGCATATCAAAAGCAAAGATCATACTATGTGCATGATGGGATTCTCAGCCAAAATCCAAATGCATTTGCCCATAACATATATTATATTGCGTCTTCATCTCTTTTCTCACCTTTTGGAAGACCTAGAAAGGTCACCCAAATTTGGGTGCTAAAAGGGACATTTGGAAAGGGTTGAATAAATAACCCTTAAGAACACACTTTTGATATTGTTGCACAATACACTTGAAATGCATGATTTTTATTGTTATACAAATTACTATTCCTTTCTTACATGCACTTTTGATTTTATTTTCAAAATAAAGGGGGAGAGAGAGTGCATGATTTAAGGGGGAGCGAGAGTCATTGATTGCACAAATCAAGGGGGAGAGAATTCAACTTCAAAATTTGAATTTGTGCAAGATTGGAGGGGGAGCAATTAAATTTAAATCATGAACTAATATTATTTTTTAAATCATCAAAAGGGGGAGATTATTGAGAAAAAGAGTTTGAGTGATTCACAAAATCCATGATTTAAATAACATGTGTTTAAGAAATGCATGAAACAACTTATTACTTGACATGTTTTTGCGACAAACTTGCCTTATATACTTTATATAAAATGTTGTTGTACTAACAATCCATGAAGCTTTAAAGCTTACATCAAATGGCAAACATTTGTTGTGTTTGAACTATTTTCAGGTGCCACCATTAATGAACTAAACTAGTTGATTAAGTAAAGTACTTAGTTAAATGAACTAAGTAGTTCATTAAATGGAGATATATTTGGAAAAGGCATGATCGCAACAAATTGAAGAATGGAAAGACTCATATCCTCATTAAATCACATGTTATATATATATATATATATATATATATATATATTCAGATTCTTTTAAAAGGCACAATACATATATATTCCAACGTACTACCGACACGTTATATATTACGAACGTACGTCAACGTCACACCACTATACTTACCTCATATTTATTAGTATATTCAGGCCTTATAGCATATAAGTCATGGTGATGACAAAATTATTACGCCACATTACAAGGTTATAAACCAAAAAGTGTCGTAACGGGTGACTACCGAAACTTCGTTAACATGTCACGTACTTACCATATATAGATGGCTAGCCCCTACACTTTAAAAATGGCCACAAATTTTGTGGCTAACATGGTACAATCAGCCATAAAATCATTCCATTACGGCACACACAAATCACCCCTAATTAAGGTCAAATTATGGAGATTCCAAATTCAATTTTTAAGCACATGGGACGCCACTTTTAATCAGACTTTAGATCTGAATATTCAATTTATTCTATGTATATTATGTGTGACATAATACATATAACGTGCGCAAAAATTTTGAATTTAATCGGAGAAAAATCGCATAATCGACAAAAGTCGAAAATTCGGTTTTCTACAAACACGACACATGGAACGTTTTTGGCATGACATGTAACATGTATCTAGACACTTTTTACATATTCAATACATTCTAAAGTGTTCTAGAATATTCAAAATTAGGGATGATTGGAATATACCATATGCATATAATTATTGTGCACTATTTTACAAAGCTTACAAAAATAAAATTCAGCACATGGTCAAGCCTACTTCACACACCTAATGCAGCATTGGTGGAGCTTATGTTGAGCTTAGTTGGCTTCTCAATTGGTGGAGAATAAGCCACACAAGGTTAGTGACACAATGGAGGAAGTTACACAAGATAATGTTTCAAACTTTGTTACAAATGATTGTACGCAATTTGGAAATGTTTTTACTACTATTTTGGCATATGTTTTTGATGGTATTCTCATATTTTTACAGTCATTAAGTGATGACAAATCTCATCCAATCAAGGAGTGCCAAGTAAGCAGGCCAAGACAATCATCCAATCAAATTGTGCCAAGTAAGCAAGATGATGTCACATTAATACAATGCATTCTTCCAAGGACTTAAAAGAGTATTTCCAAGGTGAAAAAATGCCCTGGGAGGGGCGGGTGGCCAAGACTTAGTAAAAGGAAGAAAGGAGAGCCAACTCAAATACAAGACAAGTCTCATAATTTTTAAGTGCAAAAGGAGTCTTCTACTGTTTTCTTCCACATTTCTTTCTTTCTTATTCTTCTTCTATCAAGCCTATTGTTCTTATATTCAATATAATGAATAGGCTTTGATTAAACCACCGTACACGTTTCAATCGTGAAAGGTTGATCAAGGTGTGATCAAACTTCATCCGTTCGGTGGTGCTGTTCGTGAAAGGTGTGATTGCTTATAACGCTTGTGTAAAGGGTTGGAGTTGTTGTGTAACTCTAGGAACCCTTATGGTAAGGTGTTATTTTGTGTTTAGTGATAACCGATGAAGGTGTCCTGGAAGACTGGAGTAGGTTGTTTTAATTGAACCAGAATAAAATTCTTGGTGTCGTTACTTTCAGCACTTTACTTTCAGTTTTTCATTTTCGGTGTTGATTTTGTTGCAATCTTAAAAATAGTAAACAACTTTCACAAATTGTAAAATTTTGCATAAACATAGCCACACCTCTTAAGTTTCTTTTGGCGCAAGTTTCAACTCATTTGGACCAGTATAAGTCATTCAAACGTTAATAGTTCTGAGACTAGTGCAATCTGATTTTTTGACTTGCAAAGGTTGAGAACTTGAACGTATTTAACATACTTCACAAAGGAATTTTTCAAAAATGTTTCAACCCATTTAAATAAATATAGTAAGGGGTTTGTCACTAAATTTCCAGACCATTTGGAGTTACGGATTAATCGGAATAAATTTTGCAAATCTAACTACTGTTTCTGGCAGATTTGCACAATCTGACGACAAACAATTTTTTAAAGGGTAGAGGTTGAATTTTGATCTAAAAGTTTTAGGAGATACTCAAAATATCTGAGGGTAGAATCTTTCCAAATTTCAGAATTTTTGAAGGCCTGTAAACTAGTTTTTCAAACGTTGCCAAACAGGATCTAAAAACAGAAACTCTTTTCAAAAGTTGGGTTCCTGGGTCAAAACATTTTCAAAACCAAATTTTTCGCACACACTATCAACCCCCCTTCTAGTGGTGCCTTATATGTCCTACAAAGAAGACATTCAGCTACCTCTTTTGGAACATTCACCATATGAGAGTCAGCGGTTGGCAATCGCTTGTTAGCCCTTCCTCCATCGGGAGAGGCTTGCTCGGTGGTACCATCTACTCACTCATTTTGGACAGTCTCAAAACCCATAAGGTTATGTAACCTCTCTAGTGGATCGTCATATAACCAGTGTAGTGGCTTGCTCGTTGACTCCCCCTAACTCTTACACTGGCATCAAAGAAGTATTTAGATTCGAGAAACATGCAATCCATCGTAAAATGGATGCAAGAGTGGCAAGATTGTAACAATGATATCCGTATTGATGGATAGCATAACCAATAAAAACACATTTCTCAATATAGAGATAGAGTTTAGATCATTTAATTTTTGGTATATGAATAAAGGCAGAGTAATCAAAGATTCGGGGGGGGGGGGAGGGAGTGCAAGTACTAAGGGAATCGGAGTTTGGGTGGCAAGTGCCTGTAACGGTGTTTTTTGTTTAAGAAATTTTTTTGCCAAACGGCTTCAGAGTCAAGCGGATGTGGCAAAAGCTTCGGGGCAAAAAGTTTGGAGAATGTAGGAATCAAACACCATTAACCAGTCATTTCAAGAAGGATTCGTTTTTCTCGTTCTGCAACCTAATTTTTTTGAGGTGCGTTTGGGCTACAAGTTTGGTCGATGAAGTTGTTGTCACGGAAGAAGTTTTCAGTTTAAGGTACATATATTGCCCCCCGTTATCAGACCAAAGGATCTGGATCTTTGTTGCGAATTTGGCTTTAATCATGTGGAAAAACTCAATGAATTAAGTATAAACTTCGGATTTGTGTTTTAAAAATACATCCAAGTCATGTAAGAAAAATCATCCATAAAAATAACAAAATATTAAGATCCATGAGGGGTCAGGTGGGAGAAGGCCCCCACACATCCAAGTGGACTAAATAAAACAAACGGTCCACCTGAGTTTTAGTCTCGCAACGGAAAGAAGTGGATTGGTTAGTAAATAAACTTTGAAACGTAAATTTTACATAGCTAAAGGACGGATTATGTTAATCGATACTCTAATAATAATAATAATAATAATAATAATAATAATAATAATAATAATAATAATAATAATAATAATATAATTACACATTAATCCCATAACCCCCCAAATCTGCATAATTTCCCCATAATCCTCCCATAACCCCCACTACCTTTAACTCCCATAACTTACCATGAAATCCCACCCCATAACCCCCACTACCTTAAATAGAATTTTTCCTTCCGCCATTTTCCTCCAACTGGCCAAAACAGAACAAAGGAGAAAAAAATATAGAGTGACAACCAAGAGCAAGGGAAGGAGAAAGAAGAAAAGAAAAGAGGAGAGGGAGAAGAAAGGAGGAGAAGAAGAAAGGGAAAATTCTATCCAACACCAACCCTAGCTATCATTCGGTATAGTATATACGGAGAAAAGGAAAGTATCCTACCTATATTTATTATGATTCCGCAAACCATATATGTATATATTTTGCATAATTCAAGGATCATACATATGTATATTTTATTGCATAAATGGATGCTTATATATTGGTGTATAGCCGTGTATATATATGGGTCTTGAATTTTGATATTGTATATGGCCGAAAATTGATATGTATTTATGTGTATATATGGGTCTTGAATTTTGATGTTGTATATGGCCGAAAATTGATATGTATTTATGTGTATATATGTGTCTTGAATTTTGGTATTGTATATGGCCGAAAATTGATGTGTTCGTGTTATGATATAGGCTTCGGTCGAATGTATATATTGAGGTATATGATTGATGTAAAATTTTCGTATGTGTATGATATGAAGTATATGGTTATATATATGTGTGTTGTATATATATTTAAATATGTATATGAAAGTATGAATTTCAGTGTGGTTGGTTGGGGAAAAAGTAGACCGAGGGTGGTACATGTATGTATATACGTGTATATTCACATGTGTGGGCGTGGGCATGTATATGTATATCGATACACGAGAGTAGTTGTCATTTTGACATCGAGTTGTGATTGATTATTTGATATATCGTGATGTGGTATTGGAATCATTTTGAAAAAAGAATCGAATAATTTGGAAATTGTTTTTGAAAATCGTGCATATTGTGAAATTCACCCTTACACAGAAAATGATCACAAACAGAGCGTTGGGGCATATTTGACTATTTCGAAAGAACGCCGAGTCATATTTGACCACCAATCAGAGTGCATATGCATATTTGACTATTTTGGTAGAGTGTCTGAGCATATTTTACTATCGGGATGATCAATTCGTAAGACTTGCGGTATTAGTCACGTGTAAGGAAAATGATATAGCCATTGCACCCTCGAATATCGAAAATCACATCGCATCGTATCGTCTCGAAACTTGTATCGTATCGCATCAAAAAATTTGAATTTTGAAAAGTTTAAGTCGAATATTTTATTTTAACTTGCATCGCATCGGTCTGAAATTTGCATCATCAGATTTTGATTGTGATTAGCATTCGTTTGACTTTTGAGTGGATAATTAATTTTGTTGATATCGTTGACCTGGTGATTGTTTGTTTGTATGGGTATAATAGTAATTTTATTTGCAAATAGAAACTTGATATTTTCTTTATTGTTATTTATTTAATTGTACATGTTTCCCCGTGTATGATCCCTTAGTGGGTACATGAAGGATACTTGCTGACCTATATTTTGTCTCTCATACTATACTTGATTTTGGCATTACAGATAAACAGGGGTATGATATGAGGTTCGTAGAGGACGAGTCTGAATAGCGATATTGATGAGCGAGGACATGCTGGGTTTAATTCTTTATGGGTTTTATTTCGAGACTTGTACTTTATGGATTTTACATTGACATTTCGAGACGGTAGAGATATTATGTTAAGTTTTGGTTTTGTGATACATTTGAAATTTCCTAGACATTTTATACTATTCATCAATGATTATTTTGAGGATTTTTATTTATAGACTTCTGTTGACATCACTTTGCGTCACTTGCTGACGTGAACTTGATTGGTATCAACGCATTGTATTTCTCTTAGCAGAATATGGCGAATAAATCGTTTCGAGTACTAGAGCTCAGGACGGGTGGCTACAGGTGGTATCAGAGCATGGCTCTAGATCCACAGCGGAAACCTAGAGTTAAGCTATGATCATGGACATAAGTGACGATTTTGAATAAGTGTTGGTTTTGATTTTGAACATAAGCAACGATTTAAGCCATACGCGATGATTATATATTAATTATGATTTTACAAATAAGTAATGACCTTAGGATATACTATGAGATTTTGATTACTTGTCTTATTTAAGTTTTGATTAGGCCTTCTATATGTTCCCTTAGACCCGATACCGTAAACCCCTAATTGTTGGATACACATAATTAAATTATGTAAATTGTCATGTTATAGTAAAATGCCTACTCGAAGAGACCCTAACGGTAATGGGAACGGAAGCCAGAGTCAGGACTAGAATGCCCTACCACAGGCTCTGGTTGACGCGTTAGTTCAGATAGGTCAGGCAGTTAGTCGGGCTGCCCCACTGCAGCAGCAGAATGGGACCTGATATTACTAAGGAGAGATGAAGCAGGTCTATGTTCCTACGTCTGATAGGGGTGTCGACCCAGACGATGCCGACAGGTGGATGAGCAAAGTGGAGCACAACTTCGCATTATTGCAGGTGCCGGATGAGGTGAAGACTATGGTGATCCAACCATTTCTGATTGGGAAGGCTGATAAGCGGTGGACTACCGCGATGATGGATCTGCCACAGCCAGTCAGTTGGGCATGTTTCAGAGAGGAGTTCTGGAAGTTCTACATTCCGCCCTTCGAGTTCTTCAGACAGGGGCCAGGCATGTCAATGGCGGAATACGCCAAGCAGTTCAATGCACTGGGGAGGTTCGTGCCGTCTATCATGGGCGAAATTCGCCTCAAGATGGAGAAGTTCAAGAGGGGTCTAAATGCTCGCATTCGCACCAGGGTGGTGAATGCAAATGCTAGAGATTTTGGAGACTTGATTGACACTTGTTACCGTGTCAAGAGCGACATACAACGACATGATTAGGAGGATTGAGGTAAGCAACCGCAGGAGATGGCAGTGGTAGACCCGGAAGTTGGGTCAAAGTTTCGAGGAGGGGTCTGACAGGGTAGCCAAGACCTCAGCAGCTGCAGCAACATCCCAGGACCAACCTGCTGATGGTAATTTCTACTTGCCCCACATGCAACCAACAGCATACAGGTTAATATTGGAAGAGGTTGGGAGCATACATTAATTAGGAAAGATAGGCCATCTGAACAAAGACTACCCAGAACTGAGGAGACTGCATCAGAAAGCTACCCCACAGTATAAACAGTGAGGTTGACCATGGCCCGATCTCGAGTGCATGTGATGACAAACACTGATGTTTAGGGGTCGAACGATGTGGTCACATATACATTTATATTCTAAATTTTTAATTGATGACATCTGTATATGTGTAACCTGTATTTGAAGCAGTAAACTTGATGGTGTCATACTGGTAAACAAAGTACCGGCAAACGTATTGTTTGATAGTGGTGCGAGCCACTCATTCATTGCTAAGAGGTTTGTTAAGAACCTTCAAAGTCATCATGAATGGCTAGACACTCTTTATCATGTCTTGCCAGCCAGATATCAGGTGATTTTCGCACCATTTGTACAAGGAGATGGAGATGGAGGACCATATCTTCGATGCCGCACTAATACGGATCTAGTTTCGACGTCATACTAGAAATAGATTGGTTAGAAAGATACCATGCGCACATCGACTGCCATCAAAAGTGATTGGTGTTTAAAGACCCCACTTGTTACGACCCGCACACCCAGGCTAGTGGACAAAGAAAGTAACGAAAATTATGTCGGAATTAGAGCGCGATCGCCATACCGCACTTTGTATAATACGTATAGGTGTATATTGATAAAACTTAAGAACTACTAAAATACCCTAAGAGACATAAGGATAACTAAAATAGGCATACAAAGAATTATACAACTTTTTTTAGGAAAGAAATTACAAGAAAAAGGAAGTAACACATAAGAAAAGGAAAAAAGGACAAAATGGTAAAAACCCGCACCTTAAACACCTTGTCCACCCCACCCCCACCCCATGTGATGTAAGACAAGTTTGTCTTACACACATCATTCTTCTTCAATCATTTCACTTCTCACACCTCTTGAAAATCCTCCAACCAAATCCCTTGCATGGCATTTTCCTCTCCACTATCCACAAAAATCAAATGATGAAATTCCCCACACACTTGCTAACAATTTCAGCCAAATAATAAAATTAGGGGGACCGAAAATTCTTCTTCCACTAATTTAACCCCCAACCAATCATATTTCATTCACTAATTATATAGTATGTTCCATATCATTTTTCAATGAACCATTATTTTTATTTCAATAAGAATTACATTATGCAAGAAGACAAAACATGTTGTCTTACACCTCACATCCTCATTCATCATTCATGCCTTCTCCTCGACCAATTACATTTCATGCACAGTCCACTACCCTTAACATTCAACCAAGACAATGGGAAACACTCTTCATTATTTTTCCACTACTTAGCTCACGGCAACTCCACAGAAAGGAGAAGGAGAAACTTTCAATTTCATGTACCTCCTCATTCAAATAATCCTTATCAACCAACTTCCTTCTTTTCTTTCTCTAACCTCTTCCTCTCTTCTAAAAGCAAGAATTTTCCTCTCTTGGAGTCCTCCAACCATGAGGATCACCAAGCCATGACAAAGAATAATACATCTTTCTTTAAACCACTCAACCTTCATGTACCTTTAACTTCCCTCCATTACATTGTCCCACTTCAAAAATTCTTTTCTTATTCATCTTTTTCTCCACCAAAACCGAGGCATGCGTAAGCAAGAAGGAGGAGTGTTCTTTCAAAGTTCAAGTAGAGAACAAGCTTGCATGCGAGGAAATCAACAAGGTAGAGGTTAACTACATCCATTCTAGTTCTTCCTTCATCCATGCATTCTCCAAACAACTCAATAACACTCTTCAATTAGGCACTTGAACCGTGGGATTTTAGTAAGACAAGAAGGAGGATATCTAAGTTTGGAAAGTGAAGAGAAGTGAAGAATTTCAGGGGTAAGTTCCTTAAGAATTAATCTTAGTACGTTCTTGGTTCTCCTACCCTCAAAAGAAGTAATCTTTTCATCATTTTGGCCATGTAGGCCTAAAATTACAAAGAGGAGGAAAAGAGGAAATCTTTTCCCTCTTAAGTGTAGAATTCAAAAGAAGAGGCAAGTATTCTTTCTATTTTCTTCATGCATGTTGTAAAGATTGAGTCTTTGAGGTTCATCTCAAAGGCTTGGATCCTGTATGCATAAAGGTTGAATGGTTTTCCCATAAACTTGAAGAAAGAAACATGTACGTCATTTTTATGATAATCTTGACATGATCTCCATGTATTTGCATCATTATGACTAGGGTGGAAAAAAGAAAGGTCTTGCATGTTAAATTCAAGAAAGGTACAAGCCTCATATATCCTTGCATGTGACATCCCCATGTTCACTATTTTTATCATAGCCTTCATCTTCATTTCTATATTAATTGTCAACATGCATGACTTGATTTTTTTGGAATGCAAAATGTGTGTATGGATATGTGTATATTAATTTTTCATGTACTTGAAAGGGATGAAAAACCATGTATGTATGTATCATAAATTTCGGCCATATGAAGACCATGAATAACATCATAATGATTATTTGCCTTCACTCATGGATGTATGTGACTAAGTGTAGATGGTGTGATCATCTTGTATGAAACCATAGACAACAAAAGACAAAAATCATGTGGGTGTGCGTGTAAGTTTTGTCGGCCAAGTGGCTAGAAGGTGCAATGATGGTACTTTAATAATTACTTAAGTATTTATATATACATGTATCATTTATGTAATGATTTATTATATATATACACCAATATGTACCATGCCTGAACTAATCTAATGATTAAGTTGCAATGGGTATTGTGTGTGTGTGTTTATGACTTTCGTCCAAGATGCTTATTTATGTATCATTTTGTTGTTTTGGATTATTTTCATGACAGAATATGAATTTGATGGACTATATGACAAGCAATTGAAAATGGAAATAAAAAAATTAAGAAAGTGAGAACTAAAACAAAAAGGGGGCTGTAACACCGAGGGTGAATCTCAGGATTCATAGACAGTATACGACTACTCGGAGAGTCACCATTAGTCTACGTACGTATGATGTAACACCGTGGTTGGACCATCAAGGTTCATAGACGATACTCGACTACTTGGAGAGTTTAGTTGGTGAGTCATGTGTACATTTCTACAAGTTAAGGTACATTATGAACACAGCTGTAAGAGTTTTGATACGATGATTTCTGACACGATTACGACTTGAAAGATTTTTCTGTAAAAGATGCATGTTTTTCTATCACATACGCATGTTTACCAGTGTCCCCCTACCAGATATAAGCTTAGACCCTTAGCAGACCAAGGATGATGATACAGTGTAGGGCTTGACATATACGCAGAAAGAAAAGTGGAGTACAAATCATAAGACCTAATCACTACGCAAGAAGAAAGGAATTATGAAAGTTGTATAAATAAGTTACTTAGCTGATTTCTATTTTGCAATTGTGTACTCTTCTGCGACTTTGCTGACGGTTGCCTGTATCCTTGGATATACGCAACACGAGTATTTTCTCTATAGTCATTCGACCATTCATACATATGATTACTTTTATACTGTTGCGATTAATCCACTTCGTGTGTTTATCATGCATGGATTCCTGGCGAGATTTTCTACAACGACTCATCAACTCATTATATTGCAAAGACGTGGATTTCTTCCTTACGAAGACTTCAACTATGGAATTCATATTGGTTTTCACATTTTGGACTCATGGACTGCTAGTCACGAATCACTTTAAGACGACATTTTATGGGCTCAGAGACTGACGTTGTTACATTATATCATATTTTTATCTCACAGCACTGTAAATATTCCAATTATATAAATATATACGCTTTTCTTCGCTAAGGTTTTATCCACAATGGTGGTTTTACTTGGCAAGGTTTTAATGCGGCATATCATATATGATTGGAGAACAGATATTATTTGGTCTTTACACTTTCATTTTTCAGATGATGAATAATTATGTAAAAAGGTATTGCTCCACCATAAGTGAAGGCAGAATAAGATACATACTTTTTTGGATTAAAAAAAAAATATATATATATATATAACCATTACTTCATATCATACATATATGAAAATTTATTTCAATCGTATACCTCAATATATACATTTGGCCGAAGACCATATCATAAAAATAACATATCAATTTTTTGCCACGTACAAAAAATATCGAAATTCCACACCCATACATACACACATGCATACACCACTATACACCAATATATAGGCATTCATTGACGCAATCAAATATACATATGTGTGATCCTTGAATTTATACAAAAATATATACATATATGGTTTGCAAAATCATAACGACAACGGGTAGGGTACTTACCTTTTCTCTATATATACTATAGAGACGGATAGCTAGGGTTGTGTTGGATAGAATTTCCCCTTTCTTCTTCTCCTCCTTTATTCTCCCTCTCCTCTTCTTTTTTTCTTATTTCTCCTTCCCTTGCTCTCGATTGTCACTCAATACTTTTTTTTTCCTTTCTTATGTTTTGGCCACTAGGGGAAATAGGGGAAGGGAAAATCCTGTTTAAGCTAGTGTGGGTTATGGTGAGGGATTTTAGGGTAAATTATGGGAGTTATAGGTTGTGGGGTTATAGGAGGATTATAGGGAAATTATAGGGAAGTTGGGGGTTATTGGATTAATGTGTAATTATATATTATTATTGTTTTTTTATAGTACTGGTTACCACATACTCCCCCCTTACAAAAATTTTTGTCCTTAAAACTTGCGTATCTTAGTCGAATAGATGCAGATACTTCTTCCCCACTTCTTTGAGCCTCAAGTCACCTCTCGTTCCGTATGGTTCGTCCACTAAACTATGATATATGGAATCACTAGCCTCCTACCTGATCTTTCCTATCTACAATGCGTATCGGAGTTTCCTCGTAGGTCACATCGTTCCTCATCTTCATTGGTCGTGCTTCCAGTACATGACTCGGGTCAAGAACATACCACTATAACTGTAACACAAAGAAGACATTGTGCACTTACAATACTACTGGAGGTAGTGCTAATTATTGGAATACACGCTACATTTGATGAAGACTCAGACTACAAAAACAGGGATGATTCTAGTATGTCCTTCATCAGAAATTCTCTTTGAGGTATTTCATCGAACAATTTCTTCTAAGCGTCGAGCACCTATTCTTATGCCTAATTCTCCATAAACTTTGTTCACTTTCATCATGTTATTGTACTTAATTATTGTTTAATCATTCGTCAATAGATACATCACCATTTTGATGATTTAGATTGATTTTATCTAGAGGTTCTTACCTAGAAAAACTAGCCGTTGGCTGTCTCCGTCAAGCAAACTAGCTGTTGGCACCAGCTATGTATATATGTATGAACTCAATGCCATTGTGAACAAGAAGTGAATTTCTCCTCATCTTAAGCATTAATCGTGTGGCATTTGAGCTTATTTTTTCAATATGGTATGAGAGCCATAGTGCTGTGCACTGATTTCGTAAGCTCTAGGTCAAATATACTACTACTCCTCTTCATCTCCTTCTTCTTCAGTAAAACTCTCTGCTTCTAAATTTTAGATATGGAGTTTGTTGGAAGCAAGGCTCCACTAATCCTATTCTTGTAATTATTCCCACTAACTCATCTAGAGTTATCTCTAACCAAACACCATTGATTCAACTCTTTTGTAATAATGAATCACAAACTCAATGGGAACAACTATCTTGCATGATCTAGACCTTTAAAGATGTTTATCACAGGCAAATGTAAGGAAGATTACCTTAAGGTTGATAATGAAGTTCCAGATGAGAGTGATGCTCGATTCAAAACTTGGAATACTGTGAATTCCATGATTATGGCACGGTTGATTGGGTTGACAAGCTGCTGAGATTTGGAAAGCAGCTCAAGAAACGTATTCTAAGTTAGATAATGTGTCCGAATTCTATGAACTTGATGTTATGCTTCATGACATCAAGCAAGGGGACTCATATGTGAACGTGTACTTTGGTCAGTTAAAACAGATTTGGCAAAAGATTGATGTCTATGACACTCATAAGTGGCCATATCAAGAAGCTGATAAAATGTATAAGAACAATACTAAAACCAGAAGAATCTTTGGATTCTTTTCCGTCTTGAAAAAGGAATTCGATACTGTTAGAGGAAGGATTCTTGGTACTAAACCACTTCCCCCCATTAACAATGTGTTCTTTGAGATAAGGAAGGAACATATCAGGATCGAACTCATGATGAGCTCTACTTCCACAACTAAAGGAACAACAGTGGCTGTCTCTACACCTAAAAACACTCAATGTGATCAGGCTACTGCAAATGCAGTGACCACGAGCTATGTTCCTCCCTCTCAACATGATAACAGGAGGAGTGGTGACTCTAAACCTCTCTGCAAATTCTCCAAGAAAACAGGCCACACAGAGGAAAGGTGTTTTGCCAAAGTGGCATACCACCAATTAGATTCAATGAACAATGGAGGAACCCTGAAACTTGGAGGTCTCAAGCGTCTAACAATGGTTAATAGAGAGGAGTCAGCCAAAATGTGTCTAGTAATTGTGTTACTCGACCATCTAATGTCCCAATCCAAAGTCAATTGGATGCAATCTTCCAGTTCATGAAACAACATCACCCTCAGCAACAACCCTTGGACATAAAACAAGAATCTATTCAAGCCACCATGGCTAGCTATGGTAAAAGTTCTAAACTCCTCTTTATTTGGATTGTTGATTCTGGTGCCACTCATCATATGATATGGAACAAGGAAAAACTAATTGATTATGTACTGTTTTAAAATACTACAAAGGTTAAGGTTGCTAATGGTGCGGGAATTAGTATTGTTGAGTGTGGAAATATAAAGGTAACTGAGAACTTAAAATTCAAGAATGTTCTGTTCATACCTGAGCTAAGCTTTAACTTGATCCCTGTTGGAAAACATGCTGAAGAGAATATATGTGAAGTGAAATTCTCACCTTTCAAATTTTATTTTCAAGAGATCTTCTCCAAGAACACGATTGGCAATGCTAACAAGGTCAATGGTCTCTTCTTTCTTCAAGCTGAAGAGTCAAGTCCTCTGAGTAGTCAAACTAGTATAGGATCATGTATGATTGCTAGTAGGATTGTTGAGAGCTTTTCGTTATGGCACAAGCGATTAGAACATCCTAACTTCTTATATATCAGAAGGCTTATGACAACCTTGTTTGTTAATGTCAATCAATCAGATTCGTTTCATGAAGAATGTTTGTTTGTTAAAAGTTGCAGAACCAATTATCCAAACAAAAATTATAGAAGTAGCACGACTTTTAGTTTGATTCACTCTGATGTGTGGGGACCTTCAAGGGTAGCTAAAATCAATGGTGCTAGGTGGTTCATCACCTTTGTTGATGACAATACTAGACTTTTCTGGCTATACTTGATGAAACACAAGTATGAAATTGTGGACATTCTTAAGAAATTCATATGCATGGTTCAAAACTAGTTTTATGCTACAACAAAAACGTTAAGAACTGATAATGGCATTGAATATCTTCAATCGTCAGTGAAAGATTACCTTACTGCTAAGGGGATTCACCATCAGACTTCCTGTACTTGCACTTCACAACAAAATGGAGTTGCAGAAAGGAACAATAGACATCTCCTCGAAGTAACAAGGGCAATTATGATGTCTATAAAGGTTCCTAAAATCAATGGTGGGATTGGTGTACTTAATGCTAAACACCTCATTAACAGAATGCCATCTAAGGTACTAAACTATGTCACTCCTAAGAATGCTTTGTCTCATTGTTTCCCTAATTCAAATTTGTTTTATGAACTACATATGAAAGTATTTGGTTGTATTGTATATAGACATATTCCTGAACAGTTTAGAAGCAAGCTGGACATGAGAGCTGAGAAATGTATCTTTCTTGGGTATGTTCATACTCAAAAGGGATACAAATGCTACTCTCAAAAATGTATGTTTCCTTTGATGTTGTATTTGATGAATCAAAGGCATCTAAGGTAAGGGTGTTACTGAGTCTGAGCATGAAAAGGAGTGCAACATTTAGAGTGTTATTGATTTTCCTAGCAATGAGCCTGTAAAAGGAGGATGTGACCCGAGTGAGGGGGAGAGTAAGCTCTCTTAGAGGGGTCCTGATCATCATAAGAACTCTTACAGGGGTATTGAGGAATTTGACGGTGAATCATCTCCCTTCAGGGAAATTGTCCCAGTTGATGGTAGACCCATTACCATCAAAAAAGGCATCAGAACATGTGTGAAGAAGACGTATCCCATTGGCAACTATATTTCATACGATTTTCTTATGGGAAACTTTAAAGTTTTTGTTTCCTCACTTGACAGTTTAAAGGTTCCAAGAGACCTTCAGGAGGCTTTAGCTCAACCTGAGTGGAAGAAAGCTGTTACTGAGGAAATGAATGCCTTGATCAAGAATGGCACTTGGCAAGTTATACCTGCTGTATGTAGGACCTGTATAGCACCACTATAAGGGGCGAGGGGGGTTGAATAATGAGTGCGGAAAATTCGGGGTTTCAAAACTTTTGAACCAAAAAACTCACTCCTGAAAACAGATTCTGTTTTTAGATCCTGATTTAATTAATCTAGATGGCCTAGCTATAGACCTCCAAAAATTACGACATTTGGTGAGAATGTACTCTCTGATGTTGTGTGTGGTTCACAAAAATTTCAAATTAAAATTCCAAACCTAACTAGTTGAAAACATGTTTTTGATCAGATTGTGTCAATCTGCCAGAAAATGTACTCCAAAATAATAAATTTATTCCTATTAAATGCGAATCCTAAATGACTTGAAACTTTTATGGTTTGACCCTCAAGATGTGTGTTTTAATGGGATGAAACAGTCTTTGGAAACTCCTTTGGCAAGTAAGTTAACCATGTTGATGTTCTCAACCTTTACAAATCTAAGAATCATATTGCACTAGTCTCAAAACTATTCACATTTGATTGACTTAACTTATCCAAATGAGGTAAAACTTGTGCCAAATGAACTCTAAGACGTGTGGCTATGTGTCTGCAACATTTTGTGATTTTTGAAAATCATTTGCTATTTTTACTATTGCAATGAAAAGGATGCAGAAAACTTGAAACTGAAAATAAAGTGCTGAAAAGTAAGAACACCGAGAATTTTAAACTGGTTCGGTTAAAACAACCTACTCTAGTCTTTGAGGATACCTTCCTCGATTTTCACTAAACACAAAACTACCTTACCCCAAGGGATACTAGAGTAAAACACTAACTCCACCCTTTTACAATCAAAACAATCAAACAAACCAATCACGAACACCACCACCGATCGAATGAAGGTTTGATCACACCTTGATCAACCTTTTACAAGAAATGAATGTGTAAAGGTAAGATAGTAAAAGCCTATATAATATCTGGAATATATGAATGATAGGCTTGAGATTAAGAAGATAAGAAAGAAAGGAACAAGAAGAGAGTAGTCTTGCTTTTTTGCACTTGTAAGAATGTCGATTGTTGCATAGCCTTGTTTTGCGCCATCTTCTTCTTTTTATAGCATCATGGCCACCCCCTTAGGGTTATTCTTCCTCCTTGAGAACTGTCTTGAATGTCCTTGGAAGATTTTTCTTGTGTAAAAGATGACACAACCTTGCTTACTTGCTGCAATATGATTGGAGGGATGACTTGTCTTCGCCTAGTTGTCTCTTATTGATTGGCTATTATTAGTCCATCTTGGCACCCTTCAAATGATCTATAAATTCTTCAAAAAATCTGAGACATGTGCTCAAAATCAAGTTAAATAGTTACCATATAATCACAATTTGATCCCCTTCAATTTTGGAAGACAATTGAAGATATAACCATGCAAAAATCGGCCAACTATACAAACATATGCTGAAATTTTCAGCATGTGTTTCTTTTGAATTCTTTCCATATGTGTAGCCCTCTTCAATGTCACAAATCTAGTGTGGTATGTCCTCCACAAATTAAATTGCCAATAAACACTAACTAGGCTTCAAAAATACTGAGGATGACGTGTACTAGGAGGCCGCATGTGCTGAAATTTTCTTTTGGTAAGCTTTGTCAAATAATGCACAATATTCACACATATATGGTAAATTATAATCAGCCTTAATTTGAATTTTCTAAAACACTTTAACATGTCTTGAATGTGTAAAAATGTCTAGATCCATGTTACATCTATGCCAAAAACGTTCCATGTGTGTACGTTCGTAGAAAACGGAATTTTTGACTTTCGTCAATTACGCGATTTTTCTCCAATTAATTTCACAATTCTTACACATGTAATATATATTATGTCACAAATAATGTACATAAAATGAGGTGTATATTCAACTCATATGGCTGGGTTGAAAAATGCCCCATGTGATAAAATAGGCTTAAGTTTGAATTCTCGACAATTCTAGGCTAAATTGTGGGTGATTTGTGTGTGCCAACATGGTATAACTTTGTGGCTGATTGTAACATGTGGATCAAGAATTTTTGTGAGTAATTTTGATGCATATAGGCTGGCCATCTTTGTATGGCAAGTACGTGACATATCGGTGAAGTTTTAGTAGTCACCCATATGACGATTTTCGGTTTATGAGCTTGTAACATGTCGTTATAATTTTGACGTCACTATGACTTATAACGTCTGATATAAGACCGGAATATACTCATAAATATGAGGTGTATATAGTGGTATGATGTCGACGTACGTTTATAATATATGTAATGTGTCGGTGGTACGTTGGAATATATAGTGTTTATTAAACAATATGGATATATATATATATTATATATCAAAATGGCGTGTGAAATGAATGGGATGAGGAGACTTTTCCTTTCAAATTTGTTACCATATAGCTCTCTCTCCAAATATATCTTCATTTAATAAACTAGTTAGTTCGTTAACTTAAGCACTTCACTTAATGAACTAGTATAGTTCATTAATTGTGGCACCTGAAAATAGTATAAAGACAAAAAATGTTTGACATATGATGTAAGCTTTGACGCTTCATGGCTTGTTAGTACGGCAACAATATATAAACATGTAAAGAACTTTTATCACATAAATACGTCAAGTAAAATTTATTCATGCATTTCGTAAGTATGTGACATTTAAATCACGCATTTGTAAATCAGTCAAACCCTTTTTCTCAACAATCTCTCCATTTGGATGATTTACAAAATAACATTGGTTCATGATATAAACGTGTTATAACCGTGTATAAAAAAAAAGGGAAAAAGAAGAGATAATAATAATAAATTTAAACAACTAAATTTTATCCTAATGTAATAAGTTAACCCTTATCTTTCTTCCTTAATCCTCACCCTTATCTCTCCCTCAAATCTCTCCCTCTCTCTTTTGATCCTCATTAACCCTAATCCCTCTCCCCTTTTATCTCAAATTCGACAGCCTCCTCTCCCCATTCCCCTCTCTCAATTTCGGCCACAACAAGAAGAGGAAAGAAAGATCTTTGATCCAAGGTTCAAGAGAAGGGAGATCACAACCCTAATCAGATCTTCATCATCTTTCGCGGGTATCAGTTCTTGCTAGGATCGAGGTAGGTGTATACTATTATTTCCCTCAAAACAGTATGAAGTCGTGCATAGACAAAATGGTATTTTTCGTGTCGTTGGTGTTCAATGGTTATACGATTGTGATCTTGATTAATTGCTCCAAGGTGTTTATTTTCCGTTATTCGTTTTGTTTTCAACGTGATCTCATTGTTGTACGTTTCTGTGTGGGGTTGAGAGATCGTTATGCGTATATGAATATGTGGGAAGGGGTGAAAGGTTGAATGGAATTGAGGGTTGGATTGCAGAAACTTCAGAATGGAACTTCTGAAATTCGGGGACATCGATCGATCGACGTCCAGGGCTGAGGGTTCGATGTGCCTCAGAACCACGTCGATCGATCGACGTCCCATGGCTGAGGGTTCGACGTGCCTCAGAACCACGTCGATCGATCGACGTCCCATGGCTGAGGGTTCGACGTGTCTCAGAACCACGTCGATCGATCGACGTCAAAGGATGACGTCCAGCTGTTTTCTTCCCCTTTCCCTTGCATTCATGGCACGTGCATTGCATGAGGTACCCATTGTCTGAGGGTGTGCGTGTTCGGAGGATACGTAGTGCCTATAGGGCGTGGGGGCCGTGATGATACACAGCGTCGGTCGGGCGTGGGTGTCATGTGATACGCAGCGTCTATAGGGCGTGGGTGTCGTACGGATACGCAGCGTCTATAGGGCGTGGGTGTCATGAGATACGCAGCGTCTATAGGGCGTGGGTGCCGTACGATACACAGCGTCTATAGGGCGTGGGTGTCCAGAACGGCAAGTGGTGGCTAGAGACCATGACGCTGGAACTAGGTCCCGGGAGCATGCATTGCATATAGGCCTAGGAGCATATTGCCTGACATGTTTCTAGTTGCGTGTGACACGTTATGTGAGCATGCATCACGTACTTGCGCATGCATCTTGTGTGGATTGTTTATTTCCGTATAAGCCATGTCATGTAGTTTATGTTGAGTACGTGGAGTGTCTTACCTTCCGGTTGCATGCTATCTGTTCTATGTGGTTACGTGGAGATATCGTTTTGGGTATGTAAGTTTTGTATTGTTTTGAGAGGCACCTACTGGGTGATTACCATCACTCACACCTACTATTCCATATGTAGCCGAGACAGAGTATGACTATATCTTCGTTGAGGATGAGTCCGATACCGTGGAGTGGGCCGAGTGACTCGTAGATACGGCTGCGGCAAGGATGGAGACAAGCTTTTTGTGATGCTTTGGGGGTGACACAGACATTTTATTTTAATATTCAGTATTACTTTTGAAAACGATTTCATGCTTTTAGATTTAGACATTTGACCTTGACTTGTAAGGCCCGGTCAGCCTAGACTTTCCATCGTTATTTCCTTAAAGTTATTTGATTTCGGAATTAGTATTTGACTTATCGTTTCCGCAGAAGAAAAGGAAAATTTTTCTATGTCAGCAATGACGTGTAGCAGGTTGATGTGACGCCTAGTATTCTCCTGAGTGAGATACGGCGGGTGCACCGTGTCCGAGGGTGGAGCTCGGGAGCGGGGCGCTACAGGTGGTATCAGAGCCCAGGCTTCAGATACGCCTCGGGAACGTGATAGATTAGCTAATTACCCTAGGATAAGTGACGATCCGTTTTCAAATGATTTTCAAATTTGAATAAAACGAAGTAGACATAAGCTATGACTGGGGTTTTGGTTGGTGAGTGCCGTTAGTAAGTAGACGGGATAGGTTATCTTTTCCTTTGGCCTCCATTCCTGTATCTTTTACAATACTCTTAAGCCAATTCTGTCTAACGTGTTTTAAATTATCCACAGACAATGCCTCCGCGACGTGAGCCATCAGGAAATAGTGGAAATGACGGAGACGAACGTCAGGGGCAAAGGCCGATTCCCCAAAACCTTACAGACACACTGGCCAATCGGACGGCCTTAATAGCCCATCAGCAAACACAGATGGCCCAGCAATATACCCAGATGGCAGAGCAACAGGCACAGATTGCCCAAATACTTCAGCACACTCAGCAGCAACAGCAACAACATCCGCCACCGCCACCGCCCGCACCACAGCAAGGCCTAAGGTTCTATTACAGGGAGATGCAGAACTCCCGAATACCAATGTTTAGGGGTACCACTCGGCCTGAGGAAGCCGAGATTTGGCTTAAAAATGTAACTGAACAAATAAGACTGATACAAGTACCCGTGAATCTGAAAGTGGAGGTGACTACCCCGTTCTTGGAAGGGGAAGCTGAGAGGTGGTGGAACGGAGTGAAACGCAAACTGACTCCACCAATGCTTTGGGAGCAATTTGTTGAGGAGTATAAGAAGCACTACGTTCCGGGTAGTGCTATTCAGAGAAGGATGGCGGAGTTCCAGCTGTTGACCCAAGGGTCCATGACGGTGGATCAATACTCCGAGAAATTTCATGAACTGGGCCAATATATGTCATGCATAATGGACAACGAAGAGGCCAAAATGCTGAAGTTCCACACAGGTTTGAGCTTTCGCATTCAACAGGCGATTGTTTGCGCAGAGACTACCACATTTGAGGGGTTGCTGGAGGTATGTTGACGTGTAGAGAGGAATTTAGAAAGGGCAGCTGCACTAGAGAGACTGAAGAGGCCCCGTGAGGAGTTGCAGACGGGTAGATCAGGGAGATGGTTGAAAGTACCTCGCCGCCCACAGTCCGGGCAGCCATTCCGGCCAGAACGACAGCAAAGTGCAGTGATTCAGACCCCGATGATTGAGGGTCCAGCACCGACTGATGCGCAACCAGTAAGGGCTGCGGCACCTATCCCACGGTGTACCCTGTGCGGACGTTTTCATCCGGGACCATGTCGGAAGGATCAGAGAGTGTGCTATAACTGCGGGAAGCAAGGACATATTGCTAAGGAATGCCCAGCACCGGCACAGGTGAACTCACAGACACAGACTCAGCAGGGAGGATGAGGCCGGACCAATGCCCGGGTACACGCGATGACGGATGCCGAAGTCGAGGAGTCGGGCGACGTGGTGACGGGTACATTTATTTAAGTACTTAATATCGTAGTTGGAGTGCATTTTTATGTGTTGTTATGGTTATGTGCTAAAACCTGAATGTGGTAGGTGTGATTTTAATTAACAAAGTGCCAGCAAATGTCCTATTCGATAGTGGAGCAAGTCACTCGTTTATGGCAAGGAGATTTGCCAAGAGTCTGGACATTCTTCCCGAATGGATTGAGACTCCATACCGTATACAGGCCGCGGGTGGCCAAGTACTCGTATCTCATCAACGTTACAGTGGGTGTGAGTTGGAGATTAACGGTCTGCAGTTCTTTGTGACCTTGATACCGATTCAAATGTACGACTTCGACGTCATCTTAGGCATGGACTTCTTAGCAAGGTATCATGCAAACATTGATTGCCGACGACTCCAAGTCAGCATGAAGCACCCTGAACTGGGCGAAACTATTTTTCAAGGGAACCCTAAATTTAAGAAGGCACCCCAAAAGCTTTATTTGACTGCGGCTCAGGCCTTTAGAGCGCTAAAGAAAGGAGGAGAAGGATTCTTGATTTACGCAATGGGTGCTGAACATGAAGTTCCGCAAATCGACCAAATCCCTGTGGTAAGGGAATTTACAGACGTTTTTCCCGAGGAATTACCAGGACTGCCACCAGAAAGAGAGGTAGAGTTCGAGATCAATCTCATACCCGGTGCAGAACCCATATCCAGGGCACCATACCGTATGGCTCCAGCAGAACTCAAGGAGTTGAAGGAGCAGTTGCAAGAACTGCTGGATCGTAAGTTTATTCGACCCAGTGTATCACCTTGGGGTGCTCCAGTTCTGTTTGTAAAGAAGAAGGATGGGAGCATGAGATTATGTATAGACTACCGGGAGCTCAACAAGATCACTATCAAGAACAAGTATCCCTTACCCCGAATCGAGGATCTCTTTAATCAGTTACGGGGGGCTAGAGTATTCTCCAAAATTGATTTGCGATCCGGTTATCACCAGTTGAGGATCAAATCTGGGGATACAGCCAAGACCGCTTTTCGAACACGTTATGGTCATTACGAATTCCTAGTTATGCCTTTTGGATTAACCAACGCCCCAGCCGCCTTTATGGACTTAATGAACACGGTATTCCGGAAACAACTGGATAAGTATGTTGTAGTGTTCATTGATGATATCCTGATATACTCCCTCGACGAAGAGACTCACGCTGAACACTTGAGGGAGGCTTTAGAGACACTTCGGAGAAGCAAATTATATGCCAAGTTCAGCAAATGTGAGTTCTGGCTGAAGAGTGTAGCCTTTTTGGGTCATGTGGTTTCTGAAGAAGGAATTTCTGTAGATCCAAAGAAGGTAGAGGCGATCACTGAGTGGCCTCGACCCACTAATGTGACCGAGGTAATGAGCTTTCTCGGTCTGGCCGGATACTACAGGAAGTTTGTAGAAGGTTTCTCATCTATTGCAGTGCCTCTGAGCCGGTTGACGCAGAAGAAGTCGAAATTTGAGTGGACCACCGAATGCGAGCAGAGTTTTGTTGAACTAAAAAGGAGACTGACCACAGCCCCTATTCTTGCTCAGCCCTCCGCTTCAGAAGGGTTTGTCATTTACAGTGACGCTTCTAAGAACGGACTAGGTATTTGTGTATGATTTCAACTGATTTTGTATACGATTAAAGTTGTGGTCTAATCCCTATATTTCAGGATGCGTGTTGATGCAAAACGACAAGGTCATTGCTTATGCGTCACGACAGCTAAAGCCCTATGAGCAGAACTATCCGACTCATGATCTGGAACTAGCAGCGGTGGTGTTTGCGCTGAAAATCTGGCGCCACTATCTATATGGAGTGAAGTGCGAGGTGTTCACTGATCATAAGAGTCTTAAGTATTTGTTTACGCAAAAGGAGCTGAACATGCGCCAAAGGAGATGGTTAGAGTTGCTGAAAGATTACGACTTGACCATCAGTTATCACCCAGGGAAGGCCAATCGAGTGGCTGATGCCTTAAGTAGGAAGTCGAGCCATGCACGGCAGGCTACTCTAGAAAAAGAGATGGCAGAATTTGATTTGGATCTTGTAGATTCTACTGCCGATATCTTGGCAACGCTAATTATCACCCCAACCTTGGTAGACCAAATTAAGGAAGCGCAGAAGAACGATGCAACAATTAGAGAGACTCGAGAAAGAATGTTAACCAGCCAAGTGGACGGATTTCAGGTTCATGATGACGGCAGTATGTGGTACCAAGGAAGATTGTGCGTACCTGATATTGAGGACCTTAGGAGGGAGTTGTTGAAGGAGGCACATAATTCGAGACTGTCTATTCACCCTGGTGCTACGAAGATGTACAATGATCTCAAGAGACACTATTGGTGGAATGGCATGAAGAGGCACATTGCCGAGTTTGTGGAAAGGTGCCTTGTTTGCCAGCAAGTTAAGGCAGAACATCAAAGACCCGGTGGACTAATGCGACCACTAGAGATACCCGAATGGAAGTGGGAACATGTAACCATGGACTTTGTGGTTGGACTTCCAAAGACAAGAAATGGGAATGATGTGATATGGGTAATTGTGGATCGACTGACTAAGTCCGCTCACTTCTTGCCTATTCCCACCGGACTTACTATGGAGAGGCTGGTAGCCATGTACATTGATAACATTGTTTGCCTTCATGGAGTGCCAGTTAGCATAGTATCGGATCGTGACTCGAAGTTTACATCTCAGTTCTGGGCAGCGTGTCAGAAGAAGATGGGGACTGAGTTGCGACTGAGTACTGCTTTTCACCCTCAGACCGATGGTCAATCTGAAAGGACCATTCAGACTCTGGAGGATATGTTGAGGGCATGCGCATTGGATTTTAAAGGAAATTGGGACAGCATGCTCAAATTGATAGAGTTCTCCTACAACAACAGCCATCACAGTGCCATAGGTATGGCACCATTTGAGGCCTTATATGGACGAAAGTGTAGATCACCTGTGCATTGGGACGAAGTTGGTGAACGGAGGTTGACAACTCCAGAAATAATCGAGCAAACTAAAGAACAGGTGAAGCTAATTCGGGAACGTCTTAAGACGGCTCAAGATAGAAGCAAGAGTTGGGCCGACACGAAGAGGCGACCTTTAGAGTTCAAGGAGGGAGAAAAAGTCTATCTTAAAGTGTCACCCATGAAGGGTGTGACACGGTTTGGAGTTAAAGGAAAGTTGAAGCCGCGTTATATTGGACCATATGAAATACTCGAAAGAGTCGGAGATTTGGCTTACAAATTGGCACTACCTCCGACGTTGGCTCAAGTGCACAACGTGTTCCACGTCTCGCAGTTAAGGAGGTATGTACCTGACCCGAGTCATGTGCTAGACGCGCAACCACTTAAGATCAGGCCCGATGCTTCCTATGAAGAGGTACCAATCAGAATTCTTGACCGGAAGGATCAAGAGCTGAGGAGGAGGATTATTCCCTATGTCAAAGTACAATGGAGCAACCACCGAGAGAATGAAGCGACATGGGAACTAGAAGAGCAAATGCGCGACCGCTATTCCCACCTATTTGATTAAGGTACGACAAGTTTTGGGGTCGAAACTTTTTGTAAGGGGGGTAGGATGTTATAACCGTGTATAAAAAAAAAAGGGAAAAAGAAGAGATAATAATAATAAATTTAAACAACTAAATTTTATCCTAATGTAATAAGTTAACCCTTATCTTTCTTCCTTAATCCTCACCCTTATCTCTCCCTCAAATCTCTCCCTCTCTCTTTTGATCCTCATTAACCCTAATCCCTCTCCCCTTTTATCTCAAATTCGACAGCCTCCTCTCCCCATTCCCCTCTCTCAATTTTGGCCACAACAAGAAGAGGAAAGAAGGATCTTTGATCCAAGGTTCAAGAGAAGGGAGATCACAACCCTAATCAGATCTTCATCATCTCTCGCGGGTATCAGTTCTTGCTAGGATCGAGGTAGGTGTATACTATTATTTCCCTCAAAACAGTATGAAGTCGTGCATAGACAAAATGGTATTTTTCGTGTCATTGGTGTTCAATGGTTATACGATTGTGATCTTGATTAACTGCTCCAAGGTGTTTATTTTCCGTTATTCGTTTTGTTTTCAACGTGATCTCGTTGTTGTACGTTTCTGTGTGGGGTTGAGAGATCGTTATGCGTATATGAATATGTGGGAAGGGGTGAAAGGTTGAATGGAATTGAGGGTTGGATTGCAGAAACTTCAGAATGGAACTTCTGAAATTCGGGGACATCGATCGATCGACGTCCAGGGCTGAGGGTTCGATGTGCCTCAGAACCACGTCGATCGATCGACGTCCCATGGCTGAGGGTTCGACGTGCCTCAGAACCACGTCGATCGATCGACGTCCCATGGCTGAGGGTTCGACGTGTCTCAGAACCACGTCGATCGATCGACGTCAGAGGATGACGTCCAGCTGTTTTCTTCCCCTTTCCCTTGCATTCATGGCACGTGCATTGCATGAGGTACCCATTGTCTGAGGGTGTGCGTGTTCGGAGGATACGTAGTGCCTATAGGGCGTGGGGGCCGTGATGATACACAGCGTCAGTCGGGCGTGGGTGTCATGTGATACGCAGCGTCTATAGGGCGTGGGTGTCGTACGGATACGCAGCGTCTATAGGGCGTGGGTGTCATGAGATACGCAGCGTCTATAGGGCGTGGGTGCCGTACGATACACAGCGTCTATAGGGCGTGGGTGTCCAGAACGGCAAGTGGTGGCTAGAGACCATGACGCTGGAACTAGGTCCCGGGAGCATGCATTGCATATAGGCCTAGGAGCATATTGCCTGACATGTTTCTAGTTGCGTGTGACACGTTATGTGAGCATGCATCACGTACTTGCGTATGCATCTTGTGTGGATTGTTTATTTCCGTATAAGCCATGTCATGTAGTTTATGTTGAGTACGTGGAGTGTCTTACCTTCCGGTTGCATGCTATCTGTTCTATGTGGTTACGTGGAGATATCGTTTTGGGTATGTAAATTTTGTATTGTTTTGAGAGGCACCTACTGGGTGATTACCATCACTCACACCTACTATTCCATATGTAGCCGAGACAGAGTATGACTATATCTTCGTTGAGAATGAGTCCGATACCGTGGAGTGGGCCGAGTGACTCGTAGATACGGCTGCGGCAAGGATGGAGACAAGCTTTTTGTGATGCTTTGGGGGTGACACAGACATTTTATTTTAATATTCAGTATTACTTTTGAAAACGATTTCATGCTTTTAGATTTAGACATTTGACCTTGACTTGTAAGGCCCGGTCAGCCTAGACTTTCCATCGTTATTTCCTTAAAGTTATTTGATTTCGGAATTAGTATTTGACTTATCGTTTCCGCAGAAGAAAAGGAAAATTTTTCTATGTCAGCACTGACGTGTAGCAGGTTGATGTGACGCCTAGTATTCTCCTGAGTGAGATACGGCGGGTGCACCGTGTCCGAGGGTGGAGCTCGGGAGCGGGGCGCTACAAAACGTGATCGCTTCCCCTACAAAATATGTCAAGTAAAATTTATTCATACATTTCGTAAGTACGTAACATTTAAATCATGCATTTGTAAATCACTCAAACCGTTATTCTCAACAATCTCTCCCTTTTGATGATTTACAAAATAACATTGGTTCATGATTTAAATGTGATCGCTACCCCTACAATTATATGCAAATTTAAAATTTGAATATTGAAGTTTATATCATCGTGTCTTTCTTAAATCATGTTTTTCTCTCCCCATTTATTTTGTAACTTTCATCAAAAGTACAAGCAAGAATGGAAAGAAATAGCAGTTTATAGCATATCAGCAGAAATCAAGCACTTCAAATGCGTTCTTAAGGGTTATTAATTCAACCCTTTGCAAAAGTACCTTTTGGTATCCAAACTTAGGTGACCTTCCTCGGTCTTACAAAAGGTGAGAAAAGAGATAAAGAAGCAATACAATAGATTTTAGGTGTTATTCATTATCACCCTTATTTCTCCATCAATATTTGGTTCTGTAAATTTTTCGAATATTGGAAAGTTGTTATTTATTATCACCCTTATTTTTCCTTAGCTTGTATTAATTTTCTAAAATTTTCGACTTACTTTCTTTATTTTTCACTTATTTAATTCTATTTATTACTAATTATTTTTAAATACTTTAACTTACCAAAATTCAGAAATTAAGTGAAAATAATTTAATTTTAATCTTTTATATTTTTTGGAATTTATTTAGAATTTTCAAGAATCTAAAATCATTTATTTACCCTTTTCTAATTTCCAGAAATTACAAAATTAAATAATTAATTCAATCTCCTTTTTTTTCTTTTAAAACTGGGCCAGCCCTAACCTCTTCTGGCCTGGCCCGCATCTCTCCCTGGCCTGGCCTGTCTGCGGCCACATGTTTTATTTATTTATTTTTTTAAAAATTAATTTGGTTATTGGGCCCGGCCTGCTACAGTCTGGCCCGCTGGCCATCCGGCCTAGTCCGCCAGCCGGCCTGCCCCCTTTTTCTTTTTTATTTAAATGGGCCCGGCACTGCGGCCCGCCAGCCACCGACCCGTTAAGGGTCCGGCTCGCTGGCGCATGCCGCAGACCCGTCCTAATATAATTTTTTTATAATCTCAGGTTTTTTCCCAGGGGAGGCGCGTGTTGCGCCACGCACGGCCCTTCCAGCGGCGCGTGAGGCACACGCGCGGTCCTCTTGGTCCATTTTTCGAGGCATATCCGAATTTCTTTCTATTTCCAACCTATAGGAACATATTCTAAGACCAAAACACAATTGTAAAAACGATTTACTTGATGATTTATGCCTTTTTGATTCCAAATTTCAACTCTCCTTCTCATCAAACCAAACACAACTTTTACATGCTTCACAAATCATGCACATTAGTCAAATTCAATATTAATGCATTCACACACATAAATAAGGCAACGAAACGCATATAATATTCATTAAGGCATGCATGAATTGTATCCATTTGAAGGGGAAAAAGGCAGCTGTGGCGCCCCGCACCCGGGCCTCGTCCGGATACGGTGCACCTGCCGTACTTCACTAAGGAGAGTACAAGGCGTCATGCATAACATGCGAACATCCATAACATAAGTCTTGGACTCCCATGCTAACATTCAACATGGTAGTAGAATTTAGGTAGAATTAAAACTTTTCAAATTAAACATGCATTGCGAAATAACTAAGTTCCCAAAAGTAGTAGTCCCACAAAATAACATAACCGAAATCCAGAGAGTTTAAACATAGTCATAATACAAATCGTCTTGGCAGCATAAAAGTCCTTAAGCTTAGCTCCCTTCATACTCCTCGCCTATGGATAAGGTACCCTCGGCTCATCCTCAATCCATTCTATCTTGGCATCATCTGGCTCCTGGGGAAAAATAAAGTGTGAGTGATAAAAATCACCCAGCAAGAATACAATAAACTACCATGAAATACGTAAAGAATCATAACATGAATGTATTACCCCAAAAACCTCAAATAATCATAATTCATACCTGATCTTAAATCCTGAGCTTGCTTGACGTTCAGCTTAAGCATGTTTTTAGGTAATGCTATACCAATAATAACTTATAACCCTTGACTGTATCATGCAACATGTCTTCATGATCATGAGTTATGCAAGATGCAATGCATGATGTCATGTCATGTCAAAACATCATTTTGGTCCCATAAAGTAACATGTCGTAAAAACAGAGTGTCAGATCAATTAACCTCGGATCTGAGCGGGTCCAGAACATATCATCAGACCAATTAACCCCGGGTCTGAAGCTGAACTGACCTATTTTACCAAAAATTCAATTGCGGCAAATCCGTGATTCGTTTTTCATAAATTCCAACTCGGGCAAATTATAAACATGTGGAACTAGTATCCTACCAAAATTTAGCCTATTTTCATTCTCTAAGTCCCCTTTCTGAGTCCAGAAAGTCGTTACTAAACTTTAGGTTGGTTCCAGTGATTTGAGTCGAGCAGTTTGACTAATTAATTCATTAAAAATAATACTCATAGGATTATTACCATGCCAAAAATCAGCTTTATTGGTCCTCTACAAGGTCTATTTTCAAGCCAACCAAAAGAGGCTACCATTCTGCTCAGTTCCCGATTTTCAAGTCTGACTAGTCTTGCCAAATATTTTATTAAATATTAACCATAGCTCATTTTAACGAAATTCCAACTCCCAATTGTTCTATACACATGGGGCTAGCTTTGTGCCTAAAATCAGATTTATTGAAGGTCTACAAGGTCCTCTTTTAAGTCGTTAAAGTCAGTGTTCAATTCTGCCTAGCTCCAGAATTTTCAGCTGGAGCAGTTCTACCGCGTAATTTATTAAAAATAATCCGTAGCTGATTTTAACGAAATTCTAACTCTCACTTGTACTCCCTCACGAGTCTAGCTCTGTACCAAAAATCAGCCTCAATGAAGGTTTAAAAGATCAGTTCTTAAGCCATCTAATACGTCACTCTATTCTGTCCAATTCCAGTGGTTTGCTATTTTGTCATCTATCCAAGTCAAATGTCCATATTTACCTCCTACTCAATACTTTGGGCCGAAACTTGTGTGGTGCCTTAACCACATTTTACAACACATATTCAAGCATACAATCACATTCGAGTGTCATATTAAGCTAATCTCACAAACGACTTCTTAAAACTCCTATCTTTCACATGTATGCTTTCCTAGGACCTTTCGTGTTACATTCACAAATTAAGTCTTGTTTAGACTTACTTGGTGAACCTCATTTCACTCTAGGTCAGCCTCATTTCATATAGCATATAGGAAAAGACTTCATCTTTAAAGGAATAAATCACATGCAAGGCATTGTTCTTAGGGAATCACTAAGATATAGTCTCAAACTTAAGATATTCAACTAAAGATCATATCTTAAGAACTTCTAAGCATTCAAGTCACTAACTCTTTAAATAAATCATGAGAGATAATTGTATACTTGCCTCTTCAAGCTAAAGCTCTTGTCTTTGCTTGGTTATGGAGTGAGTTGAGTTGAAATCCACCTCTTTCCACTCCCTTGGTCACACGGTTTTGATGGAGAGGAAAGAAGAGGGTTAGTCTTCATTCAATAGTGAAAATAGGATATGCTTGAGGCTAGAGCATCTTACCAAAATGAGCTTGAATGGAGATTCAAGCACCACAATATGTCTCCTCCTAAGAAAGTTGATGGCTTTCACCTATTTGAACCATGGATGTCACGGTTTTGATGTGTATGGGAGGATTCATGTTAGATTCATTCTTTACCAAAATAAGAATTCACTTAAGGAAGCTTGGAACAAGACTTACCTAGATGTCTTCTTGAGTCTTGAAAGTGAAGTTGAACTCCTATCCTTCAAGATTAAGGGGCCGAATTGTTGGTGAGGGAGATGAGAGTTGTCTAAGTGTTATGCTCTTGCTTGAATGTATCTTGAGAGGAGTCTCAACATGACAAGAAGGTAGATGTTTCTAGAAGGGTTTAAATCAAAACATGTTAGGGACTTGGGAAGGGGGGACGGTTTTGGAGGGATAATTGTGAGGATTAGGGCTTTTATGAGTGCTAATCAAGGTTAGGTTAGTATAACCTTGGTTACTTTTTTCCAACTATGGTTACTTTGGTGCTAACCCAAGTTACTTTATCAAATAATGGTTATCTTAACCTTGGTTTAAGGAAAAAGTGACCATGGTAGGATTTAAAAATCCTCCATGTCTAGACATAACGGGTGGTTTTGGGTTGGGGTCTTTATGACCTCAAGGATACTACCTCCTTCTTTAATGAGTTGTCTTACTTGTTCCTGAAATGCATGTCTATTTTGTTTTCTATTTATTCTTTGCATGCTAACTTCTTGTCTTAATGGTGTAGTAGACTTTAAGTAATTATTTTAACTAATAAAATTGGCTAGAGAATTCTAGAACCTATCCATGTCTAGGTCGAAATTTTGGTGCCTTTGGGCAACTTGATATTTCTTGTAATTTTAATTCATGTACCATATTGTAATCCAATATTAGCATATGTATGTGTATATATATACACACGCCTATATGTACTTGTACTATATATATATATATATATATATATATATATATATATATATATATATATATATATATATATATCCTCCTATGTATACGCATGTAGGTATTTATACATTTTATACGCACATATCATATACACGCACATACATATATAGTGGTATGTATGGTTTATATAACTCTATATTTCAAGTATTACATTCTTGAAGTTTCCTTATTTAAATTGGCTTGGTATCACCTCAATAATAATTAAGTAAAGAGGGTTAAGTTGACTTAAGTAACACGCGCTAAAAGAAATTGGGGTACAACATCCTCCCCCCTTATCAAAAGTTTTGTCCTCGAAACTTCAGAAGCTAGTCAAAAAGATGGGGGTATCTACTCCTCATGTCTTCCTCCGTTTCCCATGTTTCTTCTTCTTCCGAATGATGCTTCCATTGTACCTTCACCATGGGTATGTATCTCTTCCTTAATGCCTTCTCTTTCCGATCAACTATCCCTAAGGGTTCCTCCTCATAAGTTACATCTTTTTCAACCTTCAGCTGTTGATCTTCAAGGATGTGGCTTGGGTCATATACATATCGACGGAGTTGAGAAACATGGAATACATCATGTAACTGAGAAAGGGATGGTGGCAACGCTAAACGGTACGCAACCTCACCTATTCTTTCAAGCACTTCATAAGGTCCAACGAATCTTGGGCTTAGTTTTCCTTTGATGCCAAATCTCTTAACTCCTTTGGTCGGAGAAACTTTCAGAAAGACTTTCTCTCCTTCTTGGAATTCTAAAGGTCTCCTTTCATCTTCCCATATCTTCGTTCTATCTTGTGCTGCTCTTAGTCTTTGCTGGACTAACTTTACCTTTTCTCATGTTTTCTCAACAATGTCGGGTCCTGCGTAGATTTTATCTCCAATCTCGTCCCAATAGAGTGGGACCGACATTTTCGTCCATACAATTCCTCATGAGGTGCCATTCCGATGGATCTGTGGAAGCTATTATTGTATGAAAACTCAATGAGCTTAAGACTTTTATCCCAGCTTCCTCCGAAATCAAGAATGCAAGCGCGTAGCATATCCTCAAGGGTTTGGATTGTTCTCTCTGATTGTCCATCTGTTTGAGGATGAAATGCGGAACTCATTCTTATCTCTGTGCCCATTGCCTTTTGAAAGGCTGTCCAAAATCTCGAAGTAAATCGAGGGTCGCGGTCGCATACAATGCTTATGGGAACTCCATGTAGACAAACGATATGGTCAATGTACATATGGGCTAACTTCTCCATAGATTCCTTAATCGTCATAGCCAAGAAGTGAGCAGACTTAGTCAAACGGTCCACAATGACCCATATAGCATCATTCCCATGCTTAGTCTTGGGTGGATCGGTCACAAAGTCCATGGTGATGTGATCCCATTTCCATTCTGGCACTTCTAAGGGTTGTAACAATCCAGCAGGTCTTTGGTGTTCGGCTTTTACTCTTTGGTAGATCAAACATCGTTCAACAAATTCTGCTATTTGTTTCTTCATACCGGGCCACCAAAACTTTTGCTTGAGATCTTGATACATCTTATTAGCTCCAGGATGTATAGATAATCGAGAATTATGAGCTTCCATCAAAACTTCATCCTTAATTTCCTTGTTTTCGGGGACACATAACCGTCCTTGATACCATAAACTGCCATCACTGTGAATCTCAAAGTCATCTCGCGGCTTTTCTTCCATCCTTTCCTTGACCTTTCTTAAGTTTTCATCAAGTCCTTGAGTCTCCTTGATCTTATCGAGTAATGAAGGGACAAGAACTAACTTGGCGAGAACCTCATCGATTGAGTCAACTTCTTCTAGGTCAAATTCTTCCATATCTCGCTGAAGAGGTGGTTGTCGTGGGTGGCTTGTTTTTCGACTTAAGGCATCAGCGACTTTGTTAGCTTTTCTCGGATGATACTGAATGGAGAGATCATAATCTTTGATCAGTTCCAACCATCTACGTTGCCGCATATTAAGCTCTTTCTGGGTAAAGAGGTACTTTAGGCTCTTATGGTCTGTGTAGATCTCGCACTTTTCGCCATATAAATAGTGCCTCCATATCTTTAATGCGAAAACCATTGCGGCAAGTTCAAGATCATGGATAGGATGGTTTTGCTCAAATGGTTTCAAATGTTGGGATGCATACGCTATCACTTTGTCATTCTGCATAAGAACACATCCGAGACCATTCTTCGAAGCATCACTGTATACTACGTACTTTTCACCAAGAGTGGGCTGAGCTAGGATAGGAGCGGACGTCAACTTTGCTTTCAGCTCCGAGAAACTCTTCTCACATTCGGCACTCCACTCAAACTTGGTCTTCTTTTGGGTCAATCTGGTGAGGGGGACAGCTATCCTCGAGAATCCTTCCACAAACTTCCTGTAATATCCGGCTAGTCCGAGAAAACTTCTCACTTCAGTAACATTTGTTGGCCTGGGCCATTCCGTGATAGCTTCAATTTTCTTGGGATCCACCGAAATCCCATCTTCTGAAATCACATGACCAAGGAATGATACACTTCGCAGCCAAAACTCGCATTTGCTAAACTTGGCATACAACTGTCTTGCTCTTAGAATATCCAAGACTGTCCTTAAATGGGCTGCGTGAGTCTCTTCGTCGGGTGAAAAAATCAAGATGTCGTTTATGAAGACCACTACGAACTTGTCCAACTGTTCTTGGAAGATTCGATTCATGAGATCCATAAAGGCGACAGGGGCATTGGTCAAACCAAAAGGCATGACTAAGAACTCATAGTGTCCATAGCGGGTTCTGAAAGCAGTCTTAGGGACATCTTCCGCCTTAAACTTCAATTGAAAGTATCCAGATCGTAGGTCAATCTTACTAAAAATTCGAGATCCCCTGAGCTGGTCGAATAAGTCGTCAATCCGGGGCAATGGGTACTTGTTCTTTATAGTGATTTTTTTGAGCTCCCGGTAATCGATGCATAAGCGCATACTTCCATCTTTCTTTTTCACGAATAGCACCGGAGCACCCCAAGGTGAAACACTAGGGCGAATAAGTTTCCTTTCTAACAGTTCATGTAACTGTTCCTTTAGCTCCTTTAGTTCCGCAGGTGCCATGCGATAAGGGGCTTTTGATATAGGTTCCTCTACTAGAACAAGGTTTATTTCGAAAGCAATCTCGCGATCAGGAGGTAGTCCAGGCAGATCATCAGGAAATATATCAGGGTATTCATTAACAACTGGAACTTGTTAAAGGGTAGGGCTTTCTGGTTCAGCACTTAAAACATAAACCAAGAATCCTTCATGACCTATCTTTAATGCTTGGTTGGCACGAGCTGCGTTAACAAAGACTTTCTCGAGGATGGTTTCTTTAACTTAGTTCCTCCTTGGAATGACATCTCCTCTCGAGCTGGGTTCTTAATGATAACTTGCCTGCTTCGGCAGTCAATGTGAGCATGATTCTTTGAGAGCCAATCCATTCTGAGAATCACGTCAAGTCAAAACATCATTTTGGTCCCATAAAGTAACATGTCGTAAAAACAGAGTGTCAGATCAATTAACCTCGGATCTGAGCGGGTCCAGAACATATCATCAGACCAATTAACCCCGGGTCTGAACGGGTCCAGAATAGATATCAGATCAATTAACCCCAGATCTGAATGGGTCCAGAACAGATATCAGATCAATTAACCCCGGATCTGAACAGGTCCAGAACAGATATCAGATCAATTAACCCTGGATCTGAATGGGTCCAGAACAGATATCAGATCAATTAACCCCGGATCTGAATTGGTCAAGAACATATCATGTCATTAGACTAGTTAACCCCAGGTCTGGAGTTGGGCTAGTCGCATGCTTGGCCGGCAAAGGAATCATGAAGCTTTCTTTAAAAACATGGGACCGTAAAAACTTTTCATGCATAACGAAAACATAGTTGCTTATAAAACTTGCTTGCATCATAAAATCAACGAAAATCAGTTTCATGATCATGCGTCATACATGTAGTGATATGCAATGCAAGTCATGACATGAATAATCGTATGCATTCCTTATAACATTTCAACAATGCATGGTTTCGGAACCAAATATTTCCAGACTTTTACTTCATATTCATGAGGCAGTTAGGCTAACCAAATGGGTCCATTTCCATAATCTTTTGTCATAAATACGTTTGGTGGAATCTTAGATACATGTCGTAAAAATTTCAGATTATTTCAATAACCATAAAGGGGCTCATTTAATTAATTTCCGAAATGGGTTAGGTGCTGAAGCTGCACTGACCTATTTTACCAAAAATTCAATTGCGACAAATCCGTGATTCGTTTTTCATAAATTCCAACTCGGGCAAATTATAAACATGTGGAACTAGTATCCTACCAAAATTTAGCCTATTTTCATATCTCTAAGTCCCCTTTCTGAGTCCAGAAAGTCGTTACTAAACTTTAGGTTGGTTCCAGTGATTTGAGTCGAGCAGTTTGACTAATTAATTCATTAAAAATAATACAGGACTTGTTTTACCAAAATTCTAGTTGGAATATCCACTACACTCATAAGATTATTACCATGCCAAAAATCAGCTTTATTGGTCCTCTACAAGGTCTATTTTCAAGCCAACCAAAAGAGGTTACCATTCTGCTCAGTTCCCGATTTTCAAGTCTGACCAGTCTTGCCAAATATTTTATTAAAAATTAACCATAGCTCATTTTAACGAAATTCCAACTCCCAATTGTTCTATACACATGGGGCTAGCTTTGTGCCGAAAATCAGATTTATGGAAGGTCTACAAGGTCCTCTTTTAAGTCGTTAAAGTCAGTGTTCAATTCTGCCTAGCTCCAGAATTTTCAGCTGGAGCAGTTCTACAGCGTAATTTATTAAAAATAATCCGTAGCTGATTTTAACGAAATTCTAACTCTCACTTGTACTACCCTCACGAGTCTAGCTCTGTACCAAAAATCAGCCTCAATGAAGGTTTAAAAGATCAGTTCTTAAGCCATCTAATACGTCACTCTATTCTGTCCAATTCCAGTGGTTTGCTATTTTGTCATCTATCCAAGTCAAATGTCCATGTTTACCTCCTACTCAATACTTTGGGCCGAAACTTGTGTGGTGCCTTAACCACATTTTACAACACATATTCAAGCATACAATCACATTCGAGTGTCATATTAAGCTAATCTCACAAACGACTTCTTAAAACTCCTATCTTTCACATGTATGCTTTCCTAGGACCTTTCGTGTTACATTCACAAATTAAGTCTTGTTTAGACTTACTTGGTGAACCTCATTTCACTCTAGGTCAGCCTCATTTCATATAGCATATAGGAAAAGACTTTATCTTTAAAGGAATAAATCACATGCAAGGCATTGTTCTTAGGGAATCACTAAGATATAGTCTCAAACTTAAGATATTCAACTAAAGATCATATCTTAAGAACTTCTAAGCATTCAAGTCACTAACTCTTTAAATAAATCATGAGAGATCATTGTATACTTGCCTCTTCAAGCTAAAGCTCTTGTCTTTGCTTGGTTATGGAGTGAGTTGAGTTGAAATCCACCTCTTTCCACTCCCTTGGTCACACGGTTTTGATGGAGAGGAAAGAAGAGGGTTAGTCTTCATTCAATAGTGAAAATAGGATATGCTTGAGGCTAGAGCATCTTACCAAAATGAGCTTGAATGGAGATTCAAGCACCACAATATGTCTCCTCCTAAGAAAGTTGATGGCTTTCACCTATTTGAACCATGGATGTCACGGTTTTGATGTGTATGGGAGGATTCATGTTAGATTCAATCTTTACCAAAATAAGAATTCACTTAAGGAAGCTTGGAACAAGACTTACCTAGATGTCTTCTTGAGTCTTGAAAGTGAAGTTGAACTCCTATCCTTCAAGATTAAGGGGCCGAATTGTTGGTGAGGGAGATGAGAGTTGTCTAAGTGTTATGCTCTTGCTTGAATGTATCTTGAGAGGAGTCTCATGATGACAAGAAGGTAGATTTTTCTAGAAGGGTTTAAATCAAAACATGTTAGGGACTTGGGAAGGGGGGACGGTTTTGGAGGGATAATTGTGAGGATTAGGGCTTTCATGAGTGCTAATCAAGGTTAGGTTAGTATAACCTTGGTTACTTTATTCCAACTATGGTTACTTTGGTGCTAACCCAAGTTACTTTATCAAATAATGGTTATCTTAACCTTGGTTTAAGGAAAAAGTGACCATGGTAGGATTTAAAAATCCTCCATGTCTAGACATAACGGGCGGTTTTGGGTTGGGGTCTTTATTACCTCAACCATACTACCTCCTTCTTTAATGAGTTGTCTTACTTGTTCCTTAAATGCATGTCTATTTTGTTTTCTATTTATTCTTTGCATGATAACTTCTTGTCTTAATGGTGTAGTAGGCTTTAAGTAATTATTTTAACTAATAAAATTGGCTAGAGAATTCTAGAACCTATCCATGTCTAGGCTGAAATTTTGGGGCCTTTGGGCAACTTGATATTTCTTGTAAATTTAATTCATGTACCATATTGTATTCCAAGATTAGCATATGTATGTATATATATACACACACGCCTATATGTACGTGTACTAGATATATATATATCCTCCTATGTATACGCATGTAGGTATTTATACATTTCATACGCACATATCATATACATGCACATACATATATAGTGGTATGTGTGGTTCATATAACTCTATACTCCATGTATTACTTTCTTGAATTTTCCTTATTTAAATTGGCTTGGTATCACCTCAATAATAATTAAGTAGAGGGTTAAGTTGACATAAGTAACACACGCTAAAAGAAATTGTCGCTTTCATTCCGTCTCCTATTCATAGTTTTCACATACATGATCGTTGGGGTACAACAGCAGCTATCTTGGCTGACGCTAAACAAATGATCTAAACGGATTAGAACTCGGATTGGGGACCACGCTAGCCTTCTTCCTCCTTTTCTCTCCTTTTTTTCTTCTCTATTTTTCCTCTCTTTTCCTTTCAACTCTCTTCTGCCGTTTTTGTTTCTCCTCTGCTGTTGTTTAGCCAAATTTAGGTTAGGGAAAAAGAGGAATTTTGAGTTTATCTAGAAGGGGAATTAGTGGTTAGGTAGGATTTGATTTGGGGATAAAATCTAAAATTTAAAGGTTAACTAAAATAAATCCCCCCTTCCCTTATCCCCCAATTCACGACACACAATACAAAATCCTCCTTTTTTCTATTTTATTTTATTGTTAATTTATTTTATTATTTTAATGTCTTATTATTTTTATTTTTTTTTGGACATAACATTTTGTGTCACCATGGTACAGGAAACATTTGGCAATAATTATGGTATCAAAGCCTAGCTTGATTCATTAGGCCTAACATTCACCAGATGAGAGTCGTCAGTAGGCATTGGCTTGTTAGCCCTTCATTGGGGTATGCTTACTCGGTGGTGCCATCTATTCACTTGTTTTGGATAGTCTCAAAACCCCTGAGGTTATATAACCTGTCTAGCGGCTCATCATATAACAAATATAGTGGCAAACCGTCGTGAAATAGATGTGCGAGTTGACACGATTATAACAACTATATCCTTTTTAATAGAGAGCATAACTGACAAAACATATTTGTCAGTGCAGAGATCGAGTTTACATTGGTTAGTTTTTAGTATATGAATAAAAACAGAGCAATCAAAGATTCGAGGGAGGGGCGCATAGGTACTAACCGAATCGGGGTTTTTGGTGGCAAGTGTCTGTAATAGTGTTTTTTGTTGAAGAATTTGGGTAGACGGTTTAGGCGTTAAACAGATGTGGAGAAGCTTTGGGCAAAAATAGTTTTGCGAATATAGGAATCAAGCATCATGTAACTGGTAATTTCATGAAGGATTCGGTTTTCTCATTCTGCAAACTTATTTTGCTGGGGTGTGTTTGGGCAAAAAGTTTGGTGTATGAGACCGTTGTCATAGAAGAAGTTTTCAGTTTATGGTATGTATATTCAATGCAATTATCAGATAGAAGAATGTGGATCTTTGTTTCGCATTAGACATTAATCATGCGTAAAAGCTCAATGAATTTAGCACGGGCCTCAAATTTGTGTTTTAAAAATAGACCCAAGTCATATGGGAGAAATCGTCCATAAATATAACAGAGGATTGAAAGCCATGAGGGGGTAGGGTAGAAAGAAGTCTCCCACAAGTCTAAGTAGACTAAAGAAAACATACGGTCCTCCTTAATATCAGTATATTCAAATATAATCTAATGGTTTTTTGCGTGATCATATGTCTCGCAAGGCATATAAGCGGATTGGTTGGTAGTGAACTTAGAAAAAGAAAATTTAGATAGCGGAAGGACTGATGGCCTAGACGGTAGTGCCATAACAACAGTTTTAGGTAGGCCGTCCCACGAGCGAGCATATACTGACCCTGTTAAACTATCTCGTCAACATAGTACATGCCTCTGCACTCATTACCACACCTAATTATCTTCTTCGGCTGAATGTCCTGCAAGAGCTAAAATTCAGGGTATATCGATACCACACAATAAGATCCTTCATGACTTGGGCAAGAGATAAAAACTTAGAGGATAATGTTGTAACGTATTAACAATTATTGAATGCCAGTTGTGGGAAAATGGCGATACTTTCCCCTCCCTGAACAGGAAACAATTCTCCACTTGTAGTTTCAATGTGGGATATAGTATATCTAGCGAGTGGAGTAAAGTCTTAGAGATCGTATGCTATAGTACGAGTGCTCCACACTCAAGAATTCAGTCGGTAGATTTGTTTGCGGTTGGATGAGACATGGGTTGTATTTGAAGAACTCTGGATACTTAGAAGAATTATGTAACTACAGTGGTCAATCTATAATTTTGGCAAAGTTTTGGGCCTGTGTGTAATTTCATAAAAACTTGGAGGCTGAATTGTATTTTTAAAACAAAAGGCTAGGGATTTAATCCCACGCCTTTGTTACTTCTTTAATTTTTTGCGCTTCCTTCCTCCATGGGTGCACTCCCCTCTTTAATTGTCTCCTATCTATAGGGCTCTCTACACTCTAAATTATGAAAGTATACATCAATGCTACTATATTCTATTTTATGATTAATTACAATGATTGACATGGTTTATTCTGCCATTACATTGATTCATTGACTAGATTCATCTAACAACTGTCAAGAGAGAAGCAGTGGTTGTTTTGTAAATGTGAGTTAATTAAATTATAATTTTAGAAATAACTATGAACATTAAGGACATTTTGGTTAAAAGACCACTAAAGTTTAAAATTTATGAATGAGGGGTTTTTTTTTGTCTAAAATGATGGTGTTGTACCTTAATAACTATTATAAAGATTACAAGATTATAAACTTTAGAAACGTCTCTGGTGTCTTAAAGATAAATTTATATCGACATTAACTAGAAACTTCGTGTGCATTTAGTTCAACTTGAATTCTTATCTGCCATTATAAAAATCTAATCTAACAAGGATTGTTCATGAAGAAAAAGTAATTACTTCTTTTTCTTTCAAATTCATTACCATTGTATGCCTAAAGTGTTTTTTCTGAATCAACCTCTATTCTCACAAAACTGTTGGAGAAATTGAAGTGGGTAAATGAGAAGTTAATGCTCTAAGTATGGATAAAATAATTTTAAAGTCGGTTTCTTAACCGTAATTCAAATTTGAGAATAGGTTACTTAATCATAATTCGAATTTGTAAAATCAGTTATGTAACCGTAATTTAATTTTGAAAATCGGTTATTCAAATTTGAAAAGCGAATATCTGTTATCTGATCTAACGGTAGCAATAAGATCCGACGGGTGTGGTTAAACTATCAATTAACCACCCTAATCAAATTTTTCTCTATAAATAGTAGCTAAGTTAACCTCTCAGTCACAATCACTCAGGATCCAATATTCTCCTCCCCTCCTCTGCATACACGTGCTATTCTTCCCCTTCTCTTTCTACATTTTGTATGAATTCCGAGAAGTTCAGGGTATCTTATAGGTTCGTAGAGTTCATACGCTGCAGTGCTGCTCGTCTGAACTGACTTCCGTTGTATCCTGGAAGACGATTGTTCCATCCAGTTTGGCACAGTATACCAGAGCAATACGTCTTAAGGACGGAGTCCTGGACTCACCTCGGATCTTTGCTCAGCTGAGCTGTTGAGATTATTGCAAAGCTGAGGTTTGCTTTGTGCTAAGCTCTGCTATTGTGCTTAGAACATTCGTTGTTCTGAAGCGTTGTATTGCTGAGCTCTACTATTTGACTAAGGAAATTCGTTGTTCTGCAGCTCTGCCGTGCTGAGCTCTGCATGGTTGAAGCGACTGAAAGCCCAACTTTTGTAGTTGTGCTGAAGTGCCGAGGTCGGTGGATCGGTGATCAGCCCAGAACGCAAATACAATTGCGATGACTGGACTGGTATGATCAGTCTGATCAGTCTGACTTTAGTTCAGCTCGGCTGGAGGGTTGATAGCACCTAATCACTGTTCTGAAGTGCTGTTCAGTTCAGGTCGGTAGGTCGGCCACTGCTTTATTCCAAGAGCAATTTGTACAGAAGTCAATCTGACGTGAATTATTCCCAACAATTCTTAAGACGTATTCGTTTTGAGTCTGTACTGATTCTTGTTTGTTTCGGATCTTACAGAAACCTGTTGGAGAACGCAAGCTCTAGCTTGGTTCAAGGCGCAGACGTACAAAGTTATGCCCCAATGGCACCAAATGCTGGGGTGCAGAGACATGCTCCTCCTGCACAGGGTCCTGCAGTGGCCCAAATGGAGAAACCTGAGAAATTCAATAGGAGCTCCTTCAAGCGTTGGCAGCAGAAGATGCTGTTCTTCTTGACTGCCATGGGATTGGCTACCTTTCTGACCGAGGACCCACCTATGGTGGATCCGCTGGAGGACCAAACCCAGAATATGCGGAACAAACATTTTGTTGAAGCATGGAACTTCAACAATTATGTTTGTTTGAGCCATATTCTGAGTTGTTTGGACAACTCCTTGTATGGTTTGTACTGCACGTACAAAACCGCAAATTATTTGTGGTAGGCTTTGGAAAAGAAATACCGTACGGAAGATGCCGGCACTAAGAAATTTATTATCGGCAAATTTCTGGATTTCAAAATGTCTGATTCTCGCACTGTTGTTTTCAAGTTGAGGAACTTCAGACGTTGGTTGCTGAGATGGAAGAGGAGGGCATGTTGCTCAGTGAATCTTTTGTCGTGCCTGCAGTGATTGAGAAGCTACCTCTTTCGTGGATGGAATTCAGAAGCTATCTCAAACACAAGAGAAAGGAGATGACATTGAAAGATCTGATTGTTCGACTCCGCATTGAGGAAGACAATCGCATATCTGAGAGAATGCCACAATCAAGCTCTTGTCAGGCTAAGACCCATGTTGCCGAGGCCAAGAAAAAGAATGGCCAACTCGGGGTGAACAAGAAAGGCAAGCAGATCGCCAAGAAGTTCACCAGGAAATGCTACAACTGTGGCATTCAGGGCATGTTAGCAATGAATGCAGAAAGCCCATGAAGAAGCAGACCAAGACAAAGGCCAACATAGTCGATGCCATGGATGATCTGAACCTCTGTGCGGTGGTCTCAGTGTGCAACGTCGTGGGGAACATGCGCGAATGGTGGCTTGATACTGGCGCCACTAGACATGTCTGCTCCAGCAGAGAGATGTTCACGGAGTACCAGCCTGGGAACAACGAACAACTTTACATAGGGAACTTAGCCTCTTCGAAGATCGAATGTGAGGGCAAAGTTGTTCTGAAGCTCACCTCAGGGAAGCATCTGACTCTGCAGAATGTGCTGCACGTCCCTGACATTCGGAAGAATTTAGTATCTGGATCTCTTCTAGTCATGCATGGTTTTAGACTAGTGTTAGAATCCAATAAAGTTATTCTTTCGAAAAATGGCGTGTATTTGGGGAAGGGGTACTTGTCGAATAGGATGTTTAAAATAAATGTCATCACTATTGTACCCAAAAGAGATTTGCCCGCAGAGGCTAATAAGAATGTTTCCTCTTCTGCTTACATGCTTGAGTCTTCTTATTTATGGCATTTTCGTTTGTGACATGGAAGTATACATCAATGCTACTATATTCTATTTTATGATTAATTACAATGATTGACATGGTTTATTCTGTCATTACATTGACTCATTGACTAGAATCATCTAACAACTGTCAAGAGAGAAGCAGTGGTTGTTTTGTAAATGTGAGTTAATTAAATTATTATTTTAGAAATAACTATGAACATTAAGGAAATTTCGGTTAAAAGACCACTAAAGTTTAAAATTTATGAATGAGGGGTTTTTTTTGTCTAAAATGAGGGTGTTGTGCCTTAATAACTATTATAAAGATCACAAGATTATAAACTTTAGAAACGGCTCTGGTCTCTTAAAGATAAATTTATATTGACATTAACTAGAAACTTCGTGTGCATTTAGTTCAACTTGAATTCTTTTCTGCCATTATAAAAATCTAATCTAACAAGGATTGTTCATGAAGAAAAAGTAATTACTTCTTTTTCTTTCAAATTCATTACCATTGTATGCCTAAAGTGTATTTTTTTTGAATCATCCTCTATTCTCACAAAACAACCACTATTTCTTTTTTAAGGAAAGTGTAAAACAGCAGAAATTACCAGAGATTACTTTTTCATTTTTTTCTTTTCGGTCTTTCCAAATTCGGTTTTAAACATATGAGCATTTGGTTAAGATCTGAAGAGGGGCCGAATCGCTTCTTCAGATCCAGCTAAACTTTCTCAAACTTGCTTATAAGAAACATTGTACTACGAGAACATTGGAGAAAGAGCAGATGCAGGTATTCCTCCTATCAGCCAGAAAATCAAATCAGCTTTAATCTTTTGGGTTAAACAAGAGTGCATCACCAATAGCGTTACTCAAAGTATTGAGCATTTCTACATTCAACACAGCATTAGAAAGGCATATGTCCCATTCTAAGATATGGGTTCTTGGAATTGTTAGGGTTGTTAGAACAGCAAGATCGATTTGATTGGAGAAAATTTTCTTTCATTCATAAATTTTTCAATTATATCGTCTTCGGTCTATAGAACTCTATACGCTCTAAATATAGCAGTATACATCAATGTTAGGATATTTTTTTTATTACTAATTACAATGATTGACATGATTACACTGTGAATACATTGATTGATGGACTAGAATCTTCTAAAACTCCCTTTGAATTAAGTAATGTGACCACCAATATCCAACTTAAACAAAACAGAGTCGAATATTCGTCTGCTGACTGCTTTTGTGAGAATATCTTATATTTGGTTTTCGGACCTTACACAAAGGGGCTCAATGACCCAACCTTCGAATTTTTTTAATGAAGTGCCAGTCCATGTTAACATGCAAATTGGCGCTATATTGTCACACAAAGACTTTCTGGGGATTCTCAAGTGGAAAACCAATTTCTGCCAGCGCCTTTTCCTTTTGGTTATTCAGTTAGTTGATAATTGTTTTGACTAATAACACCACGTCAAGTAGAAAACCAACTTGAAGTGGATCACCTATCATTGGGTTTCCTGCTCAACCAGTATTGGTTTAAACTTCAACGTCTAGATGCCTATTCTTGATGAACAACTATACTTCTTCCTTATGTGGCTTTGAGATATCGCACTATCCACATGACTAAGTCTATGTGTTCCTCCTGAGAGTTACAAAAAACTGGCTTACTACTCCCACTAAGTATACGATGTCAGGTATAGTGTGTGACAAGTAGATTAGCTTCCCGACCAACCTCTGGTATCAGTCTCTGTCTGCTGATAAGCCTTTCGATTTTATCTAAAGCTTACGATTCACAATCATCAAAGTATCACATGGCAACAACCAACAAACCTTATTTCAGCCAGAAGATCAAGCATTTACTTCCGTCGAGAGATAAAGAATCCCTTCTTTGACCGAAGAACTTCGGTCCTCAAGAAATATTTCAGTTTGCCTAGATCTTTCGTCTCAAATTCCTTAAACAATATCTTTCGAAGTTGAGTAATTTTGGTTTCATCATTCCTCATAATAATGATGTCATTAACATAGATGATTAAGTAGACAATGAGGTTTCTATTTCGTTTAAAGAACAGAGTGTGATCCGCATTACTCTGTCTGTATCCATTCATTTTCATAACCATCAAAAATCTACCGAAATACGCATGGAGGGATTGTTTCAATCTATAAAGTGCCCTTTTTAACTTACATAGTTTATGATCGCCGAAATCTTTTGAGAATCCCAGTAGTGCCTCCATATGTAGCTCTTTCAACTCCTCCATATGTAGCTCTTTCAACTCTCTATGTACAAATACATTTTTTACATCAAGCTGAAGAAGTGGCCAATCATTATTCATTGCAAGAAAAAATAATAGCTTGATAGTATTGATCATAGCCGGAAGAGAGAATTTCTTTGAGTAATCAATGACATACGTTTGTGTATGTCCTTTAGCTACCAGTCTCGCTTTGTGCCGCTCAATCGTACTATCTGCCTTATACTTGATAGAGAAAACCCACCTGTGTTCATGTGGTTTTTCCCCTGTCGACGGGGCACACTTTCCCCGTGTGTAATTTTTACATATGGCCTTTGTGTCTACATCCATGGCTCATTTCCGTTCAACTATCTGTCTTGCCTCTTGAACTATTTTTGAAATTGATTCTCATAGTAGTTTTTCTAAAAAGTTTGAGCACACTCTGCAATTCTCCCCTGTGTTTTTTTTAAATACCTGGAATTCCAGGATATGCGCCATTGTTAGTACCGCTCATGAGGTACCCAATGTTTTTCTTGGGTGGTAGGACAAATACTCTATGTTCCTCTGTGCTATCATGAATGAGATAAGTGGTAACAAGATCGTGTGAAATATTACCAAGAAGACATTCAGTTGTCTCTTCTGGAGCATTCACCAGATGAGAATCAGCGGTTGGCATTCGCTTGTTAGCCCTTCCTCCATCGGGAGGCTTGCTCGGTGGTACCATCTACTCACTCATTTTGGACAATCTTAAAACCCCTAAGGTTATGTAACCTATCTAGTGGATCGTCATATAACCAGTTTAGTGGCTCGCTCGTTGACTCCCCCTATGTCCTAGACTGGTATCAAAGAAGTATTTAGATTTGAGAAAGATCCAATCTATCGTAAAATGGATGCATGAGTAGCAAGATTGTAATAATGATATCCGTATTGATGGATAGCATAACCGACAAAAACACATTTCTCAATGCAGAGATCGAGTTTAGATCGTTTAGTTTTTGGTATATGAATAAAGACAGAGCAATCAAAGATTTGGGGCGGGAGGGGGAGCGTGCAAGTACTAAGGGAATCGGAGTTTGGGTGGCAAGTGCCTGTAATGGTGTTTTATGTTTAAGAAATTTTTTGGGCAAACGACTTCAGAGTTTAGCGAATGTGGCGAAAGCTTCGGGGCAAAAAGTTTGGAGAACGTAGGAATCAAACACCATGTAACCAGTCATTTCAAGAAAGATTCATTTTTCTCGTTCTACAACCTCATTTTTTTAAGGTGTGTTTGGGCAACAAGTTTGGTCGATGAGGTCGTTGTCATAGAAGAACTTTTCAGTTTAAGGTACATATATTGACCGCCATTATCAGACCGAAGCATCTGGATCTTTGTTGCGAATTTGACTTTAATCATGCGGAAAAACTCAATGAATTTAGTATGGACTTTAGATTTATGTTTTAAAAATACATCAAAGTCATGTAAGAAAAACATCCATAAAGATTACAAAATATTAAGATCCATGAGGGGTCGGGTGGGGAGAAGGCCCCCACACATCCAAGTGGACTAAAGAAAACAAACGGTCCACCTGAGTTTTAGTAGATACAAATATAATCCAATGGTTTTTGCCCGATCACGTCTCGCAACGGAAAAAAGTGGATTGGTTAGTAAATAAACTTGGAAACGTAAATTTTACATAGCTAAAGGACGGATTGTGGTAATCGATACTCTAATAATAATAATAATAATAATAATAATAATAATAATAATAATAATAACAACAATAATTATATAAGTACACATTAATCGCATAACCCCCCACTTCCCCATAATTTCCCTATAATCCTCCCATAACCCCCACTACCTTTAACTCTCATAACTTACCAGTTACCATAAAAGCCCTCCCCATAACCCCACTACCTTAAATAGGATTTTCCCTTCCGCCATTTTCCTCCAACTGGCCAAAACAGAAGAAAGGAGAAAAAATATAGAGTGACAACCAAGAGCAAGGGAAGGAGAAAGAAGAAAATAAAAGAGGAGAGGGAGAAGAAAGGAGGAGAAGAAGAAAGGGAAAATTCTATCCAACACCAACCCTAGCTATCCATCGGTATAATATATAAGGAGAAAAGGTAAGTATCCTACCTATATTCGTTATGATTTTGCAAACCATATATGTATATATTATGCATTATTCAAGGATCATACATATGTATATTTTATTGCATAAATGGATGCTTATATATTGGTGTATAGCCATGTATATATATGTGTATATATGGATCTTGACTTTTGATATTGTACATGGTCGAAAATTGATATGTACATATGTGTATATATGGGTCTTGAATTTTGATATTGTATATGGCCGAAAATTGATATGTTCTTTTTATGATATAGGCTTCGGTCAAATGTATATATTGAGGTATATGATTGATGTAAAATTTTTGTATGTGTATGATATGAAGTATATGGTTATATATATGTGTGCCGTATATATATTTATGTATGTATATGAAAGTATGAATTTCAGTGGGTTGGTTGGGGCAAAAAGTAGACCAAGGGTGGTACATGTATGTATATACGTGTATATTCACATGTATGAGCGTGGGCATGTATATGTATATCGATACACGAGAGTAGTTGTCATTTTGATGTCGGAATGTTGTGATTGGTTATTTGATATATCGTGATGTGGTATTGGAATCATTTTGAAAAAAGAATCGAATATTTTGGAAATTGTTTTTGAAAATCATGCATATTATGAAATTCACCCTTACACAGAAAATGATCACAAACAAACAGCGCGCCCAGGCATATTTGACTATTTTGATAGAACGCCGGGGCATATTTGACCGCCAATCGGAGCGGTTATGCATATTTGACTATTTTGATAGAGCGTCTGAGCATATTTTACTATTGTGGTGATCAATTCGTAAGACTTGCGGTATTACTCACGTGTAAGGAAAATGATATGGCCATTGCACCCTCGAATATCGAAAATCACATCGCTTCGTATCATCTCGAAACTTGTACCGTATCGCATCGAAAAATTGGAAATTTGAAAATTTTAAGTCGAATTTTTGATTTTGACTTGCATCGCATCGATTTGAAATTTGCATCATCAGATTTTGATTGTGATTAGCATTCGTTTGACCTTTGAGGGGATAATTTATTTTGTTGATATCGTTGACTTGGTGATTGTTTGTTTGTATGGGTATAATAGTAATTTTATTAGCAAATGGAAACTTTATATTTTCTTTATTGTTATTTATTTAATTGTACGTGTTTTCTCGTGTATGATCCCTTAGTGGGTACATGAAGGATACTTACTGAGTTATGTTTTGTCGCTCATACTATACTTGATTGTGGCATTACAGATAAACAGGGGTATGATATGAGGTTCGTAGAGGACGAGTCCGAATAGCGATATTAATGAGCGAGGACATGCTGGGTTTAATTCTTTATGGGTTTTATTTCGAGACTTGTACTTTATGGATTTTACGTTGACATTTTGAGACGGTAGAGATATTATGTTAAGTTTCGATTTTGTAATAGATTTTAAATTTCCTAGACATTTTATAATATTGATCAATTATTATTTCGAGGATTTTTATTTATTGACTTCTGCTGACATCACTTTGCGTCACTTGCTGACGTGTACTTGATTGGTATCAGCGTATTGTATTTCTCTTAGCAGAATATGGCGAATGAATAGTTTCGATTACTATAGCTCAGGACGCGTGGCTACAGGTGGTATCAGAGCATGACTCTAGATCCACAGCGGAAACCTAGAGTTAAACTATGATCATGGACATAAGTGACGATTTTGAATAAGTGTTGATTTTGACTTTGAACATAAGCAAATATTTTAGCCATACGCGATGATTATATACTAAGTATGATTTTAGAAATAAGTAATGACCTTAGACTTAAGGGATAATCGGTTGAGGGATACGCATACTTAAGATATACTATGGGATTTTGATTACTTGTCTTATTTAAGTTTTGATTAGGCTTTTTATATGTTCCCTTAGACCCGATACCGTAAACCCCTAATTGTTGGATATACGTAATTAAATTATGTAAATTGTCATGTCATAGTAAAATGCCTCCTCGAAGAGACCCTAACGGTAATGGGAACGAAAGCCAGAGTCAGGACCAGAATGCCCTACCATGGGCTCTGGTTGACGTGTTACTTCAGATCGGTCAGGCGGTTAGTCGGGCTGCCCCATTGCAGCAGAATGGGACCTGATATTACTGTGGAGAGATGAAGCGGGTCCATATTCCTATGTCTAACGGGGGCGTCAACCCAGACAACGCCGACAAGTGGCTGAGCAAAGTGGAGCACAACTTCGCATTATTGAAGGTACCGGATGAGGTGAAGACTATTGTGATCCAACCATTTCCGATTGGGAAGGCTGATAAGCGGTGGACCACCGCAATGATGGATCTACCACGGCCAGTCAGTTGGGCACGTTTCAGAGAGGAGTTCTGGAAATTCTACATTCCGCCATCTGCGACTTTATAGAAGATTGGGCCCTTCGAGTCGTTGAGACAGGTGCCAGGCATGTCAATGGCGGAATATGCCAAGCAGTTTAATGCTCTGGGGAGGCTCGTGCTGTCTATCATGGGCGACATGCACCTCAAGATGGAGAAGTTCGAGAGGGGTCTAAATGCTCGCATTCGCACCAGGGTGGTGAATGCAAATGCTAGAGATTTTGGGGAGCTAATTGACGCTTGTTGCCGTGTCAAGAGCGACATACAACGATGTGATTAGAAGGATCGAGGTAAGAAACCCCAGGAGATGACCGGTGGTAGACTCAGAAGTTGGGTCAAAGTTACGAGGAGGGGTCCGACAGGGTAGCCACGACCTCCGCCGCTGCAGCAGCATCCTGGGAGAAACCCGCTGATGGTGATTTCTACTTGCCCCACATGCAAGCGACAGCATACTGGTCAATGTTGGAAGAGGTTGGGAGCATGCTTTAATTAGGGAAGATAGGCAATCTGAACAGAGACTACACACAACCGAGGAGACTGCATCAGAAAGCTGCCCCACAGTATAAACAGAGAGGTCAACCATGGCCCGATCTCGAGTGCATGTGATGACAGACACTGATGCTCAGAGGTCGAACGACGTGGTCACAGGTACGTTTATATTCCAAGTTTTTAATTGATGACATCTGTGTATGTGCAACCTTTACTTCAACCACTAAACTTGATGGTGTGATACTAGTAAACAAAGTCCCGGCAAATGTATTATTTGATAGTGGTGCGAGCCATTCATTCGTTGCTAAGAGGATTGTCAAGAACCTTCAAAGCCGTCATGAATGGATAGACACTCTTTATCATGTCTTGGCAGTCAGATATCAAGTGATTTTCACATTATTTGTACAAGGAGATGGAGATGGAGGACCATATCTTAGATGCCGCACTAATACTGATCCAGTTTCGACGTCATACTAGGAATGGATTAGTTAACAAGATACCATGCGCACATCGACTGCCGTCAAAAGCGATTGGTGTTTAAAGACCCCACTAGTTACGACCCGCACACCCAGGCTAGTGGACAAAGAGAGTACAAAAATTAATTCGAAATCAGAGCGCGATCACCGTACCACACTTTGTATAATACGTATAGGTGTACCTAGATAAAACTTAAGAACTACTAAAATACCCTAAGAGATATAAGGATAACCAAAATAGGCATATAAAGAATTGTACAACTTTTATTAGGAATTAAATTACAAGAAAAGGGAAGTAACACATAAAGAAGAAAGGATAAAATGGTAAAACCCCACACCTTAAACACCTTGACCGCCCCACCCCCCACCCCATGTGATGTAAGACAAGTTTGTCTTACACACATCATCCTTGTTCAATCATTTCACCTCTCACACCTTTGGAAAATCCTCCAACCAAATCCCTTGCATGGCATTTTCCTCTCCCCTATCCACAAAAATCAAATGATGGAATTCCTCACTCACTTCCAAACAATTTCAGCCAAATAATTAAATTAGGGGGGACCAAAAGTACTTATTCCACTAATTTAACCCCCAACCAATCATATTTCATTCACTAATTATATTGTCAGTTCCATATCATTTTTCAATGAACCATTATTTTTATTTCAATAAGAATTACATTATGCAAGAAGACAAAACATGTTGTCTTACACCTCACATCCTCACCCATCATTCATGCCTTCTCCTCAACCAATTACATTTCATGCACACTCCAGTACCCTTGACATTCAACCAAGACAATGGAAAACACTCTTCATTTTTTTCCACTACTTATCTCACGGCAACTCCACTAAAAGGAGAAGGAGAAACTTTCAATTTCATTTACCTCCTCATTCAAATATTCCTTTTGAACCAGCTTCCTTCTTTTCTTTCTCTAACCTTGTAGGATCTGCAAGGCACCACTAGAATGGGGGGGGGGGTTGAATAGATGGTGCGGAAAGTGTGCTTTTTTAAAATTTCTTTAAACCTAACCAATTCAAGTTCTGAAAACAGATTCTGTTTTCAGGACCAGTTTTAAAACGTTTTTAAAACTAGGTTAGAGGTCTCCAAAAATTATGAAATTTTGAGAGAACTTAGCCTCAGATGTTATGAGGGTCCCCTAAAAATTTCAAATCAAAATTCAACCTTTAACCCCTTCAAAAACCGTTGGCACTCAGATTGTGCAAATCTGCCAGAAACGGTAGATGGTTTTGAAAAATTAATTCCTATTTGTGTGAATGCCCAAATGATCTGAAAATTTGACCAATAACTCCTCACACACTATATTTAAATGGATTGAAACAGTTTTTGAAAATTCTTTTGGTAAATAGGTCAAACACAACCAAAGTCTCAACCTTTGCAAGTCTGAAAATCAGACTGCACTAGTCTCAGAACTTTTGATGTTTGACTGACCTATACTTGTCCAAAAGGGTTGAAACTTGTGTCAAATTAACCCTAGAACGTTTATGTATGTTTCTGGAAATTTTTACAAATTTTGAAAATCGTTTACTATTTTTACGAACGTGAACAAGATGAGTAACCAGTGCAGAAACTGAAAAGTAAATGCTGAAAGTAAATTGCACCAAGAATTTTATACTAGTTCGGTTATAAACAACCTACTCCAGTCTTCAAGGAACACCTTCCTTGGTTCACACTAATTTGACACACGCAGTACACCTTACCGCAGGGTTGATAGAGTTACACCTTAACTCCAACCCTTTACAAACCTTGTATTGCTAGTACAATTTGCACGAACACCACCACCTCGCTAGAATGAAGATTGATCACACCTTGATCAATCTTTTACAAAGATGTATGAATGGTGGTTTCTATGAAGCCTATTCAAGAATGAAAGAAGTAAAGTACAATAGGCTTTTTACAAGAGAAGAAAGAAAGAAGATGTAGGAGAAAAGAGGCTTGGCACTTTGATCACTTTAGAATGCAAATCTTGGTGTTATTTTTGTTTGCTCTCCTCTTCCTTCCTTATAGAAGTCCAGCCGTCCCCTATGCCTTTCTCCCCCTCTTGAAAATTTCCTTTTAAGTGCTTGAGAGAATGTGAGACATCATGGTGACAATGCTTTGCTTACTTGGCATCACTTCATTGGACCATCATTTAGTCATTGCTTACTTGGCACCTCTTGATTGGCTTAATGTTGTCATCATTTGATGACATGGAAAATCTGAAATAATCACTTTAAACATGTGCCAATATCAATCATAAAATCATACCATAATTCACAAATTCTATCATAATGAGCAAGACACAAAATATTCTTCCTTCCATCCTCAAAAAATCGGCCATTATACTCCTTGCCATGCTGAATTTTTCAGCATGTGCAACATCCATTTTTATTCAAGATAATCCCCAATTTACTTTGATTTTTCTCATTAAAATGAATCAATAATACATGGTAAGTCTTGCTATCAATTGATGAATGAACTTGGACACAAAAAGGGGTGAAAAATTCGGCCACTATGTCTCTTGCACATGCTGAAATTTCAGCATGTGTAACATTCACTTTTTGTCCAAAATATTGCCTATTTTGCATTGATTTTTTTTCTTAAAACATTGAATCACCAAGTTATGGTAACTATTGCTACCACATAAGAAATGAACTTGGACACATCTAAGCTCACAAATTCGGCCACAACAATTTGTACACATGCTGAAAATTTTCAGCATGTGTGATATAAGATATCACATTTATTAATTTAATTTATATTCAAATCATTTCCATTTCTTCTTCCAATTAATCACATAACAAAAGATGATGGAATATCTCTCTTTCAATGGACAAAATCGGCCACCACCTTTTTAGCATGCTGAAATTTTCAGCATGTGACATAAGAGAGGTATATGTTGAATACTTACCTTTTGTAGCTTCTCTCTTTGATTTCTCAACATTGTATGATTGATCCTTGACCAATCAACATGCCAACAAGGCTCCACATGTGCTCCATCTCAGCTGTAGTAACGTTGGAATGTGTATATACATGTGCTGAAATTTATTTTTGCTAACTTTGTAAAATAGTGCACATTTAATAATACACATATGTAATATTCCAATCAGCCCTTAATTTAATTATCTAGAACACTTTAAAATGTACATTATATGTAAAAAGTGTCTAGATACGTGTCACATCATGGTCAAGAAAAACGTTCCATGTTGAGTGCGTAGAAAACCGAATTTTCGATATTTATCGATTACCCGATTTTTCTCTAATTTAAATTCCAACTTTTACACATGATATATATATTATGTTATACATAATATATATAATATATATTTTAAATTTCAGCTCTTGGCTGATTTGAAATGGTACCATAAACATGTGACAAAAATAAAATTGGAATCTTCACATTTTGACCTAAATGTGGGGTGATTTGTGTGTGCCAACATGGAAAGTATTTTTGGCTAATCACACCATGTGTATCAAGAAATTTCCATCAATTTTTGATGTATATGGGCTGGCCATTTATTTATGGCAAGTACGTGACACGTTGGCGAAGTTTCGGTATTCGCCCGATACGACAAATTTCGGTTTAGAACCTTTTATCGTGTCGTATTTAATTTGTCATCACCATATCTTATATCATATGATATAAGACCTGAATATACTCATAAATATAAGTTAAGTATAGTGGTGTGACGTTAACGTACGTACGTAAGATATATAGCGTGTCGGTAGTACGTTGGAATACATGTGTGTGTGCCTTTTATAAAAAATCTGAAAATATAGTATATATATGTGTATAAAGGCGTGTGGAATGAATGTGGGGAGGAGGAGAAGACTTTCCTTCCATAGCCATGTTGCCTTTGTGCCTTTTCCAAATGCATCTTCCTTTAATGAACTACTTAGTTTATTAAACTAAGTACTTCACTTAATGAACTACTTTAGTTCATTAATTGTGGCACCTGAAAATAGTATAAACTCAACAAATGTTCGCCATATGATGTAAGCTTCAATGCTTCATGGCTCGTTAGTACGGCAACATAATATATAAGCTAAATAAGGCAAGTTATCATGCATACATGTACACTTGTGTATATATATATATACTCAACGTTTATATATATATATATATATATATATATATATATATATATATATATATATTCAAATTTCTTATTTTGAAATCACTCAAACCCTCTTATTTCTACAATCTCCCCCTTTTGATGATTTTCAAAATAACTAGTGTACATGATTTAAGTGTTATCTCTCCCCCTTGAATTATGCACAGATTTGAAATTTGAATTTCGAATTTCAAATCCGGCTCCCCCTTGATTCATGCAATTGATCTCTCTCTCTCCCTTAAATCTCTCTCCCCCTTAAATCATGCTTCTCTCTCCCCCTTTATTTTGGAAAGTTAATCAAAAGATTCCTGTCAAAAAGGAAAGTAAATCAAATAATATCGCATTAAATCACATCAACAGGAATCATGCCTAATTTAGAACGAAGAGATTCAAACGTGGCTTGATTTAAGGCCTTTGTGAATATATCCGCTACTTGTGATTCTGTGCGTACGTGATCTATGACAATATTACCATTGTTAACGTGATCACGAAGAAAATGATAGCGAACTTCTATATGCTTAGCCTTAGAGTGTAATACGGGGTTTTTAGACAAATTTATTGCACTCATACTATCACAATATATAGAAATTTTATTTACGGTAATTCCAAAGTCTGAAAGTTGTTGTTTTATCCACAACAACTGTGTGCAACAAAGGCTAAGAGCCATATACTCAGCCTCAGTAGTGGACAAAGCAACACTTGCTTGCTTTTTGGAAAACCATGAAATAAGGGAATTTCCTATAAATTGGCAAGTTCCGCTCGTGCTTTTTCTATCTATCTTGCAGCCACCATAATCTGCATCAGTGTAAGCATGTAAATCGAAAGTAGAGTCCTTATCATACCATATACCTAAGGTGGGCGTGTGCTTAATATAGCGGAATATTCTTTTTACCGCATTTAAGTGTGACACCTTAGGTTGACTTTGAAAACGAGCACACATGCATACGCTAAACATAATGTCAGGCCTACTAGCAGTTAAATATAGTAAAGAACCTATCATAGATCGATATAATCCATTATCAACGTCTTTACCATGTTCGTCTTTGTCTAATTTAGTAGTAACACTCATAGGCGTGGGGGATGGTTTCAAATTTTCAAAATTGAACTTCTTGATCATGTCATTTACGTACTTAGCTTGGCTTATATGAATTCCTTTACTCGTTTGCTTAATCTGCAAGCCAAGAAAATAATTAAGTTCACCAACCATAGACATTTGAAATTCAGCTTTCATACAATTTTCAAAATCTTTAACAAGTCTATGTGAGGTAGAACCGAAAATAATGTCATCTACGTAAATTTGAATAATAAGTAAATCTGATTTTTCTTGTTTCAAAAATAGTGTACTATCTATAGTACCACGTTTAAAATTATTTTCTAAAAGAAAAGTAGCAAAACGATCATACCATGCTCTCGGCGCTTGCTTTAGACCATATAGTGCCTTCTTTAGTTTGTACACGTGATCTGGATGTTTCAAATCTTCAAAACCGGGTGGTTGCTTCACGTATACTTCTTCTTGTATAAATCCGTTTAGAAAAGCACTTTTGACGTCCATTTGATATAATTTAAAATCTTTCAAGCAAGCAATAGCAAGTAAGAGTCGTATAGCTTCTAAACGTGCTACGGGTGCAAATGTTTCATCGTAGTCTATTCCTTCTTCTTGATTATATCCTTGAGCTACGAGTCTTGCTTTATTTCTAACGACCTTTCCTTCTTCATTCATTTTGTTCCTAAATACCCACTTTGTGCCTATTATTGTCTTATCTTGTGGTCGTGGCACTAAATCCCATACATCATTTCTAACGAATTGATTAAGTTCGTCATGCGTAGCATCAATCCAAGATGAATCACTCAAGGCATCATGCACATTTTTGGGCTCAATTTCAGAAATCATAGCATGAAATTCATTTATTTCATCCGAAGTGATTCTTCTACGTGGTCGCACACCGTGAGTAATGTCGCCTATGATGAGATCTTGTGGGTGATCTCTATGCCATCTTGGTTGATTATTTTCTAAGTTATCATGCATTTCTATATGATCATGCATTTCTAGTGTCTCATTCATCTCATGCATATCAAAAGAATCATTATCTTCATCCAAAACGGGTTTCAATTCAAAATCATCGTCATATTCCTTATCTTTATCAATCTCTCCAAATTCATTGAATTTAACATGAATAGATTCTATGATTTGTCTAGTGAGAGGATCATAACATCTATATGCTTTTGAATTTATGGAATACCCAACAAAAATGCACTCAATTGATTTGGATTCAAATTTATCTAAATTATCTTTTGTATTCAAGACAAAGCATTTGCATCCAAATACACGAAAATAATCAATCTTAGGCATGCGATCATTCAAAATTTCGTAAGGCGTCTTGTTTATTTTCTTTCTTATAGATAGGCGATTTACAATATAGCATGCACAATTTACGGCTTCCGCCCATAGAAATCTAGGCAATTTATTTTCGCAAAGCATGGTTCTAGCAATTTCTTGTAGTGTGCGATTCTTTCTTTCTACTACTCCATTTAATTGTGGAGTTCTAGGTGGCGAAAACTCATGTTTAATTCCTTTTTCTTCACAAAACGAAATCATCTCTTTATTTTTAAATTCACCGCCTCTATCGCTTCTTATTCTTTTCACATTTACGCCGTATTGATTTTCAAGTTGTTTAATTAATTTAGCGATTTCTACGGCGCTATCATCCTTATGTGCAAGAAATAAAGTCCAAGTATAGCGAGAGAAGTCATCAACAATCACGCATGCATAGTGACGCCCACCAAGGCTTGTAGTGCGACTAGGACCAAACAAATCGATATGCAATAGTTCTAGTATTCTAGTCGTGCTTATCTCATTTTTAGGCTTAAGTGACTCACGTGTTTGTTTGCCCTTTATGCACGATTCACACAACTGAAAATTGTCTAAATCAAGCGTAGGCAATCCCCGTACTAGGTTCTTTCGTTGCAATTTTTCTAGTGTAGAAATACCTATGTGTCCTAAACGTCTATGCCACAAATTCACATTGGGTTCATTTGACATAAAACATTTAACTTTGGCGTCTACTACATCATCCATAGATAGTGTGAATATATTCCTTTCACGTTTTCCTTTTAAAACGGATTCTCCATTTTTATTTATTATATTGCAATAAGGGTGAGTAAAGCACACATTGAAACCATTGTCAACAAATTGAGAAATACTAAGAAGATTGTAAGATAAGTTGCTTACCAAAAATACGTTGGAGATTTGAAGTGTATTCGGATTGCCAATCGTACCTTTTCCAATGATCTTCCCTTCATTGTTGTCTCCAAAGGTCACGGATCCGCCTTTTGTGACCTTCTTTAATTTGGAGAACAGGCTCGGGTCACCCGTCATGTGCATCGAGCACCCACTGTCAAGGAACCACTTTATTGATGTGTCTTTTGATGAGTGGTCTCCCTGCAATGTGAAAAGGTGATTTAGGTACCCTTTTAATTTTGGGTCCTTTCGAGTTAGTTAATCACCTTTTGGTAAAGGTACCTTTCGGTACCCATACTTGGGTGATCCTTCTCGGTCTATCAAATGGCAAGAATGAAGGTGCGATATAATATACATGTGGTGCATGTACTTTGGGTCTTTGCCCAAGGACTCCTCTATACTCATTGAATGAAGGACGCTTTTGATATGTCCTTGTGTGCGTGTGCGTAGTGCGTGGATGATATGTATTTCGTGTATGCATTGTTCTTTTCTTCTCATATCTATATGGTACAACGTTATATTTCACATGATATGAGGGAGTGGGGCGTGTGGAAGGGGGCGCTTTTTGCGTCATCTTAGACGCCACTTGATGCTTAGGGGTGTCTACTTTCTTAGACACAACAAACTTGGTTGGTTTGGTTGATACTCCGTTAGTATCAACATATCCCAATCCAGTTTTGTCGCTGTCATGCTTTTGCGATAATATGATGCGATGCAGCATGTTTGACCCTGTATCGAATTGTTTCATCATTTTCTCTAAGTCTGTATTCCTTGATTTCAAATTTGAAATCTCGGATTTCATTTCATTATTTTGAGAAGTCAATGATGAGATCTCGGTTTTTAATGCAGTGATGACACATGAAGACTCTTTCTTTGAATCGCTTAATTGAGCGACAAGATTCTCGTTAGAAGATTCTAACAGTTTCTTGTCTTCAATTAAACGTTTCTTTTCTTTTGCGAGAGTCTTAGTAAATTTATGTAATTCAAGATACTGACTAAAAAGATCATCATAAGAAGGTTCAGAGTCAGAGTCAGAATCGGATGATACCTCATTGGATGCCTTTAAGCGAAGCAAACTTGAGCGGTCTCCTCTTCGGTCTCAGTTTCAGAGTCTGATGAGTCACTCCATGTGGAGGCCTTTAGTGCACGTTTCCTTTGTTTAGGATCTGAGACGAGTCTATTTTTGTTCCGCTCCTTGTCAGGGTATTTATTAGTTTGCTTTTCTTTGTTTGGGCAGTCATATGATAAGTGTCCGAGTTTGCCGCATTCATAACATTTAATGTCCTTATCATTTGACTTGTTTTTATTTCTCTTAGATGTAGTGCCCTTGTTTTTATTTCTAAATGACTTTCTCATGAATCTTCTTAGTCCTTTAGCCAATAGAATTAAATCATCATTATCTGATTCGGAATCACTATTATCTACGTGATCGGAGGGAGGGGAGACGTATTCATTTGATATAAAAGCAATTGTCTTACCTTGTTTGGTTGATTCCGATTTCCGAATAATAAGTTTGTTTTCATAAACTTTGAGTGAACCAATGAGTTCTTCCATTTTTATTGATTTAGTCTCCTTGCTTTCTTCTATAGCAGTCACTTTAGGATCCCATTCCGAAGGAAGGCTCCATAGGACTTTCTGTACCTTTTCCTGCGTAGTAAAAGCCTTACCAAGACACTCAAGAGAGTTATAGATGTTAGTCAAACGAAGATCCATATCTACAATTGACTCATTAGGCAACAACTTAAAAGACTCAAGAGTAGACATGAGCATATTAATTTTAGACTCTTTTACTTGACTTGTGCCTTCGTGTTTCATTTCTAAGATTCTCCACATTTCTTGTGCACTCGAACAATTCGACACATAACTGGACTCACTCTTACTTAAACCATTTAAGAGTAACTGCATGGCCTTAGCATTCATACTCAGTTTCTTTTTATCTTAACTAGTATATTCTTGTCTAGTTTTAATAACTTCTAAGGTAACTCCGTCTACAGTGGATACATTACATGGGACATATGGACCATCTTCAATTATTGACCAAAGATCTATATCTATAGCCATAAGAAAAAGTTTCATCCTAAGTTTCCATTGAATAAAAGACTCACCGTCAAAAAGTGGAGGCCTTTGGCTCGACATACCTTCTTGTTCGGTTTTGAGATTTGTGGATGCCATCTCACTGAATCGTTGGATTCCTTGTAGTGAGTATTCCTGCTCTGATACCACTTGTAGGATCTGCAAGGCATCACTAGAAGGGGGGGGGTTGAATAGATGGTGCGGAAAGTGTGCTTTTTAAAATTTCTTTAAACCTAACCAATTCAAGTTCTGAAAACAGATTCTGTTTTCAGGACCAGTTTTAAAACGTTTTTAAAACTAGGTTAGAGGTCTCCACAAATTATGAAATTTTGAGAGAACTTAGCCTCAGATGTTATGAGGGTCCCCTAAAAATTTCAAATCAAAATTCAACCTTTAACCCCTTCAAAAACCGTTGGCACTCAGATTGTGCAAATCTGCCAGAAACGGTAGATGGTTTTGAAAAATTAATTCCTATTTGTGTGAATGCCCAAATGATCTGAAAATTTGACCAATAACTCCTCACACACTATATTTAAATGGGTTGAAACAGTTTTTGAAAATTATTTTGGTAAATAGGTCAAACACAACCAAAGTCTCAACCTTTGCAAGTCTGAAAATCAGACTGCACTAGTCTCAGAACTTTTGATGTTTGACTGACCTATACTTGTCCAAAAGGGTTGAAACTTGTGCCAAATTAACCCTAGAACGTTTATGTATGTTTCTGGAAATTTTTACAATTTTTGAAAATCGTTTACTATTTTTACGAACGTGAACAAGATGAGTAACCAGTGCAGAAACTGAAAAGTAAATGCTGAAAGTAAATTGCACCAAGAATTTTATACTGGTTCGGTTATAAACAACCTACTCCAGTCTTCAAGGAACACCTTCCTTGGTTCACACTAATTTCACACACGCAGTACACCTTACCGTAGGGTTGATAGAGTTACACCTTAACTCCAACCCTTTACAAACCTTGTATTGCTAGTACAATTTGCACGAACACCACCACCTCGCTAGAATGAAGATTGATCACACCTTGATCAATCTTTTACAAAGATGTATGAATGGTGGTTTCTATGAAGCCTATTCAAGAATGAAAGAAGTACAATAGGCTTTTTACAAGAGAAGAAAGAAAGAAGATGTAGGAGAAAAGAGGCTTGGCACTTTGATCACTTTAGAATGCAAATCTTGGTGTTATTTTTGTTTGCTCTCCTCTTCCTTCCTTATAGAAGTCCAGCCGTCCCCTATGCCTTTCTCCCCCTCTTGAAAATTTCCTTTTAAGTGCTTGAGAGAATGTGAGACATCATGGTGACAATGCTTTGCTTACTTGGCATCACTTCATTGGACCATCATTTAGTCATTGCTTACTTGGCACCTCTTGATTGGCTTAATGTTGTCATCATTTGATGACATGGAAAATCTGAAATAATCACTTTAAACATGTGCCAATATCAATCATAAAATCATACCATAATTCACAAATTCTATCATAATGAGCAAGACACAAAATATTCTTCCTTCCATCCTCAAAAAATCGGCCATTATACTCCTTGCCATGCTGAATTTTTCAGCATGTGCAACATCCATTTTTATTCAAGATAATCCCCAATTTACTTTGATTTTTCTCATTAAAATGAATCAATAATACATGGTAAGTCTTGCTATCAATTGATGAATGAACTTGGACACAAAAAGGGGTGAAAAATTCGGCCACTATGTCTCTTGCACATGCTGAAATTTCAGCATGTGTAACATTCACTTTTTGTCCAAAATATTGCCTATTTTGCATTGATTTTTTTTTCTTAAAACATTGAATCACCAAGTTATGGTAACTATTGCTACCACATAAGAAATGAACTTGGACACATCCAAGCTCACAAATTCGGCCACAACAATTTGTACACATGCTGAAAATTTTCAGCATGTGTGATATAAGATATCACATTTATTAATTTAATTTATATTCAAATCATTTCCATTTCTTCTTCCAATTAATCACATAACAAAAGATGATGGAATATCTCTCTTTCAATGGACAAAATCAGCCACCACCTTTTTAGCATGCTGAAATTTTCAGCATGTGACATAAGAGAGGTATATGTTGAATACTTACCTTTTGTAGCTTCTCTCTTTGATTTCTCAACATTGTATGATTGATCCTTGACAAATCAACATGCCAACAAGGCTCCACATGTGCTCCATCTCAGCTGTAGTAATGTTGGAATGTGTATATACATGTGCTGAAATTTATTTTTGCTAACTTTGTAAAATAGTGCACATTTAATAATACACATATGTAATATTCCAATCAGCCCTTAATTTAATTATCTAGAACACTTTAAAATGTACATTATATGTAAAAAGTGTCTAGATACGTGTCACATCATGGTCAAGAAAAACGTTCCATGTTGAGTGCGTAGAAAACCGAATTTTCGATATTTATCGATTACCCGATTTTTCTCTAATTTAAATTCCAACTTTTGCACATGATATATATATTATGTTATACATAATATATATAATATATATTTTAAATTTCAGCTCTTGGCTGATTTAAAATGGTACCATAAACATGTGACAAAAATAAAATTGGAATCTTCACATTTTGGCCTAAATGTGGGGTGATTTGTGTGTGCCAACATGGAAAGTATTTTTGGCTAATCACACCATGTGTATCACGAAATTTCCATCAATGTTTGATGTATATGGGCTGGCCATTTATTTATGGCAAGCACGTGACACGTTGGTGAAGTTTTGGTATTCGCCCGATACGACAAATTTCGGTTTAGAACCTTTTATCGTGTCGTATTTAATTTGTCATCACCATATCTTATATCATATGATATAAGACCTGAATATACTCATAAATATAAGTTAAGTATAGTGGTGTGACGTTAACGTACGTACGTAAGATATATAGCGTGTCGGTAGTACGTTGGAATACATGTGTGTGTGCCTTTTATAAAAAATCTGAAAATATAGTATATATATGTGTATAAAGGCGTGTGGAATGAATGTGGGGAGGAGGAGAAGACTTTCCTTCCATAGCCATGTTGCCTTTGTGCCTTTTCCAAATGCATCTTCCTTTAATGAACTACTTAGTTTATTAAACTAAGTACTTCACTTAATGAACTACTTTAGTTCATTAATTGTGGCACCTGAAAATAGTATAAACTCAACAAATGTTCGCCATATGATGTAAGCTTCAATGCTTCATGGCTCGTTAGTACGGCAACATAATATATAAGCTAAATAAGGCGAGTTATCATGCATACATGTACACTTGTGTATATATATATATACTCAACGTTTATATATATATATATATATATATATATATATATATATATATTCAAATTTCTTATTTTGAAATCACTCAAACCCTCTTATTTCTACAAACCTCTCCCTCTCTTCTAAAAGCAAGAATTTTCCTCTCTTGGAGTCCTTCAACTGTGAGGATCACCAAGCCAAAGCAAAAGAATAATACATCTTCCTTTAAACCACTCAACCTTCATCTACCTATAACTTCCCTCCATTACATTGTCTCAATTCTTCCTATTTTCTTCATGCATGTTGTAAAGATTGAGTCTTTGAGGTTCATCTTAAAGGTTTGGATCGTGTATGCACAAAGGTTGAATGCTGTTCCCATAAACTTGAAGAAAGAAACTTGTATGTCATTTTTATGATAATCTTGACATGATCTCCATGTATTTGCATCATTATGACTAGGGTGGTAAAAAGAAAGGTCTTGCATGTTAAATTCAAGAAAGCTACAAGCCTCATATATCCTTGCATGTGACATCCCCATGATCACTATTTTTATCATAGCCTTCATCTTCATTTCTATGTTAATTGTCAACATGCATGACTTGATTTTGTTGGAATGCAAAATGTGTGTATGGATATGTGTATATTAATTTGCATGTACTTGAAAGGGATGAAAAACCATGTATGTATGTATCATAAATTTTGGCCATATGAAGACTATGCATACAATCATAAAGATTATTTGCCTTCACTCATGGCTGTGTGTGACTAAGTGTAGATGGTGTGATCATCTTGTATGAAACCATAGACAACAAAAGACAAAAATCATATGGGTGTGTGTGTAAGTTTTCTCGGCCAAGTGGCTAGAAGGTGCCATGATGGTACTTTAATAATTTTTTAAGTATTTATATATATACATGTATCATTTATGTAATGATTCATTATATATATACATTAATATGTATCATGCATGAAGTAATGTAATGATTAAGTTGCAATGGGCATTGTGTGTGTGTTCATGACTTTGGGCCAAGTGGCCTATTAAAGTATAATTATGTTGTTTTGGATTATTTACATGAAAGAATATGAATTTGGTGCACTATATGACAAGAAATTAAAAATGGAAATAAAAAAAATTTGGAAAGTGATAACTAAAACAAAAAGTGGGATGTTTTAACCATTTAAGACCAAAGACATGGATAAGGGCAAATTGGTAATTCCAACATTTATCCAAGATATAGAAAGGGACTGTTTTCATAAATGCTATAAAATAAAATATGAAAAGGGCTATTTAGGACAAGATGGTAGTAATTAAAGCAAAGGTGGGCTGATTTTTTAGGATTAGTCCGTGGATCCCAAAAAGGGGCAAAATGATAATTTCATCAAGGGAAAATGGTACGATAAAAGAGCCCACCATTAGTCTTAAGTTATGGAACTAATAGAGGCATGAAATCAGCATGTACCAAACATTCTTCCATGCATACAACAAAGAAGTTTTTAAAGCGATGTGTTTTATCTTACTATGCATTTTATAAAAAATGATTATCACATAGACGTTTTCAAAGAGTTCTTACACGATATGTTAATAATTATGATTCTATTGAATGAAATCTTTTAAAATGATTTTAACAAACCATACCTTGCGACAACAGACGCCATATGAGACACTTTACGCTGTTTTGACAGCTCAAGTTCATGTTTAGAGACCGCCTGACATCAGTGTAGTAGTGAGGATGTCAAAGGAAACGTCTATTCTAATACACTTCTCGTCAGGTGTTCTATGTATGTTTGCCCCATGACGTTGTAACTTATGTGAGAGGTTGGCATCATGTGGCGAGTTTTTTTTTGTGTTCTGCCGGAGTGTAACACTATGTTTGAGACCCAGGATCTCTGCCAACGTGTCCCTGTTAGTTTATGTACGTATGATGTAACACCGAGGGTGAACCTTGAGATTCATAGACGGTATATGACTACTCAGGGAGCCACCATTAGTCTACATACGTATGATGTGACACCGTGGTTGGACCAACGGGATTCATAGACAGTACTCGACTACTTGGCGAGTTCAGTCGATGAGTCTTGTGTATGTTCGTACAAGTTAAGATACGTTATGAACACTACTGTTACAGTTTTGATAGGATGATTTCTGACACTATTACGACTTGACAGATTTTCTGAAAACGATGCATGATTTTTCTATCACATACAGATGTTTACGAGTGTCCCCCTTCCAGATATAAGGTTAGACCCTTAGCAGACCAAGGATGATGATACAGTGTAGGGCTTGACATACATATAGAAAGAAAAGTGGACTACGAATCATAAGACCTAATCACTATGCAAGAAGAAAGGAATTATGAAAGTTGTACAAATAAGTTACTTAGCGATTTATTTTCGGCTATTTGTTTGTACTTAATTATCTGTTTTACTTTACATTATCTGCTATAACATGTTATTTTGTGTCACTTTTCATGCTGCATTTACTGTTCGCCATGCATGATCCAAATGACAAACCTAAGCGCAAATACTTGCTGGGCGATTTGTTATCGCTCACCCCATCATTTACCACATCACAGGGCCAGGAGCCAGTTCAGACACAGTGAAGGATGAGCCAGGGATAGATCATCAGTGAGGATGTATAGACCAGAATATGTAGTTCCTTATGTTATTTCCGACTTGTAGTTTGATATTATACTGGCGACACTTCTGATGTATTCGGATTTAGTTATTCTTTTTCATGCATGTCGATTATGCTTTGTACATTTTATATTGCTTCCGCGATTTTGATACATGTTATGCCGACGTGCACATGAATGTTATCGACGCCTTGTACTTCTTGTATCAGAGTACGGCAGGTGCACAGTGTCGAGCCCCTAGTCTCGGGCGGGACGATACAGGTGGTATCAGAGTCAAGGCTCTAGATCCATAGCGGGCAACATAAAATATGAAATGACATATACTAGTCTATGATAGTAAAACCTAAGTTAGGATTCTAGAACTTAAGCAGGGATCGTAGTGGTTAAGCATATGATTTTAGACTGAGTGCGACATCCTTAGTATAGATCCCTTAGACTTGTTTAGGGTATAACCTGACCTTGTTTAGTAGCAGCTAAAATTAATATGAAGCCTTACCATTTAGCCTTTCTCCTCAGAACACGAATAAAACGCTTAGAATTTAAATTTTAGTATAATGATGTCGTGACCTGCGAGACATACCTAGTTATCTTCCCTGCAACAAATATCACTACCCTAAGAGCATGTTCCACCACAGGTACATGTTTCAGGAGATGCCACTCAGGCATTTCTCGGTGCACTGAGGCATCTTGGTTAGACTGTTGAGACTGTGCAGGCTGCACCGCCACATTCACAAATGAGTAATGGATTTTAATTTTGGAGAACTCGAGAGGGCATAGGTCCCGAAATTTGACGGTGGACCTAGTTCGGATAAGGCTGAGAAGTCGTTGGAAGAAATTGAAAATGGATTCGAACTAGTGCATGTATCGGAAGAAATAAAGATAAAGATTACCCGACCATTTTTTATTGGAGAAGTCAGACAGTAATGGGAAGCGTGTATCCAGCCACTATCCTGACCTGTTGCATGGACGCATTTCATAGATGAGTTCCATCAGTATTTCATACCTCCTTCAGTGATCATTCAGAGAATAGAGGAATTCGAGACGTTAAGAGAGGGACCGGGAGATACGGTACTTGGGTAGGCCAGTCGATTCATTGTCTTGGGTCGGTACATCCTAGCAACTATGATTGGTGAAAAACTTAAGATATGCAAGTTTAAAAGTGGCTTACACCCCCCGAATTCGGGCTTGGATTAGAAAGGTAAACTTGGGGAGCTTTGAGGAGCTGTTGCTTGCTTGTTATTGGGTGGAGCATATTACACAGCCACGAGACCAGACCGTCAGAGACAAGAGAGTTTGAGATGTCTCAGATGATCAATTCGAGCTATGGACCAAGTTTCTACGGAGGTCAGCCAGACGATCCCACCTTCACCATCAGTCACAGCCACCACACTGGCAACAGTGCCAACGCCAGCCAGATCCTCAGCATCAGCTACAGCAGCCACGCCTACCACAGCGTGCGATTCCGGTATCTTAGACTTGCCAGCGACAAAACATTGGTGAGTGCCAGAGGAGGATCGGCACATATTTCAACTGCGGCAAGATCGAGCACCTGGCCAGAGACTGTACAGAGAAGAAACGTGGGATGCCAGGGTAAGTACAACGACAAGAAGGGCAATCAAAGACCGATAATCCAGATCAGAATGTGCTTGACCCCGTGATTTTTGATGCATAGAATACTGAAATCGGTACGCCTAATTATGCAATTTAAATAGAGCTACCAGTGTTATAATTTTGTTCATTAACTAAGTGTGAATTGTAACGCTGAAGAAAAAAATTAGGTTAGTAAGAGAAGGATCTTTAGAGAAGATTTCCGCAAAGTCAGTAACATATAAAATAAGAAAGGAAGATTGATCAGAGTGGCGCAGCGAAAACTCGGAAGCTAGAATACTTCAGAAGATTAATTTCATAGGCTCTCAACATAGGATAACTACCCCGCTAATTAATTAATCAAAATTTCCCAATGAGAGCTGTAAGTTACAATTCTAGAAGAGCATGTCTAAACACCAAATCAACACATTGGAAATGTTTCGAGATATGTGATAAGAGGGGAATCAGCCGAGAAACGCTAAGCAGTTGATTACGAATAAACTTACAAGTTTTGAGGACAAAATTATTTATAAGAGGGAGGAATGTTATGACCCGCACCCCCGAGCTAGTGGACAAAGACATTAACAAAAATTACGTCGCAATTAGAGCACGATCACCGTACCGCACTTTGTATAATACGTATAGACGTATCTAAATAAAAACTAAGAACTACTAAAATAGCCTAAGAGACATAAGGATAACTAAAACAGGCATGTAAAGAATTGTACAACTTTTATTAGGAATTAAATTAAAAGAAAAAGGAAGTAACACATAAGAAAAGGAAAAAAAGACAAAATGGTAAAACGTCACACCTTAACCACCTTGACCGCCTCACCCCCCACCCCATGTCATGTAAGACAAGTTTTTCTTACACACATCATCCTTTTTCAATTATTTCACTTTTTACACCTTTGGAAAATCCTCCAACCAGATCCCTTGCATGGCATTTTGCTATCCACTATCCACACAAATCAAATGATGAAATTCCCCATTCACTTCCTAACAATTTCAGTCAAATAATAAAATTAGGGGGGCCAAAAATACTTCTTCCACTAATTTAACCCCCAACTAATCATATTTCATTCACTAATTATATTGTCATTTCCATATCATTTTGCAATAAACCATTATTTTTATTTCATTAAGAATTAAATTATGCAAGAAGACAAAACATGTTGTCTTACACCTCACATCCTCACCCATCATTCATGCCTTCTCCTCGACAAATTATATTTCATGCACACTACAGTACCCTTAACATTCAACCAAGACAATGGAAAACACTCTTCATTTTTTTTCCACTACTTAGTTCACTGCAATTCCACCAAAAGGAGAAAGAGAAACTTTCAAATTCATGTACCTCCTCATTCAAATAATCCTTATCAACCAACTTCCTTCTTTTATTTTTCTAACATCTCCCTGTTTTTTGAAAGCAAGAATTTTCCTCTCTTGGAGTCCTCCAACCGTGAGGATCACCAAGCCAAGACCAAAGAATAATACACCTTTCTTTAAACCAGTCAACCTTCATCTACCTCTAACTTCCCTCCATTACATTGTCTCACTTCAACAATTCTTTTCTTATTCATCTTTTTCTCCACTACAATCAAGGCACGCGTAAGCAAGAAGGAGGAGTGTTCTTTCAAAATTCAAGTAGAAAACAAGCTTGCATGCAAGTAAGTCAACAAGGTAGAGGTTAACTACATCCATTCTAGTTCTTCCTTCTTCTATGCACTCTCCAAAAAGCTCAATAGCACTCTTCAATTAGGGACTTGAACCGTTGGATTTTAGCAAGACAAGAAGAACGATATCTAAGTTAGGAAAGTAAAACAAGAAGTGAAGAATTTCAAGGGTAAGTTCCTTAAGAATTAATCTTAGTACCTTCTTAATTCTCCTACCCTCAAAAGAACTATTCTTTTCATCATTTTGGCCATGTAGGCCAAAAATTACCAAGAGGAGAAAAAAGAGGAAATCTTTTCCCTCTTAAGTGTAGAATTCAAAAGAAGAGGAAAGTATTATTCCTATTTTCTTCATGCATGTTGTAAAGATTGAGTCTTTGAGGTTCATCTCAAAGGTTTGGATCATGTATGCACAAAGGTTGAATGGCGTTCCCATAAACTTGAAGAAAGAAGACTTGCATGTCATTTTTATGATAATCTTGGCATGATCTACATGTATTTGCATCATTATGTCTAGGGTGGTAAAAAGAAAGGTCTTTCATGTTAAATTCAAGAAAGGTACAAGCCTCATATATCCTTGCATGTGACATCCCCATGAATACTGCTTTTAAGATAGCCTTCATCTTCATTTCTATGTTAATTTGTCAACATGCATGACTTTATTTTGTTGGAATGCAAAACGTATGTATGGAAATGTGTATATTAATTTTTCATGTTCATGAAAGGGATGAAAAACCATGTATGTGTGTATCATAAATTTCGCCAAATGAAGACAATGCATACCATCATAATGACTATTTGTCTTCACTCATGTATGTATGTGACTAAGTGTAGATGGTGTGATCATCTTGTATGAAACCATAGACAACAAAAGACAAAAATCATGTGGGTGTGTGTGTAAGTGATCTCAGCCAAGTGGCTAAAAGGTGCCATGATGGTACTTTAATAATTACTTAAGTATTTATATATATATATATATGTGTGTGTGTGTATGTATCATTTATGTAATGATTTATTATATATATATATACACAAATGTGTACCATGCCTGAACTAATCTAATGATTAAGTTGCAATGGGTATTGTGTGTGTGTTTATGACTTTCGTCCAAGAGGCTTATTTATGTATCATTTTGTTGTTTTAGATTATTTACATGAAAGAATATTAATTTGATGGACTATATGACAAGCAATTGAAGATGGAAATAAAAAAATTAAGAAAGTGAGAACTGAAATAAAAAAGGGGGCTGTAACATCGAGGGTGAATCTCGGGATTCATAGACAATATACGACTACTCGGGGAGTCACCATTAGTCTACGTACGTATGATGTAACACCGTGGTTGGACCATCGAGATTCATAGACGATACTCGACTACTTGGAGAGTTTAGTCGGTGAGTCTTGTATATGTTCGTACAAGTTAAGGTACATTATGAACACAGCTGTGACAATTTTGATACAATGATTTCTGAAACGATTACGACTTGATATATTTTTCTAAAAAAGATGCATGATTTTTCTATCACATACGCATGTTTACCCCTACCAGATATAAGCTTAGACCCTTAGCAGACCAAGGATGATGATACAGTGTAGGGCTTGACATATACGTAAAAAGAAAAGTGGAGTACTAATCATAAGACCTAATCACTACGCAAGAAGAAACGAATTATGAAAGTTGTATAAATAAGTTACTTAGCGGATTTCTATTTTGCAATTGTGTACTCTTCTGTGATTTTGCTTATGGTTGCCTGTATCCTTGGCAACACGGGTATTTTCTTTACAGTCATTGGACCATCCATACATATGATTACTTTTATGCTGTTGCAACTAATCCACTTCTTCTGTTTATCATGCATGGATTCCTGGCGAGATTTTCTACAATGACTCATCAACTCATTATATTGCAAAGACATGTGGATTTCTTCCTTAGAAAGTCTTCACTATGGGATTCATATTGGTTTTCACATTTCAGACTCATGGACATCCAGTCACGAATCATTTTAAAAATGACATTTTATGGGCTCAGAGATTGACGCTGTTGTTAGAAACTGTAATCAGAACAGTGCACTGTGTGCATGTGAATAAACTGAAAACAAAAACGCAAGCAAAACCGAGGCGAGCGTAAAACTCTGTCCTTAAGACGAATTGCCCCGGTATACTGTGCCCAACCGGATGGAACAAACGTCTCCCAGGATACAACGGTTTTCGTTCATACGAGTGACACTACAGCGTAAGAACATCGACGAACCTGTTACAGGTGTTCTGATATCTCGAGTATCGTAATGGATGCAATGCAGAATGCTTGTAGAAGAATTGCAGTACTGTTAGAACAGTAACCTCGTATGCATGCATGAACACAGAATTTATAGATGTAGGGTGGTTGAAGGAGGTTGAGGAAGTTGAAGGTAAGAACAAATCTGGACCGTTTGATCAAAACAGTTACGATCTCCACCGTTAGATCGTAATCCTTGTCTGAACAAACGTAGGCCATTGGATCAGCAACCGAAGATAAGATCAGCTCTGGGGCGTTGGATCGACAACCGCGATCAACCGCAGATAACCGTAGGATCAGATTTTGATCTTGACCGTTGGATCACCACAGATAAATTGTAGACCGTAGGATCAAGTAATTATTTTTCTGGAAAAATTTAAAAGAAAATTTATCCAAAAAGATAAGAACCGGGCGGGCGAGCCACGAGCCACGAGCCACAAGCCCGAGCCGAGCCGGGCCGGCCGGACGGACGGGCGGGCGGCGGCGGCGCGCGCGCGCGCGCGTGTGTGATGAACCTTGCCTGAGCTGCGTCCTGACTCCGTCAGAAAACTTCTCATGCCCTTAGGGCACATCTAAAGTGCCTCTCCTACCACTATATTTGGTGGCATTTTCCCTCCAAGTGACCAATGTGGTATTCCACTTAAAGGCCACTTTTTCCAATTTCCTTCCAATTTTTACTCCAAGTTTGAGTATTAATTTCTCATTCACCCGGTATCGGAATCGAGTGATTCAAAAGCCTAAATTCATCTACTCGTCATGTAGATAATTTAGAAATTATTAATTTTCGTTTTTGATTAACGAACACTAATCATAATTAAGCTCAAAGTATGGTGGTTGTCAACTTTTGACAAACCCACTTGCAATTCAACTTTTTCCCATTTCATTTCTCCAACAATCCCCCACATGAATGAAAATTAATGCAAATGTGAATGCAGACTCTATCGAGAAATCAGACAAAGAAATGTTGCATCAGAAGAGGTAGCTTCTGGCCTTGAACCTTTCTTAGTGATGTACCATCGGATCCACTCAGCTGGGTAGTGACCTGATGTCTTGAACTATCAGCCTTTACTATGAACCTAGACAATGATACTCACACAACATTTCCTTTAACACCCCTTTGGGTTCTCATGGTTGTGTTCATTATGGCCATGAACAACCCTGGTTTCAGAAAGTGTTTTTAGAGAATTCTTGCCTATCAAAATTCTCATAGAAGCGGCCCCACTTCACACTTACATAGGTGATTCCTATCAAAAGTATTCTGCCATACCCCACTTGATTTATCAAGATATAGGACATCATTAAAAGCATTAGCTTAACCTAACGGTTCTCTGCAGATAGCACTTTTGTTTAACAGAATGAGTAAGTGCTAACTGAATCCTCTTAACTTAGTTTTCCCATTGAACCAAGATTCTGGGATCTCCAGTCAACAAGGTTGGGTTACCGTTACAAAGATTCATGCTTTGTAGGCTTAAGTCCCATTCCGTTTGTCAACTTTGACATTTGATCTCTAGGCAAAGCTTTTGTAAGCGGATCCGCAAGATTCTCCTTTGATTTTATGTAATCAATGGAAATCACGCCATTAGAGATCAACTGCTTAATGGTATTATGTCTCCGACGTATGTGTCGTGACTTACCATTATAGATGCTGCTTTGAGCTCGTCCTATAGCTGACTGACTGTCACAATGTATGCTGATAGGAGCGATTGGCTTAGGCCAGCATGGAATGTCTTCTAGGAAATTTCGAAGCCATTCAGCTTCTTCCCCAGCTTTATCGAGTGCTATAAACTCAGCTTCCATAGTTGACCGAGCTATGCATGTCTGCTTTGTAGACTTCCATGACACAGCACCACTACCTACAGTGAATAAGTATCCACTAGTGGATTTAGAATCCTTACAATCTGATATCCAGTTTGCGTCGCAATATCCTTCCAATACTGCTGGATATCTTGTGTACTGTAATCCAAGGTTCATTGTGTATTTCAGATATCTCATCACTCTATTTAGAGCTTTCCAATGTTCGTCGCTTGGATTACTGGTGAACCTACTCAATTTGTTTACTGAACATGCCAAGTCAGGTCTTGTACAGTTTGTTATGTACATCAGACTCCCAATGACTTGTGAATACTTTAATTGAGCTACAGGTTCACCTCGGTTCTTCCTCAAGTGTATACTTAAGTCCAGTGGGGTCTTTACAGGTTTTACATCAAGCATATTGAATCGTTTAAGAACAGACTCAATGTAGTGACTTTGAGACATGACCAATCCTTCAGCTACCCTAGAAATTTTAATTCCTAGAATAACATTGGCAACCCCCATGTCTTTCATGTCAAAATTTCTTGTTAACATCTTCTTGGTGTTCAAGATGATGTCGTGTGTATTACCCATGATTAGCATATCATCTACATAGAGACATACTATCACATAGGCGTTTGGTGTGTTTTTGATGTAAACACACTTGTCACATTCATTGATCCTGAAACCGTTTGACATCATGGCTTGATCAAACTTCAAATGCCACTGTTTTGGTGCTTGTTTCAGTCCGTACAAAGACTTAACAAGTCTACAAACTTTCTTTCCTTGTCCTGGGACAGTAAACCCTTCAGGCTGTTCCATATAAATCTCTTCTTCCAGCTCGCCATTCAAGAAGGCTGTCTTTACATCCATTTGATGGATCTCTAGGTCGTAGACTGCAGCAATAGCAACTAGCATTCTTATGGAAGTAATCCTAGTTACTGGTGAATAAGTGTCAAAGAAGTCAAAACCTTCCTTTTGTCGATAGCCCTTAGCTACCAACCGGGCCTTGTATTTATCAATGGATCCATCCTCTTTGAGTTTTTTCTTAAAAATCCACTTGCATCCAAGTGGTTTACTCCCTTGAGGAAGATCTACCAGCTCCCACGTGTGATTTTGAAGAATTGATTTTATCTCACTGTTTACCGCCTCCTTCCAGAAGGGAGCTTCTGGAGTTGACATCGCCTCTGAAAACGTTCTTGGATCGTTTTCTACCAAGTATGTTAGAAAATCTGGTCCAAAAGATGTAGGTATTCTAGTTCGTTTTCTTTGACGCAGTTCCTCACTTTCTTGAGGAGTCGTCTCACGCACTCGCTTACTAGTGCTTGCTTCTATGCTGTTTTCGTCTTTCTTTGGAAAAACATCTTCAAAGAACACTGCATTTCTTGATTCCATGACAACATTCTCATGTATGTCAGGAATGTCGGACTTGTGCACCAAGAATCGATATGCACTACTGTTAGTTGCATATCCTATGAATATGCAATCAATTGTTTTAGGCCCAATTCTAACTTGTCTTGGTTTGGGTACTGCAACCTTCGCCAGACACCCCCACACTTTCAAGTATTTGTAACTAGGCTTATGGCCTTTCCAAAGCTCGTATGGGGTCTCATCCATCTTCTTAGGTGGTATTCTATTTAAAATGACGTTGGCGGAGAGAATTGCTTCCCCCCACAAGTTCTGCGGTAAGCCCGAACTTATCAACATAGCATTCATCATCTCTTTCAGAGTACGGTTTTTGCGTTCAGCAATACCATTTGATTGAGGTGAATACGGTGCAGTCGTTTGATGAATAATGCCATGTTTTGAACAAAATTCATTGAACGGTGCATCATATTCGCCACCTCTATCACTACGAATTGACTTAATTCGTTTGCTAAGTTGATTCTCAACTTCATTTTTATAATCTTTAAAAGCATCCAAGGCCTCATCTTTGCTACTTAGCAAATAAACGTAACAGTATCGAGTGCAATCGTCAATAAAAGTCACAAAGTACTTTTTACCGCTTCTTGTTTGCACAAACTTTAAATCACAAACATCTGTGTGAATTAAATCTAACACTTCAGTGTTTCTTTTGATTGAAGGAAATGGTAACTTAGCCATTTTTGCTTCAACACAAACTTGACACTTTTCATTATTGAAACTTAGTTTGGGTAATAAGTCGAGATTAATCATTCTTTGTAATGACTTATAGTTAACATGACCCAAACGTAAATGCCATAAACATGAAGACTCAAGCATGTAAGCGGAAGTAGAAGCAGTCTTATTAGCCTCATCGGGCGTAGTCTTCGTTGGTACAATAGTTATAACACTAAGTTTAAACATATTGTCCATCAGGTACCCCTTCCCCAGAAATACACCATTCTTAGTCAGAATACATTTGTTACAATCAAATACTAGCCTAAATCCATGACTGACTAGTAAAGCACCAGAGACTAAGTTCTTGCGAATGTCGGGAACATGCAGCACATCCTGCAACGTCAATTCTTTCCCGGAGGTCATCTTCAGAATCACTTTGCCCGAACCTTCAATTTTCGAGCTATCTTTGTTTCCCATGTACAGCCTTTCATTGTCTTTCGCAGGAGTATATTCCTTGAACATTCCCCTGTTTGCACAAACGTGTCTAGTGGCGCCAGTGTCCACCCACCACTGGCTCGGATTACCTACAGCATTACATTCAGAAACAACAGCACACAAGTCCAAATCATCCATTGCACTTACAAGGTTGGCTTTGGCTTTCTCTTGCCTTTTCTTGGGCTTCCTGCAGTCAACACTACGATGCCCTTGAATTCCACAATTGTAACATTTTCCAGTGAACTTTTTGGCAACCTTCTTGCCCTTCGCGTTCACTCCGACAGAATTTCCTCTCTTCTTTTTCGACGCCTCTGCAACGTGAGCTTTTGCATGGCCAGAACTGGAAGACGGCTTCTTCTCTGCCTTTCGATTGTCTTCCTCTATACGGAGTCGGACAATCAAGTCTTCCAAAGACATTTCCTTTCGCTTATGTTTGAGATAGCTTCGGAATTCCCTCCACGAAAGAGGAAGCTTCTCAATCACGGCAGCAACAAGGAAAGATTCACTAAGGGACATACCCTCTTCTTCCATTTCAGCAACAAGCATCTGAAGTTCCTCAATCTGAGAAACAACAGTCCTGGAATCTGTCATCTGAAAATCAAGAAATTTTCCAATAATAAATTTCTTAGTACCGGCATCCTCAGTCCGGTACTTTTTGTCTAACGCCTGCCATAAGGATTTCGCAGTTTTATAAGTAGAATACAATCCATACAATGAATTATCTAAACAACTTAAAATGTGACTCAAACAAACATAATTGCTGTAACTCCATGCTTCAGCAATCAGATTGTTTTGCATGTTCACATTCTGATCTTCCACCGGCACAACCTCCGGAGGATCCTCAGTCAGCATCTTAGCCAAACCTAACGTGGTCAAGAAGAATAACATCTTCTGCTGCCAGCGTTTGAAGTAACTTCCCCCAAACTTCTCTGGCTTTTCAACCTGTCCAACAGCAGGAACAGGAGCAGTGACTGGAGCAGCGGGTGCAACAGGAACAACATTGTTCTGTTCCTCAGAAATGCCCAGATGCACACCGTTGAACGAGTTGGAACTTTCGCCTTCCATATTTCAGTTTCTGTTACAGGTATACAGAAAACAGAAGCAGAAACCGATTAGTTTCGTACAAACAGACGCAGTAAACACAACGAGAGAACCGAAACTGATTACGGTATACATCAAAATGCAGAGTTCGTCTTAAGAATGTTAGAAACTGTAATCAGAACAGTGCACTGTGTGCATGTGAATAAACTGAAAACAAAAACGCAAGCAAAACCGAGGCGAGCGTAAAACTCTGTCCTTAAGACGAATTGCCCCGGTATACTGTGCCCAACCGGATGGAACAAACGTCTCCCAGGATACAACGGTTTTCGTTCATACGAGTGACACTACAGCGTAAGAACATCGACGAACCTGTTACAGGTGTTCTGATATCTCGAGTATCGTAATGGATGCAATGCAGAATGCTTGTAGAAGAATTGCAGTACTGTTAGAACAGTAACCTCGTATGCATGCATGAACACAGAATTTATAGATGTAGGGTGGTTGAAGGAGGTTGAGGAAGTTGAAGGTAAGAACAAATCTGGACCGTTTGATCAAAACAGTTACGATCTCCACCGTTAGATCGTAATCCTTGTCTGAACAAACGTAGGCCATTGGATCAGCAACCGAAGATAAGATCAGCTCTGGAGCGTTGGATCGACAACCGCGATCAACCGCAGATAACCGTAGGATCAGATTTTGATCTTGACCGTTGGATCACCACAGATAAATTGTAGACCGTAGGATCAAGTAATTATTTTTCTGGAAAAATTTAAAAGAAAATTTATCCAAAAAGATAAGAACCGGGCGGGCGAGCCACGAGCCACGAGCCCGAGCCGAGCCGAGCCGGCCGGACGGACGGGCGGGCGGCGGCGGCGGCGCGCGTGCGCGCGCGTGTGTGATGAACCTTGCCTGAGCTGCGTCCTGACTCCGTCAGAAAACTTCTCATGCCCTTAGGGCACATCTAAAGTGCCTCTCCTACCACTATATTTGGTGGCGTTTTCCCTCCAAGTGACCAATGTGGTATTCCACTTAAAGGCCACTTTTTCCAATTTCCTTCCAATTTTTACTCCAACTTTGAGTATTAATTTCTCATTCACCCGGTATCGGAATCGAGTGATTCAAAAGCCTAAATTCATCTACTCGTCACGTAGATAATTTAGAAATTATTAATTTTCGTTTTTGATTAACGAACACTAATCATAATTAAGCTCAAAGTATGGTGGTTGTCAACTTTTGACAAACCCACTTGCAATTCAACCTTTTCCCATTTCATTTCTCCAACAGCTGTTACATCATATTATATTTTTATGTCACAACACTGTAAATATTCCAATTATATAAATATGTACGTTTTTTCCTTCACCAAGGTTTTATCCACAAGGGTGGTTTTACTTGGCAAGGTTTTAATGCAGCATATCATATATGATTGGAGAACAGATATTATTTGGTCTTTACACTCTCCTTTCCCATATGAAGAATAATGATGTAAAAATGTATTGCCCCGCCATAAGTGAGGGCAGAATAAGATACATACTTTTTTCGGATTATATATATATATATATATATATATATATATATATATATATATATTTCGGATACTTGCGATATAGGCCATTCTTCGGATAATGATCTTCCCACCGAAGAACCTCCCTCAGACATTCCGACAGTCCCGGATGATTTTGTCCGTTGTATACATCTCATGACTCCAACACCGGACACAGATATTCTTATTTCACGATTACATAAAACGACAGACTCAGCAGAATTTATTCCTGTTGTTCCACGTTAAAAGCGTCGGTCTAGAAAGGATCTTCCTCCGTTGCCGCCATCTACTATGCTTACACGCAGTGCGTCTCATGCGATTCAGGGAAGTGACACTACTCTTTCTCAATGAATATTATGATATGGAATATAAGGGGCATGCGTGCCTCTTTCCCTAGAATGCATCAGCTAATTCGTGATCATCGTTTAAATTTACTTGCTTTGATAGAGCCAAAACACTCGTCTGCCAATATTACTCGTTATGCTTTAGATTTTGGTTTTTCCAATTCTTTTTCTTCGCTGTCCGAACGCATTTGGTTTTTCTGGCGTGACTCAGATTTTCAGTTGATGTCGGTGCAGGATGACGACCAAGTGATACACTTTACTCTACTTTTTCGGCCAATGCAGTATTCGTTTGTGCTGTCTGTAGTTTATGGCAAGCATACGCTCTTGCTACGCCGTGCATTATGGCATTCTTTATGTACATTCTCAGAAACATCTACATTGCCTTGGATTGTTGGGGGAGATTTCAATACATTTCGGTCCTTGTCTGATCATGAAGTCCGTTCACATCCATCTCTTTCTACTTTACAGGATTTTAATGACTGTATTGAGTCTTGCTTCTTGATGTCACCGCAATTTCATGGGCCAAAGTTTACTTGGACAGATGGTAGAGAACTTGGCAGGGTACGTTGGAGATTAGACTGGTTATTTATTAACTCTACTTTTCAGGATAAATTTGAGGATTTACAGCTCACTCATCTTCCACGCATTACATCTGATCATACGCCATTGTTATTTCTTTGCTGTTTAAATCAGTCCACGGTTCGTCGTTCCTTTCGATTTCTTGACTCATGGTTACTACATCCGGATTTTCATACTTATGCAAAGAATGCTTGGGCGGCTTATCCTACTACGGGTGGCATGTATGGTTTCTATTCAAAATTATTCAGTTTAAAGAAAGACATCCTGCGTTGGAACAAGGAGATCTTTGGTAATATATTTTCAAATGTCCAGCAGGCTGAATCGGCACTCTCACATGCGGAGAGTGCCTGGGATGCATCTCCTACTGAAGCAAACAGGATCCTGTATCATAAAGCAAAAGCCGATTATCTTCAAGCATCCTCCTATGAACTACAATTTTGGAAGCAAAAATCTCGCGTCTGGTGGTTAAAAGAGGGTGGCGCCAATACCCGATATTTCCATTCTATTGTCAAAGGGAAACGGTTGCAGTTACGCATTCAACAAATACACACCTCTAACGGCAACTTATGCTCCACACCTAATGAGATTATGGTTGAAGCAGTATCATTTTACACATCCTTGTTTGCTTGTGAGCAAACGCATAATTATGATGACATTCTCTGCCATATTCCGCAGGTGATTTCTTCGGATGATAATACCCTACTCACGCAAATACCCATGGAGCCGGAAATTAAAGATGCAGTTTGGCATTTAGATCCTACTAGTGCAGCCGGCCCTAATGGTTTTAATGGTCCGTTTTATCGATCTTGTTGGTCTAGCATTCATACTGATGTGGTAAAAGCGGTTCAAGAATTTTTCCTTGGCATCCCACAGCCTGCGGTGATGGCTTCTGCGCTAATTACATTGATTCCTAAGAAACAGTCGCCTGCTACATTCAGTGACTTTCGTCCCATATGTTTAACTAATTTTCTGAGCAAAGTGTGCACACGTATTATTGCTAGTCGCTTGAGTGCTTTGCTTCCACGCTTAATATCTCCGGAGCAAACAGGTTTTATACCAGGCTCCGACATTTCATCACAGGTTCTTATGGCTCGGGAAATGATACATATGATGGATAAGGGTGGTTCACAGGTATGTTTAAAGCTGGATATGATGAAAGCATTTGATAGAGTCAGTTGGGAATACTTGGAGAAATTATTGCGCACTTTTGGCTTCTCTGACTTTTTCATTCGCATTATACTTAACCACTTGCGAGCTACCACATTAGCAGTCCTAATAAACGGTCAGCCTTCCTCAACTTTTCGGCCATATAGAGGCGTAAAAGAGGGAGATCCTTTATCTCCATTACTGTTTATTTTATCTTCAGAGGGATTCAGCAGAGGATTAAAGGCATTAACAGCAGCTGGGCAATTGCAACCTTTTCGCTTAGGCCGAATTCCATTTACCATAACACATTTGGCCTATGCGGATGACTTGTTGATATTTTACGGGGTACACAGCACAATCTTCGGTGGTTTCTTGCCTTCCTGACTCAATATGAAACTGCTTCTGGGCAAAAAGTCAATTTTCAAAAAAGCAGTATGATTCCATCTACTCATATATCTTCCCAGCAGCGACGGAATTTAGAGGATATCATCAACATGAAATGTACTTCTTTACCTTTCAGATACCTCGGCTCCTACTTACATAAAGGTATTTCCCGCGCCAGATACTGTGTTCCTTTATTGCAGCATATTGATGACAGGCTTCATGGATGGCACTCTCGATTACTTTCCTCTGCTGGTCGTTTAGTTTTGTTACGTTCTGTTATAGCGGCATTACCGTTACACATCCTCGCATCTGGTGGGCTGCCTAAATCGGTTATTAAGACCATAAATCAGAAAATGGCGTCATTTTATTGGGGTCGTAGACATCACTGGGTCTCTTGGAGTGCTATCTGCGCACCTCAGGAGGAAGGAGGATTGGGGTTTCGAGACCTCAACAAGTTGCAACAAGCTTATCATTGCCGTATTTGGTGGTCATATCAACAGCATTCCTCACTTTGGAGCAAATATATGCATGCTAAATATGGTCATCGTGGAGATTACTTGCCTCGTTTACCAGATTCTCCAATCTGGAAAATTATTTGCCGTATACATCCTTTCTGTTTGTCGCAGTCTGCTGGCCAAGGTGTACATCTCACATGGTTACACACACCAACAGGAGAGTTTACTTTGCGCAGTGCTTATGATACTTTCCGCACGCCTCATCCGCGCCTCCTTTCGTCAAGGTTCATTTGGTTTAAACAGCATTCCCCAGTTATTCAGATCTTCTTATGGCGTCTTTTCCATTCTGCGATCCCATTAGAGGATTATATTGGCAGGTACATTACTTCTCAACCAACGCAATGTCCATTCTGTAAGAGAGAGTCAGTTACAGTAGATCATGTTTTCTTGCTTTGCTCACATGTGCACCCAATATGGCTTTATTATGCTGGAGAATTACACTGTCCTCTGCCATCGTCCTTGCAACTGCGCCAGTATATACTTGCTTGGTGGTATCGTTCATCATTTTCGTCTCTTCTTGGGGTTTTCAAAAATATCATTCCAGCGATTATACTGTACAATATATGGCGTGGATATACATCTTTAGTCTACGGAGAGCAAACGAACATTACATTAACATCCCTTCAGGCTTCAATTCGATATGAAATTACCATTTGGTGCAAAAAAATAGCAGGAATTAAACTTGCTGTTGATCCTAGACAATATTTCTCTTGGCTTCCATCACTGACACTCTCACGGCCTTCTCTGATTCGCTAGCTATATCCACTGCCAGGCCGGTTGAAATTGAATACAGAAGCGGCAGTTGGCAGACAATATGCAGCAGGGGGTGCTATATTGCGCGATCATATGGGATCTTGTGTGGGCGCAATCTCATTCAGACTGCCCCTAACTACGCCACTAAACGCGGAGATTCAAGCAGCATTATTTGGTCTTTTATATTTTCTTCCCCTAAATCGTAACATCACCTTGGAATCGGATTGTGCCCAAATGATATCTCGGTTGGCCCGCCCGCAGATGGTTCATGGCAACTATTATCTCCGGCTGCTTCACAAACTTATGCATCTCCACCGTCTTGATTATCATCACATCTATCGGGAAGCTAATATGGCAGCTCATTACTTGGCTCAACACGCAATGATGGACCCCATCACACATTATTATTCATTGCATACTCTTCCTTCGTTGGTGCGCGCTGCTATCTCGTTAGATCTTTCTTCTGTTCAATTGCGTGTCCCTTGACAAACTACAGTCTTCCACATGGATTGGCATTTCAACAATCTCATTGCCTGTATCCTACGGGATCCAGGCAGGATCGGTATGTGTTGCTATCTTTTGGCCTGGATTTTATACTGTTTCCTACTGATTAATCACTGGCTCTTTATGCTTGCCTTCGCATGGCTTGGACTACATATCTTGATGGCAAGATTTTTCTATCCTGCACCGGCGGACTCAGCGGCAAAGACTCCACTGGCCCGTCCTTACATAAAATCGTCGCCTTGGCACAAACTTTGCCAAGGCGACATCGGTATGTGTTTAATATCTCTCTTTTATTTTCTTTGGATTCTCTCTATCATCGGTATAACTTCTCCCTGGGATTCTTCTGAGGTACGGCATTTCCCGAACAAGTCAAGCACAAGCAACGAATTCCACTGCTTATTCTGGAGAACTCGGTCCACACCACCATCTACAGCAAGCACACATTTGTACTCAATCTTAGATTCAATTCATATCAATGACCGCCGTATAAATATGTATGCTTTTTCCTTCGCCAAGGTTTTATCCACAAGGGTGGTTTTACTTGGCAATGTTTTAATGCGGCATATCATATACGACTGGAGATATGTTATTATTAGTTCGTTATTTCATTTATTCGCATACTCTGATGATTGTAATATGGTTTTCCTCCGCCAAAAGTGAGGCTTATCATTAATAAAATTTTTCTTCTATAAATATATATATATATATATATATATATATATATATATATATATATAACCATCACTTCATATCATACATATACGAAAATTTATTTCAATCGTATACCTCAATATATACATTTGGCAGTCTATATCATAAAAAGGACATATCAATTTTTTATCGAAATTCAACACCCATACATACACACATGCATACACCACTTTACACCAATATATAAGCATTCATTTATGCAATCAAATATACATATGTGTGATCCTTGAATTTATACAAAAATATATACATATATGGTTTGCAAAATCATAACGAATACGAGTAGGGTACTTACCTTTTCTCTGTATATACTATAGAGACGGATAGCTAGGGTTGTGTTGGATAGAATTTCCACTTTCTTCTTCTCCTCCTTTATTCTCCCTCTCCTCTTCTTTCTTTCTTCTTTCTCCTTCCCTTGCTCTCGGTTGTCACTATAAATTTTTTTTCTCCTTTATTCTGTTTTGGCCAGCTGGGGGAAAATAGGGGAAGGGAAAATCCTATTTAAGGTAGTGGGGGTTATGGGGGGGGATTTTAGGGTAAATTATGGGAGTTATAGGTTGTGGGGGTTATGGGAGGATTATAGGAAAGTTGGGGGTTATTGGATTAATGTTTAATTATATATTATTATTATTTTTTATAGTACTGGTTACCACATACTCCCCCCTAACAAAAAGTTTTGCCCTCAAAACTTACGTATCGTAGCTGAATATATGTAGATACTTCTTTCCACTTCTTTGATCCCCAAGTCACCTCTCGTTTTGTATGGTTCGTCCACTAAACATTGATATATGGAATCACTCGCCTCCTCAAAACCCGATCTTTCCTATCTACAATGCGTATCGGAGTTTCTCGTAGGTCACATCGCTTCTCATCTTCATTGGCCGCGCTTCCAATACATGACTTGGGTCAAGAACATATCGCTATATTTGTGACACATAGAAGACATTGTGCACTTACGATACTGCTGGAGGTAGTGCTAATTATTGGAATACATGCTACATCTGATGAAGACTCAGACCAGAAACACAGGGATAATTCCAGTATGTCCTTCATCAGAAATTCTCTTTAAGGTATTTCATCGAACAATTTCTTCTAAGCGTCGAGCCCCTATTATTATGCCTAATTCTCCCTAAACTTTGTTCAATTTCATCGTGTTATTGTACATAATTATTGTTTAATCACTGGTCAATAGATACATCACCATTTTGATGATTTAGATTGATTTTATCCAGAGGTTTTTCCTGGCAAAATTAGCCGTTTTCTGTCTCAGTCCAGCAAACTAGCCGTTCGCAGCAGCTGTGTATATATGTACGAACTCAATGCCATTGTGAATAAGAAGTGAATTTCTCCTCATCTTAAACATAAATTATGTGGTATTTGAGCTTATTTTTTCTATATGGTATTAGAGCCATAGTGCTGTGCATTGATTTCGTAAGCTCTAGTTCAAATATACTACTACTCCTCTTCATCTCCTTCTTCTTCAGTAAAACTCTCTGCTTCTAGATTTGAGATATGTAGTCTGTTGGAAGTGAGACCCCATCTAATCCTGTTCTTGCAATTGTTCCCGCTAACTAATCTAGAGTTATCTCAAATCAAACACCATTCATTCAACTCTTTTGTAAGAATGAATCAGTAACTCAATGGGAACAATTATCTTGCATGATTAAGACCTATAAAGATGTTTATCACGGGCAAAGGTAAGGAAGATTACCTTAAGATTGATAACGAAGTTCCTGATGAGAGTGATGCTCGATTCAAAACTTGGAATGCTGAGAATTCCATGATTATGGCATAGTTGATTGGGTCAATGCGCTGCAGATATTTGGAAAGCAGCTCAAGAAACGTACTCTAAGTTAGATAATGTGTCTGAATTCTATGAACTTGATGTTATGCTTCATGACATCAAGCAAAGGGACTCACCTGTGAACGTGTAATTTGGTTAGTTAAAAAGGATTTGGCAATAGATTGATGTATATGACACTCATAAGTGGCCAAATCAAAAAGATGATAAAATGTATAAGAACATTACTAAAACCAGAAGAATCTTTGGATTCATTGCTGGTTTGAAAAAGGAATTCGATGCTGTTAGAGGAAGGATTCTTGGTACTATATCACTTCCCCCCATCAGCAATGTGTTCTCTAAGATAATGAAGGAACAAAGCAGGATCGAACTCATGATGACCTCTACTTCCACAACTAAAGGAACAATAGTGGTTGTCTTTACACCTAAAAACACTCAATGTGATCAGGCGACTGCAAATGCAGTAACCCGGAGATATGTTCCTCCCTCTCAACATGATAACAGGAGGAGCAGTGACTCAAAACCTCTCTGCAGATTCTCCAAGAAAACAGGCCACACAGAGGAAATGTGTTTTGCAAAAGTGGCAAACCACCAACTAGATTCAATGAACAATGGAGGAACCCTGAAACCTGGAGGTCTCAAGCATCTAACAATGGTTAATAGAGAGGAGTCAGCCAAAATGTGTCTAGTAATTGTGTTACTGGACCATCTAATGTCCCAATCCAAAGTCAATTGGATGCAATCTTCCAGTTCATGAAGCAACATCATCCTCAGCAACAACCCTTGGACATAAAACAAGAAGCTATTCAAGCCACCATGGCTAGCTATGGTAAAAGTTCTAAACTCCTCTTCATTTGGATTGTTTATTCTGGTGCCACTCATCATATGATATGGAACAAGGAAAAACTAACTGATTATGTACTGTTTAATAATCCTATAAAGGTTAACGTTTCTAATGGTGCGTCAATTAGTATTGTTGAGTGTGGAAATATAAAGGTAACTGAGAACTTAAAATTCAAGAATGTTCTGTTCATACCTGAGCTAAGATTTAACTTGATCTCTGTTGGAAAACATGCTGAAGACAATATATGTGAAGTGAAATTCTCACACTTTAAATTTTATTTTCAAGAGATCTTCTCCAAGAACATGATTGGCAATGCTAACAAGGTCAATGGTCTCTTCCTTCTTCAAGCTGAAGAGTCAAGTCCTCTAAGTAGTCAAACTAGTATAGGATCATGTATGATTGCTAGTAGGATTATTGAGAGCATTTTGTTATGGCACAAGTGATTAGAACATCCTAACTTCTTATATATTAGAAGGCTTATGACAACCTTGTTTGTTAATGTCAATCAATTTGATTCGTTTTGTGAAGAATGTTTGTTTGTTAAAAGTTGCAGAACCAATTATCCAAAGAAAAATTATAGAAGTAGCACTCCTTTTAGTTTGATTCACTCTGATGTGGGGACCTTCAAGGGTAGCTAACATCAATGGTGCTAGGTGGTTCATCACCTTTGTTGATGACAATACTAGACTTTTCTGGCTATACTTGATGAAACACAAGTATGAAGTTGGGGACATTCTTAAGAAATTCATATGCATGGTTCAAAACTAGTTTAATGCTACAATAAAAACGTTAAGAACTGATAATGGCATTGGATATCTTCAATCATCTGTGAAAGATTACCTTACTACTAAGGGGATTCACCATCAGACTTCATGTACTTATACTTCACAACAAAATGGAATTGCAAAAAGGAAGAATAGACATCTCCTCGAAGTAACAAGGGCAATTATGATGTCTATAGAGATTCCTAAGCATTACTGGAGTGAGGGTGTACTTAATTCTAAACACCTCATTAACAGAATGCCATCTAAGGTACTAAACTATGTCACTCCTAAGAATGCTTTGTCTCATTGTTTCCCTAATTCAAATTTGTTTTTTGAACTACCTATGAAAGTATTTGGTTGTATTGTGTATAGACATATTCCTGAACAGTTTGAAAGCAAGATGGACATGAGAGCTGAGAAATGTATCCTTCTTGGGTATGCTCATACTCAAAAGGGATACAAATGCTACTCTCAAAAATGTATGTTTCCCTTGATGTTGTATTTGATGAATCAAAGGCATCTAAGGTAAGAGTGTTACTGAGTCTGAGCATGAGAAGGAGTGCAACATTTAGAGTGTTATTGATTTTCCTAGCAATTGGCCTGTAAAAGGAGGATGTGACCCAAGTGAGGGGGAGAATAAGATCTCTTAGAGGGTTCCAAATGGTTCTGATCATCATAAGAATTCTTACAGGAGTATTGAGGAATTTGACGATGAATCATCTCCCGTTAGGGAAATTGTCCCAGTTGATGATAGACCCATTGCCATCAAAAAAGGCGCCAGAACATACGTGAAGAAGACGTATCCCATTGGCAACTATATTTCATATGATTTTCTTATGGGAAACTTTAAAGTTTTAGTTTACCCACTTGACAGTTTAAAGGTTCCAAGAGACCTTCAGGAGGCTTTAGCTCAACCTGAGTGGAAGAAAGCTGTTACTGAGGAAATGAATGCCTTGATCAAGAATGGCACTTGGGAAGTTATACCTGCTGTATGTAGGACCTGTATAGCACCACTATAAGGGGCGAGGGGGGGTTGAATAGTGAGTGTGGAAATTCGGGTTTTCAAAACTTTTGAACCAAAATATTCACTTCTGAAAACGATTTCTGTTTTAAGATCCTGATTTCATAAATCTAGATGACCTGGCTATAGACCTCCAAAAATTATGTCATTTGGTGAGAACGTACTCTTTGATGTTGTGTGTGGTTCACAAAAATTTAAAATTAAAAATCCAAGACTAACCCCTTGAAAACATGTTTTTGATCATATTGTGTCAATCTGCCAGAAAATGTGCTCCAAAATAAACAATTTATTCCTTTTAATTGGGAATCCTAAATGGCTTGAAACTTTTATGGTTTGACCCTCAAGATGTGTGTTTTAATGGGTTGAAACAGTTTTTGAAAATTCTTTTGGCAAGTATGTCAACCACGTTGATGTTCTCAACCTTTGTAAATCAGCGAATCAGATTGCACTAGTCTCAAAACTATTCACATTTTACGGATTATACTTATCCAAATGAGGTGAACCTTGTGCCAAACAAAATGTAGGACGTGTGGCTATGTGTCTGCAACATTTTGTGCTTTTTGAAAATTTTTTGCAATTTTTACTGTTGCAACGAAAACGATGTAGAAAACTGGAAACTGAAAGTAAAGTGCTGAAAAGTAAGAGCATCGAGAATTTTATACTGGTTCGGTTAAAAAAAATACTCCAGTCTTCGAGGACACCTTCCTCGGTTTTCACTAAACACAAAACTATCTTAACACAAGGGTGACTAGATTTAAACACTAACTCCACCCTTTTATAATCAAAACAATCAAACAAACCTCATGAACACCACCATCGATCGAATGAAGGTTTGATCACACCTTGATCAACATTTTACAAGAAATGAACGTGTATAGGTGAGATAGTCAAAGCATATATGATATCTGGAATGTATGAATGATAGGCTTGAGATTAAGAAGAAGAGAAAGAAAGTAAGTAGAAGAGAGTAGTCTTGCTTTTTGCACTTGTAAGAATGTCGATTGTTGCATAGCCTTGTTTTGCACCATCTTCTTCTTTTTATAGCATCATGGCCACCCCCTTAGGGTTACTCTTCCTCCTTGAGAATTGTCTTGAATGCCCTTGGAAGATTGTCTTGTGTAAAAGATGACACAACCATTCTTACTTGCTGCAATATGATTGGAGGGATGACTTGTCTTCGCCTAGTTGTCTCTTGTTGATTGGCCATTATTAGTCCACCTTGACACCCTTCAAATGAGCTGTAAAATCTTCAAAAAATCTGAGACATGTGCTCAAAATCAAGTTAAATAGTTACCATATAATCACAATGTGATCCCCTTCAATTTTTGAAGACGATTGAAGATATAACCATGCAAAAATTGGCCAACTATACAAACATATGCTGAAATTTTCAGCATGTGTTTCTTTTGAATTCTTTCCATATGTGTAGCCCTCTTCAATTTCATAAATCTAGTGTGGTATGTCCTTCACCAATTAAATTTCCAAATAAGCACCAATTAGTCTTCAAATATACTAAGCATGGCGTGTACTAGGAGGCTGCATGCGCTGGAATTTTCTTTTTGTAAGCTTTGTCAAATAATGCATAATATTCACACATATATGGTAAATTATAATCAGCCTTAATTTGACTTTTCTAGAACACTTTAACATGTCTTGAATGCGTAAAAAATGTCTAGATACATGTTATTTATATGCCAAAAACGTTCCATGTGTGTATGTTCGTAAAAAAACCAAATTTTTGACTTTCGTCGATTACGCGATTTGTCTCCGATTATTTTCAAAATTCTTACACATGTAATATAAATTATGTCACACATAATATACATAAAATGAGGTGTATATTCAACTAATATGGCTGAGAAGAAAAATGCCCCATGTGACAAAATAGGCTTAAGTTTGAATTCTCCACAAATCTAGGCTAAATTGTAGGTGATTTGTGTGTGCCAACATGGTATGACTTTGTGGCTGATTGTAACATGTGGATCACGAAATTTGCGAGTAATTTTGATGCATATAGGCAGGCTATCTATATATGGCAAGTACGTGACATATCGGTGAACTTTCCGTAGTCACCCGACATGACGATTTTCGGTTTATGACCTTGTAGCATGTCGTTCTAATTTTGACATCACCATGTCTTATAACATATGATATAAGACCTGAATATACTCATAAATATGAGGTTTATATAGTGTTATGACATCGACGTACTTTTATAATATATGTAATGTGTCGGTGGTACGTCGGAATATATAGTGCCTATTAAAAGAATATGGATAGATATATTATATATGAAAATGACGTGTGAAATGAATGGGATGAGGATACCTTCTCTTTAAAATTTATTACCATATAGCTCTCTCTCCAAATATGTCTTAATTTAATGAAGTAGTTAGTTCATTAAATTAGGAACTTCACTTAATGAACTAGTTTAGTTCATTAATTGTGGCACCTAAAAATAGTATAAAGACAACAAATGTTTGACATATGATGCAAGCTTTAACGCTCCATGGCTTGTTAGTACGACAACAATATATATAAACATGTAAAGCACTTTTATCACATAAATATGTCAAGTAAAATTTATTCATGCATTTCGTAAGTACGTGACATTTAAATCATGCATTTGTAAATCACTCAAACCCTTTTTCTCAATAATCTCCCCCTTGTGATGATTTAAAAAATAACATTGATTCATGATTTAAATGTGATCTCCCCCATACAAAATATGTCAAGTAAAATTTATTCATGCATTTTGTAAGTACGTAACATTTAAATCATGCATTTGTAAATCACTCAAACCCTTTTTCTCAACAATCTCCCCTATTTGATGACTCACAAAATAATACTGGTTCATGATTTAATGTGATCGCTACCCTTACAATTATGTGCAATTTTAAAATTTGAATTTTGAATTTCATATCATCGTGTCTTCCTTAAATCATGCTTCTCTCTCACCCCTGAAATCATGCTTTTCTCTCCCCATTTATTTTGTAAATTTCATCAAAAGTACAAGCAAGAATGGAAAGAAATAGCAGTTTATAGCGTATCAGCAGAAATCAAGCATTTCAAATGCATTCTTAAGGGTCATTGATTCAGCCCTTTGCAAAAGTACCTTTTGGTACCCCAAATTTGGGTGACCTTCCTCGGTCTTACAAAAGGCCAAAAAAGAGATAAAGAAGCAATATAATAGATTTTAGGTGCAAGTCTATTTGGCCAATGGCTGAGAATGCCATTATGCTCATGATGAGATTTTCGTTTTTGATATATATTTGTGTTAGTGTGTATGGTGCGTGATCCAGATGCACCTGTGTTGTATGAGCATCGCCATATGCATCAATGGTTTACTTTCATATCTTTGCGGCACATGATTGTATTTTGTATGAGATGAAGAATATGAAGCACGATGAGATGACATGACTGGTATACTATCCGTCTTCTTAGGTTGTATTCTTGTCTTGAACACATCTGGTTTCTTTGATAAAGATGGAATAAAGTTTTTAGACTTACTTTGTACTTTATTATCTTCAATGCATCCTAGTCCGATTTTATCATTTTCATGCTTCTGAGAAGAGATAAGATGATCTAGCATACGAGAACCCGTACCAAAATTTTTTGCCATCCTTTTTAAATCTACGTTTCTTCATTTCAAATTTCAAATCTCATCTTCCATCTCTGTCTTCTTAGATATTAAGGAGGAAATATAAGTTTTTAATGAATTTATCATGCAATACGACTCTTCTTTTGAATTGTTTAATTGAGATACAAGATTCGTGTTTGAAGATTCTAACAATTTCTTGTCTTCAATTAAACATTTCTTTTCTTTTGCGAGAGTCTTAGAAAACTTATGCAATTCAATATAATGACTAAAGAAATCATCATAAGAGAGTTCAGAATCAGAATCAGAGTTAGAAGATACCTCATTTGATGCTTTGGATGTAAAGCATACTTGTTCCATTTCTTCTTCAGTTCCTTCAGTCTCAGAATCGAATAAGTCACTCCATGTGGAGGCTTTGAAGGATCTTCTTGTTCTGCTTTAGTCAACATGATTAGATCCTCATTATCAGAGTCGCCTCATTATCATCTATGCGACCATAAAAAATAGCGAAGTATTCATTTGATTTAAATGCTATAACCTTATCTTATTTAGAATTAGATTCAGAATTTATTAGAGTGAGTTTGTTTTCATATACCTTTAATGATCCGATTAATTCCGCCATCTTTATCGATTTGGTTTCTTTACTTTCTTCCATTGCAGTGACTTTGGGATCCCATTTGGATGCGAGACTTCTTAGTACCTTTTGTACCTTTTCCCATGAAGAAAATACTTTTCCAAGAGACTCAAGGGAGGTGTAAATGTTAGTGAAGCGTAAATCCATACCAACAATAGATTCTTTCGGTAATAACTTGAAGGATTCAAGAGTAGACATAAGCATGTTTATCTTGGACTCTTTAACTTAACTAGTACCTTCATGTTTCATTTCAAGAATTTTCCACATCTTTTGGGCACTAGAACAATTTGACACATAACTTGGTTCACTTTTACTTAGGCTATTTATAAGAAGTTGCATAGCCTTAGCATTCATACTCAATCTCTTTTTATCTTCTATGGTATACTTTTGCTTAGGTTTTACGACTTCTAATGTATTACCATCAATCGTAGTTTTTTTAGACGGAATAAAAGGACCATCTTCTATGATGGACCACAAGTCGATATCAATAGCCATAAAGAAAAGTTTCATTCTACGTATCTTTTGTATAAAAGACTGACCGTCGAAAAGACGAGGCCTTACGCTTGACATTTTTTCTTGCTCGGTTTTATAATTAGTGGATGCCATCTCACAAAGATCGTTGGATCTTCTTGTAGTGAGTGTGCCTACACTCTGATATCACTTGTACGACCTGCATAGAATCACTAGACGGGGGGAAGGGGTTGAATAGTGAGTGCGGAAAATTCAGTTTTTAAAAACTTTTGAACCAAAAAACTCACTTCCGGAAACAGTTTCTGTTTTCAGATCCTGATTTGCTTAATCTAGATGACCTGGCTATAGACCTCCAAAAATCACGAAATTTGGTGAGAACATACTCTGAGAAGGTTGTGCATGTCTCACAAAAATTTCAAATTAAAATTCCAAGCCTAACCCCTTGAAAATATGTTTTTGATTATATTGTGTCAATCTGCTAGAAACTGTACTCTGAAATACAAACTTTATTCCTATTAATTGGGACCCCTAAATGACTTGAAAATTTTGAGGTTTTTCCGTCAACATGTATATTTTAATGGGTTGAAATATTTTTTGAAAATGCCTTTTGCAAGTATGTCAACGACGTCGATGTTCTCAACCTTTGTAAATTTGAGAATCAGATTGCACTAGTCTCAGAACTATTCATGTCTGACTAACTTATGCTTATTCAAATGAAGTGAAACTTGTGCCAAAGGAAAGCTATGACAAGTGCTTATGTTTCCGAAAAAATTTGTGCTTTTTGAAAATATTTTTGTATATTTACCGTTGCAGTGAAAACAATACAGAAAATTGGAAACAGAAAGTAAAGTGCTATAAAGTAAGAACACCGAGAATTTTATACTGGTTCGATTAGAAAAACCTACTTTAGTGTTTCAGTACCTTCCTTGGTTTTCACCAAACACAAAAGAAACCTTAAAACAAGGGTGACTGATGTTAAACACTAACTCCACCCTTTTACAATCAACACAATCAAACAAAGCAATCACGAACACTACCACTGATCGAATGAAGGTTTGATCATACCTTGATCAACCTTTTACATGAAACGAATGTTTATAGGTGGTATAATCAAAGCATATATAATATATGGAATATATGAATGATAGGCTTGAGACTAAGAAGAAGAGAAAGAAAGGAAGAAGAAGAGAGTAGTCTTGCTTTTTGTACTTGTAAGAATGTCAATTGTTGCATAGCCTTGTCTTGCACCATCTTCTTCATTTTATAGCATCATGGCCGCCCCCTTAGTGTTACTCTTCCTCCTTGAGAATTGCCTTGAATGCCCTTGGAAGATTTCCTTGTGTAAAAGATGACACAACCTTGCTTACTTGGTGCAATATGATTGGGGAGATGACTTGTCTTTGCCTAGTTGTCTCTTGTTGATTAGCCATCAATAGTCCACCTTGGCACCCTTTAAATGAGCTGTAAATTCTTCAAAAAAATCTGAGACATGTGCTCAAAATTACCATGTAATCACAATGTAATCCCCTTCAATTTCTGAATACAAGTGAAGACATTAACCATGCAAAAATCGGCCAGCTACACAAACATGTGCTGAAATTTTCAGCATGTGTTTCTTTTGTATTCTTTCCATATGTGTAGCCCTCTTCAATATCACCCATATGTGGTATGTCGTCCACCAATTGAATTTCCATATAAGCACCAACTAGGCTTCAAAAATACTGAGCATGGCGTGTACTAGGAGGTTGCATGTGCTGAAATTTTCTTTTGGTAAGCTTTGTCAAATAATGCACAATACTCACACATATGTGGTAAATTATAATCAGCCTTAATTTGCTTTTTCTAGAACACTTTAACATGTCTTGAATGTGTAAAAAATGTCTAGATACATGTTACATCTATTCCAAAAAAGTTCATGTGTGTACGTTCATAGAAAACCGAATTTTTGACTTTCTTCGATTACGCGATTTTTCTCCGATTAATTTCAAAATTGTTACACATATAATATATATTATGTCACACATAACATACATGAAATAAGGTGTATATTCAACTCATATGGCTGAGTAGAAAATGCCCCATGTGACAAAATAGGCTTAAGTTTGAATTCTCCACAATTCTAGGCTAAATTGTGGGTGATTTTGTGTGTGCCAACATGGTATGACTTTGTGGCTAATTGTAACATGTGGATCACGAAATTTGGGAGTAATTTTGGTGCATATAGGCTGGCCATCTGTGTATGGCAAGCACGTGACATGTCGGTGAAGTTTCCATAGTCACCCGATATGACGATTTTTGGTTTATGACCTTGTAACATGTCGTTATAATTTTGACATCACCATGACTTATAACATATGATATAAGACCTGAATATACTCATAAACGAGGTGTATATAGTGGTATGATGTCGATATATGTTTATAATATATGTAATGTGTCGAAGGGATGTCAGAATATATAGTGCCTATTAAAAAAATATGGATATATATATATATATATATATATATATATTATAAATGAAAATGGCGTGTGAAATGAATGGGATGAGGAGACTTTCCCTTTCAAATTTGTTACCATATAGCTTTCTCTCTAAATATGTCTTCATTTAATGAACTAGTTAGTTCATTAACTTAAGCACTTCACTTGATGAATTAGTTTAGTTCATTATTTGTGGCACCTAAAAATAGTATAAAGACAACAAATGTTTGACATATGATGTATGCTTTAACGCTTCATGGATTGTTTGTAGCGTCCCGCACCCGGACCTTGTCCGAATACGGTGCACCCACCGTACTTCACTGAGGAGAGTACAAAGCGTCACGCGTAACATGTGAAAATCCATCACTTAAGTCATGGACTCCCATGCTAACATTTAACATGGTAGTAAAATTTAGGCAGAATTAAAACTTTTTAAATAAACATGCATTACGGAATATTAAGTCCCCAAAATAGTAGTCCACAACAACATAACCGAAATTCCCAAAGAGTTCAACATAATTCATAGCACATCAACACAGCAGCACAAAAGTCCTTAAGCATGATCTTCTCCTGTCACCTCGACTACGGGTACGACACTTTCGGCTTATCTTGATGCATTCAACCTTAGCATTCACTGGCTCTGGGGGAAAAATAAGTTATGAGTGATAAAAATCACCCAGCAAGCGTACAATAAACTACCATGAGATAAATAAAGAATCATAACATGAATGTAAAACCCCAAGAATTTCAATGTTAATTCATACCTGATCTTTAATCCTGGATCTGCTTGACGATATAGCCTAAGCATAATTTTAAATAATACTATACCGACAATATCATATTACCTACTAACTGAAACGTACAACACTCCAAAATGTTCATGAGTCGTGCAAGATGCAATGCATGATATCATGTCATGTCAAAAACATCATTTTGGCCCCATAAAATAACGTGTCAGAAAACGGAGTATCAGATCAATTAACCCTGGATCTGAATGGGTCCAGAACATGTCATCAGACCAATTAACCCCGGGTCTGGGACGGGTCCATAATATAATATCAGACCAATTAACCCCGAGCCTGGATCGGGTTCAGAACATATCATCGGACCAATTAACCCCGGGTCCAGAACGGGTCCAGAACTTATCATGTCATCAGACCTATTAACCCCCGGTCTGGAGTCGGGTTATGACCATGCTTAGCCGGCAAGAGAATCATAAGCATTTCTTTAAAAACATGGGACCACAAATAACTTATGTGCATAACGAAAACTTGCTTGGTTGAAAAGACTTGCTTGCAGACGGAAAATTCATAAAAATCAGATTCATGGTGTATCTGATCATGCATGATACATTTAATGATATGCAATGCAAGTCATGGCATGGATTATCTTAGAAATTACTTAAGTCATGACATAGATATGGTTTCCATATGCTAAAAATTATTCCAGATTTTACATTCTGTTCACGAGGCTTCCAACACTAACCAAACAGGCCTATTTTCATATTCTTTTATCATATACACGCATCACAGGGTCTTATATTCATGTCATAAAATTTTCGTAATATTTTAAGATGAATGAGGCCCTTAAATCATTAAGTTGTTAAAAAGTATACTGCTGAATTCAGCAGTATATTAGCCATCTTTACCTTAATTTTCATGACCCTAAAATCTTAATTAGTTTGGGCCAAAGACTGTAAAACATAGTAAAATCCACATGGACTAATATCCATGGGCCCAAACTGTTCATGTAGGTCAAAATCCACAAAATTAAGGTCTCTTAACTTATTCCTCTGTTCTGCCCCATTTTCCAATTTTAGCGCGTCAACTTTAAATCCATAGTTACCCATCAAAACGATAATACCAAGTTGTTTAATTTACATGGGCATGCTCCACTATGTCTTAGGTAACTATCATAAAATTTCCAGATCAATCCAATAACTTTTAAAGGGTCATTTAATTATTTTTCCAAAATTGGTCACATGCTTATTCTGGACTGACCAGTTTTACTAAAAACTTTATTGTGACAAAACCATAATTCCTTTTTCTAAAATTCTAACTTCCCAACGTTAATTCATTTGCACTTCCTAGGGTACATTTCCAGGTTACACAAAACACTACATAAAACTGCCCTGTTCCAGTAGTTTGGTCTTTAATCGCTTTTTCATGTTAAACATATAACCACTAACCTTATTCTTATAAAATAACTTATTAGCCACAAAATACACCCCTTTCTACATGTAATTTCCAGATTCCATACCTTTGGTTAAGTCCCATTGAATTACCACAAAACACTGCAACTTATACATAACACTTCTCATTTTCACTCATGTTGCACTTTATTGAGTCTATTCTTGGTGCAACTAATTTATGCCTCACTTAACCTCCATAAACAGCCCATTTTATTGTACCAAAATAACCCATGTCACATTTCAATTTGAGCACAAACATACTCATGCAATAAATCATCTAGCATGCAAATTTCACATATCTTAGTGCTCACAAAATGTGCTCTTTCTTTGGTTTAAGTCTCACCCTCACCTCCTCTTTCTTGGTTGTGCCTTGTGTGGAGAAATGATCATATTTTACAATGTTTATTTAGGCATGCATCACATCTATATGCTATTTCATATTAATCACACCAAACAACCTTGTAAAATTACAACTAGCACATGCATTCCATCTTGGAGCTTCTCAAAGTTCACCCAAGAACCATTCTTGCCTAGAATCACCTTGTTGGGTCTTGTTTCCTCCTAAAAAAGCCTCATACTATATTGAATGTAGGAAAAGATTTCATCTTGGGAGGAATTAATCACATATATGACATTTTCCTTAAGGAATAACAAAGGTCTCATGCTTAATACTTAGTATATTCACTAAGGTTCATATCTTAGAAATAACTAACCATTCAAGTAACTAATTCTTCAAATAAATCATGAGAGTGTGAAGTATACTTGCCTCTTCAAGCTAGAGCCTTTCCTTAGCTTGGATCTTGGATGAATGTGTTGAAATTTTCCTCCTCTATGTCCATGAAACACGCGGTTTTGGAGGGAGGAAAAAGAAAAATGTTAGCCATCATCTTAAGTGCAAAAATAAAGCTATCTTAATATTAGATTTACTTACCACAATGAGGTTTTGAATGGAGCTTCAACTAGCAAGAGCTTGCACCACCTAAAAGGTTGGAAATCTTGTACCTAGTGGCCATGGAGGTCACGGGTTTGGGGATAGGAGGAGGAACCAAATGAGCTTCATCCTTGGTAAATAAAGAATCCACTTAAGAAGTTTGGAATAAGACTTACCTAGATGCTTCTTTGAGCTTGAAAATGAAAGTTGGGATGAATCTCCTAGCTCCAAAGGGGGCCGTGTAGTTGGGGTTGAAGGAGATGAAAAATATTTTAAGTGTTTCCTTATCTTGGAGACTACTTGACAGAGTGTAAGATGGAGGTGAATGGAAGCTTCTAGATAATTTTAAAGAGAGCTTAATGGAGTGAAGGGGGGAAAGTGGAGGGTGGCCAGCGCTTGAGAAGGGGAAGGGGGACAAGGGTTTCATGAGAAATGCAAGAGTGGTCTTGGTCTTGGAGAGATGAAGCTTTTCCTCCCATGCTTGCCTCCTTTGTATTATTTTATTATTTCTTTTTGCATGCTTGATTTATTTCTTTATTATATAATTATATTCTAGCTAAATATTTCAAATAGTAGAATAATGGAGAGGGTTCTAGAGTCATCCCTTGGGTTTGGCCGAAATCTTGGGGCCTTGGGAGAGTATTTTAGTCTTTTCACATTTTCATACACATACTTATATAATTATTTATATTATTTAAATTCTTATATATGATTTTAGGTTTGCTATTATGAAGACCATTTAAGTTATTCTTCTTATAAAAAGGAAAATATTCTAGGGTTCATCAAGGCCTCTTGGTCGAATTTACAAGGTATTTCACATACCTTGTGACATCCACTTGTATACTTATTTAGTATCCATCCTAAATAGGTTTAAATAAGGAAGCGCTAATATAGCTTAATTAAAATGAACTTGGAAGAATCAATAATTCATTTTCGTTTCAAGTACGGTACAGTTGGGTACAACATCCTTCCCCCTTAACATAAGTTTCGTCCTCGAAACTTCAGAGACTAGTCAAAAAGATGGGGGTATCTATTCTTCATGTCTTCCTCTGTTTCCCACGTGGCTTCTTCTCCCGAATGGTACTTACATTGAACCTTTAGCACAGGTATGGATCTCTTTCTCAACTTCTTTTCTTTCCAATCAATGATCTTTAGGGGCTCCTCTATATAAGATGCATATTCTTCAACCTTCAGTTGCTGATCCTCAAGAACGTGACTTGGATCATAGACATAACATGGAATACATCATTTAACTGGGACAGTGATGGGGGCAACGCCAGGCGATATGCAACTTCACCGACTCTTTCTAGAACTTCATATGGTCCAATGAATCTTGGGCTCAATTTCCCCTTTATGCCAAACCTCTTGATCCCTTTAGATGAAGATACCTTTAAGAAGACTTTTTCTCCTTCTTGAAACTCTAAGGGTCTCCTCCTTTCATCAGCCCATACCTTACTTCTATCTTGTGCCGCCTTCAGTCTTTGCTGAACAATCTTTACCTTTTCTCGTGTTTGTTCTACAATGTCGGGTCCCGTACAGATCTTGTCTGCAATCTCGTCCCAATAAAGTGGAGATCGACACTTTCGCCCATACAACGCTTCATAAGGTGCCATCCCGATGGATCTATGGAAGCTGTTATTGTAGGAAAACTCGACTAGCTTGAGACTTTTATCCCAGCTTCCTCCAAAGTCAAGAATGCACGAAGCATGTCTTCAAGGGTTTGAATTGTCCTTTCGGATTGGCCATCAGTTTGAGGGTGGAAAGCGGAACTCATTCTGATCTCAGTACCCATTGCCTTTTGAAAGGCTGTCTAGAATCTCGAGGTAAAACAGGGATCACGATCACATACAATACTTATGGGCACACCATGCAAGCAGACAATCTGATCAATGTACATCGAGGACAACTTCTCCATAGGTGTTTTAATTGACATGGCCAAAAAGTGAGCAGACTTGGTTAGACGGTCCACAACAACCCATATAGCATCATTTCCATGATCGGTCACAAAATCCATAGTGACGTGGTCCCATTTCCAATTCTGGTACTTTTAAAGGTTGTAGTAATCCAGCAGGTATGTGGTGTTCAGCCTTTACTCTTTGATAGAGCAAGCATCGCTCAACAAATTCAGCTATTTGTTGCTTCATGCCGTGCCACCAAAATCTTTGCTTGAGGTCTTGGTACATCTTTTTAGCTCCAAGGTGTATAGATAATCGTGAGTTGTGGGCTTCCATCAAGACTTCGTCTTTAATTTCTTTGTCCTCAGGCACACATAGCCGTCCTCGGTACCATAAACTATCATCACTACGAACTTCGAAGTCATTTTGTGGCTTATCCCGGATCCTCTCCTTGATCTTTCTCAAGGCTGCATCATTCAATTGAGCCTCTTTGATCCTATCAATTAGTGAAGGAATAAGAACCAACTTGGTGAGAACTTCATCCACTAAATCAACTTCTTCCAAGACAAATCCTTCAATATCTCGCTGAAGAGGTGGTTGACATGGGTGACTTGTTTTTCGACACAAAGCATCGGCAACTTTATTAGCTTTCCCAGGGTGATATTGAATGGAGACGTCATAATCTTTAATCAACTTGAGCCATCTACGCTGCCGCATGTTTAGTTCTTTCTCGGTAAAGAGATACTTAAGGCTTTTATGATCTGTATAAATCTCAAACTTTTCACCGTACAAGTAATGTCTCCATATCTTTAATGCGAAAACCACTGCGGCAAGCTCAAGATCATGAATGGGGTAGTTTTGCTCGAATGGCTTTAACTGCCGGGACGCATAAGCTATCACTTTATCTCTCTGCATAAGGACACATCCGATACCGTTCTTTGAAGCATCATTGTACACCACGTATTTCTCGCTGGGAGTGGGCTGAGCCAAGATAGGGGCAGACGTCAACATTGCCTTTAACTCCGAGAATCTCCTTTCACAATCGGCATTCCACTCGAACTTGGTTTTCTTTTGTGTCAATCTGGTGAGGGGGACACCTATACTTGAAAATCCTTCCACAAATTTCCGATAATATCCTGCTAGCCCAAGAAACTTTGTAGAGAAAAAGGGGTTTGAGTTATTCTCAAATACATGATTTAAATGTGCACAAAAACGAGCATAAGATAAAACGTGCATAATATATATACAAACGAGTACATGTATGCATGATACTTTGCCATTACTTGCCTTATTTAGCTTATATATTATGTTGCCGTACTAACGAGCCATGAAGCGTTAAAGCTTACATCATATGGCAAACATTTGTTGTGTTTATACTATTTTCAGGTGCCACCATTAATGAACTAAACTAGTTCATTAAGTGAAGTACTTAGTTTATTAAACTTAGTTCATTAAAGGAAGCGACATTTGGAAAAGGCACAAAGGCAACAAAGCTAAGGAAGGAAAGTTTTCTCCTCCTCCCCTCTTAATTACACACGCCAATATACATATATTTTACACATATTTTCAGATTTTTTGACAAAGGCACATACACATGTATTCCAACGTACTACCGACACGTTATATATTTTATGTACGTACGTTAACGTCACACCACTATAATTAACTCATATTTATGAGTATATTCAGGTCTTATATCATATGATATAAGATATGGTGATGACAAATCAAATACGACACGATAAAAGGTTCTAAACCAAAAATTGTCGTATTGGGCAAATACCGAAACTTCGCCAACGTGTCACGTACTTGCCATAAATAAATGGCCAGCCCCTATACATCAAAATTTGATGTAAATTTCGTGCACATCACTGAATAATCAGCCAAAAATACTTTCCATGTTGGCACACACAAATTACTCCACATTTAGGCCAAAATGTGAAGATTCCAAGTTTAATTTTGTCACATGCTAATGGTACCACTTTAGACCAGCCAAGTGCTGAGATTTAAAGTATATATTATATATATTATGAATAACATAATATATATAACATGTGCAAAAGTTTGAATTTAAATTAGAGAAAAATCGGGTAATCGATAAATATCGAAAATTCGGTTTTCTACACACACAACACATGGAACGTTTTTGGTACATTATGTGATACGTATCTAGACACTTTTTGCATATGATATACATCCTACAGTATTCTAGAAAATTAAATTAAGGGCTGATTGGAATATAACATGTGTGTATTATTAATTGTGCATTATTTTACAAAGATAGCAAAAATAAATTTCATCACATACACAATCATTTCCAAAGCCACCTACAGCTGAGATGGAGCTTATTTGGAGCCTTGTTGGCATATTGATTGGTCAAGGATCAATCATACAATGTTGGTGAATTGAAGAGAGAAGCTACAAATGGTAAGAATTCAAAATATATCTCTCTTATATCACATGCTGAAAAATTTCAGCATGCTAAACAAAGGCTGGCCGATTTTGTCAATTGAATGTGATATATTTCATCATCTTTTATTATGTGATTGATTGGAAGAAGAAATGAAAATGATTTGAATATTATTTAAATTAATAAAGTGTGATATTTTATATGTTACACATGATGAAAATTTTTCAACATGTGTGAGACATGTGTGGCCGAACATATGAGCTAAATGGTGTCCAAGTTCATGTCTTATGTGATAGCAATACTTACCATAACTTGGTGATTCAATTTTTTAAAGAAAAATCAAGGTAAATTGGGCATTATTTTGAATAAAATTGCACATGCTGAATTTTCAGCATGGCAATATCACTAGTTGGCCGATTTTTTCATTAAGTTGGGAAGGATTTTTATCTTGCAATTTATGAGATATATCTTATGATTTATGGAAGTTATTTTGTGATGATTTTTGGCACATGTTTAAGTGAAATTCTCAGATTTTTCCAAGTCATCAATGATGACAACATTCATCCAATAAGAAGGTGCCAAGTAAGCGAAGCCTAAATGATCATCCAATAAGAAGATTCCAAGTAAGCAAGGCCTTGTCGCAATGATGTCTTACATCCTCCCAAGGACTTAGAAGATAATTTTCAAGAGGGAGAATGCACACTAAGGGGACGGCCAAACAAATTAAAAGGAGAGAAAGAAGAGCAAAACAAGAAAAAGAACAAGAGTTGCAAGTTCAAAGATCAAAAGTGTTCTAGCCTTCTTCTTCTACATTCTCTTTCTTTCTTCTTGTAAGCCTATTGTATTCATATCTTTCAATCTTGAATAGGCTTGATATAGACCACCACATATTCCATATCTTTGTAAAAGATTGATCAAGGTGTGATCAATCTTCATTCTTGCGAGGTGGTGGTGTTCGTGCGAATTGTATTAATCGTACAAGGTTTGTGAAGGGTTGGAGTTATGTGTAACTCTATCAACCCTGTGGTAAGGTGTGTTGTGTGTGTGATTAGTGTGAACCAAGGAAGGTGTTCCTTGAAGACTGGAGTAGGTTGTTTATAACCGAACCAGTATAAAAATCTTGGTGCAATTTACTTTCAGCATTTACTTTTCAGTTAATGCACATTTTATGCTTCTTGTTCGCATTCGGAAAAATAGTAAACGATTTTCAAAAATCACAAAAATTTTCACAAATATACTCACACATTCTAGGGTTAATTTGGCACAAGTTTAAACCCTTTTGGATAAGTATAAGTCAATCGAACATCAAAAGATCTGAGACTAGTACAGTCTGATTTTCAGGCTTGCAAAGGTTGAGACTTTGATTGTAGTTGACATACTTCCCAAACGAATTTTGCAAAACTGTTTCAACCTAATTAAATATAGTATATAAGGCGTCAGTGGTTAAATTTTCAGAGCATTTGGACGTTCACACAAATAGGAATAAATTTTCCAAAACCATCTACCGGTTCTGGCAGATTCGAGCAATCTGAGTACCAACGGTTTTTGAAGGGGTTAAAGGTTGAATTTTAATTTGAAATTTTTAGGGGACCCTTATAACATCTGAGGCTAATTTGTCTCAAAATTTCATAATTTTTGGAGACCTCTAACCTAGTTTTAAAAACGTTTTAACACACGTCCTGAAAACAGAATCTGTTTTCAGAAGTTGAATTGGTTAGGTTTAAAGAAATTTTAAAAACCACACTTTTCACACCACCTATTCAACCCCCCTCTTTCTAGTGGTGCCTTGCAGATCCTATAATTGGTATCAGAGAGCAGGAACACTCACATCAAAAGGATCCAACGATCTAAGTGAGATGGCAACCAGAAACGTGCAAGAAGGAATGTCAACTGTAAGGTCTCCTCTTTTCGACGGTGAGTCTTTTATTCAATGGAAATTAAGAATGAAACTTTTTCTTATGGCTATTGATATTGATCTATGGTCCATCATAGAAGACGGTCCATTTGTTCCTACTAAGACGTCCATTATTGATGGTTTCACACTAGAGGTTACAAAAACGAAACAAGAATACACTAGTGATGACAAAAAGAAGTTGAGTATGAATGCTAAAGCCATGCAACTACTATTAAACAGCCTAAGTAAAAGTGAGGCTAGTTACGTGTCTAATTGCTCTAGTGCTCAAGAGATGTGGCATATTCTTGAAATGAAACATGAAGGGACTAGCCAAGTAAAGGAGTCCAAAATCAATATGCTTATGTCCACACTTGAATCCTTTAAATTATTGCCAAATAAGTCTGTTGTTGAGATGGATTTACGCTTGACTAACATTTACAATTCTCTTGAGTCTCTTGGCAAAGCCTTCACTATGCAGGAAAAGGTACAAAAGGTCTTGCGAAGCCTTCCATCCGAGTGGGATCCTAAAGTAACGGCCATAGAAGAAAGCAAAGAGACCAAATTGATTAAAATGGAATAACTAATCGGATCACTTAAGGTATATGAAAACAAACTTGCCTTAAGACATTTTGAGTCCATTTCTAATAATGATAGGGCTATAGCATTTAAATCAAATGAATACGTCGTAGATGATAGTGACACAGATTCCGATGATGAGGACTTAATCACAATGGCTAAAAGATTAAGAAAAATATTGAGAAAATCGATTAAACATAAGTCTACCTCATCTAAGGATCATAAAAATAAAAATAAGGAAATAAAGTGCTATGAATGCGGCAAACTTGGACATCTATCATATGACTGCTCTAATAAGAAAAACAAACAAATAAATACCCTGACAAGGATCGGAACAAGAATAGACTCGTCTCAGAACCTAAGCAAAGGATAAGAGCATTCAAAGCCTCCACTTGGAGTGACACATCCGACTCTGAGACTGATGATACGGAAGAACACAAGGCACAAGTATGCTTTACATCTAAAGCATCAAATGAGGTATCTTCCGACTCTGATTCCGATTCTGAATGTTCATATGATGATTTATTTAGTCAATATTTAGAATTGCATAAGTTTTCGAAGACTCTTGCAAAAAAAAGAAGCGATTAATTGAAGACAAGAAATTGTTAGAATCTTCTAACAAGGATCTTGTGTCTCAATTAAACGATTCAAACGAAGAGTCGTCATGCATTATAAATTCATTAAAATCTGAAATTTCATCATTGACATCCGAGAACGTTGAATTGAAATCCGAGATTTCAAAATTAAAATCAAGGAATACCGATGTAGAGAAAAAGGTGAAACAGTTTGATACGGGATCCAATATGCTGCATCGCATTATATTATCACAAAAGCATGACAGTGACAAAACGGGTTTGGGATACGTTGATACCAATGAAGTATCGACCAAACCAACTAATTTTGTGGTGTCTAAGAAAATAGACACTCCAAAGCCCCAAGTGGCGTCTAAGATGACGCAAAAACCGTCACTTCCCTTATCACGTCCCACTACATCTTCATATCACGTGAAATACAACTTTGTACCATATAGACATGAAAAGAAAAGAGTATTGCATACACGACATTCATTCCATCCACGCATGACGCATACAAACACAAGGACATATCAAAAACGTCCTACATATAATGCATATAAAGGAGTTCTTGGCCAAAGGCCAAATAAAGTTGCACCTAAAGTATATTATGTTGCGTTCTCATCATCTTTCTCACCTCTTGGAAGACCTAGAAAGGTCACCGAAATGTGGGTACCAAAAGGGACATTTTGAAAGGGTTGAATAAATAACCCTTACGAACGCACGTATATGAAATGCATGATTTTTTTATCTTTACATGCATCTTTTGATTTGCTATCCAAAATAAAGGGGGAGAGAAAGCATGATTTAAGGGGGAGAGAGATACTGATTGCATAAATCAAGGGGGAGCGGACTCGAAATTTAAATTTCAAATTTTTAATTTATGCATAATTGAAGGGGGAGCGATAGGATTTAAATCATGTGCATAAGTTATTTTGAAAATCATCAAAAGGGGGAGATTGTAGAGAAAAAGGGGTTTGAGTTATTTTCAAATACATGATTTAAATGTGCACAAAAACGAGCATAAGATAAAACGTGCATGATATATATACAAACGAGTACATGTATGCATGATACTTTGCCATTACTTGCCTTATTTAGCTTACATATTATGTTGTCGTACTAACGAGCCATGAAGCGTTATAGCTTACATCATATGGCAAACATTTGTTGTGTTTATACTATTTTCAGGTGCCACCATTAATGAACTAAACTAGTTCATTAAGTGAAGTACTTAGTTTATTAAACTAAGTAGTTCATTAAAGGAAGCGACATTTGGAAAAGGCACAAAGGCAACAAAGCTAAGGAAGGAAAGTTTTCTCCTCCTCCCCTCTTAATTACACACGCCAATATACATATATTTTACACATATTTTCAGATTTTTTGACAAAGGCACATACACATGTATTCCAACGTACTGCCGACACGTTATATATTTTACGTACGTACGTTAATGTCACACCACTATAATTAACTCATATTTATGAGTATATTCAGGTCTTATATCATATGATATAAGATATGGTGATGACAAATCAAATACGACACGATAAAAGGTTCTAAACCGAAAATTGTCGTATCGGGCGAATACCGAAACTTCGCCAACGTGTCACGTACTTGCCATAAATAAATGGCCAGCCCCTATACATCAAAATTTGATGTAAATTTCGTGCACATCACTGAATAATCAGCCAAAAATACTTTCCATGTTGTCACACACAAATTACTCAACATTAAGACCAAAATGTGAAGATTCCAAGTTTAATTTTGTCACAAGCTAAGGGTACCACTTTAGACCAGCCAAGTGCTGAGATTGAAAGTATATATTATATATATTATGCATAACATAATATATATAACATGTGCAAAAGTTGGAATTTAAATTAGAGAAAAATCGGGTACTCGATAAATATCGAAAATTCGGTTTTCTACGCGCACAACGCATGGAACGTTTTTGGTACATTATGTGATACATATCTAGACAATTTTTACATATGATATATATCCTGAAGTGTTCTAGAAAATTAAATTAAGGGCTGATAGGAATATAAAATGTGTGTATTATTAAATGTGCATTATTTTACAAAGATAGCAAAAATAAATTTCAGCACATACACAATCATTTCCAACGCCACCTACAGCTAAGATGGAGCTTATTTGGAGCCTTGTTGGCATATTGATTGGTCAAGGATCAATCATACAATGTTGATGAATTGAAGAGAGAAGCTACAAATGGTAAGAATTCAAAATATATCTCTCTTATATCACATGCTGAAAAATTTCAGCATGCTAAACAAAGGCTGGCCGATTTTGTCAATTGAATGCGATATATTTCATCATCTTTTATTATGTGATTGACTGGAAGAAGAAATAGAAATGATTTGAATATTATTTAAATTAATAAAGTGTGATATTTTATATATTACACATGCTGAAAATTTTTCAACATGTGTGGCCGAACATATGAGCTAAATGGTGTCCAAGTTCATGTCTTATGTGATAGCAATACTTACCATAACTTGGTGATTCAATTTTTTAAAGACAAATCAAGGTAAATTGGGCATTATTTTGAATAAAATTGCACATGCTGAATTTTCAGCATGGCAATATCACTAGTTGGCCGATTTTTTCATTAAGTTGGGAAGGATTTTTATCTTGCATGTTATGAGATATATCTTATGATTTATGGAAGTTGTTTTGTGATGATTTTTGGCACATGTTTAAGTGAAATTCTCAGATTTTTCCAAGTCATCAATGATGACAACATTCATCCAATAAGAAGGTGCCAAGTAAGCGAAGCCTAAATGATCATCCAATAAGAAGATTCCAAGTAAGCAAGGCCTTGTCGCAATGATGTCTTACATCCTCCCAAGGACTTAGAAGATAATTTTCAAGAGGGAGAATGCACACTAAGGGGACGGCCAAACAAATTAAAAGGAGAGAAAGAAGAGCAAAACAAGAAAAAGAACAAGAGTTGCAAGTTCAAAGATCAAAAGTGTTCTAGCCTTCTTCTTCTACATTCTCTTTCTTTCTTCTTGTAAGCCTATTGTATTCATATCTTTCAATCTTGAATAGGCTTGATATAGACCACCACATATTCCATATCTTTGTAAAAGATTGATCAAGGTGTGATCAATCTTCATTCTTGCGAGGTGGTGGTGTTCGTGTGAATTGTATTAATCGTACAAGGTTTGTGAAGGGTTGGAGTTATGTGTAACTCTATCAACCCTGTGGTAAGGTGTGTTGTGTGTGTGATTAGTGTGAACCAAGGAAGGTGTTCCTTGAAGACTGGAGTAGGTTGTTTATAACCGAACCAGTATAAAAATCTTGGTGCAATTTACTTTCAGCATTTACTTTTCAGTTAATGCACATTTTATGCTTCTTGTTCGCATTCGGAAAAATAGTAAACGATTTTCAAAAATCACAAAAATTTTCACAAATATACTCACACGTTCTAGGGTTAATTTGGCACAAGTTTAAACCCTTTTGGATAAGTATAAGTCAATCGAACATCAAAAGATCTGAGACTAGTGCAGTCTGATTTTCAGGCTTGCAAAGGTTGAGACTTTGATTGTAGTTGACATACTTCCCAAACGAATTTTGCAAAACTGTTTCAACCTAATTAAATATAGTATATAAGGCGTCAGTGGTTAAATTTTCAGAGCATTTGGACGTTCACACAAATAGGAATAAATTTTTTAAAACCATCTAGCGGTTCTGGCAGATTCGAGCAATCGGAGTACCAACGGTTTTTGAAGGGGTTAAAGGTTGAATTTTAATTTGAAATTTTTAGGAGACCCTCATAACATCTGAGGCTAAGTTCTCTCAAAATTTCATAATTTTTGGAGACCTCTAACCTAGTTTTAAAAACGTTTTAAAACAGGTCCTGAAAACAGAATCTGGTTTCAGAAGTTGAATTGGTTAGGTTTAAAGAAATTTTAAAAACCACACTTTCCGCACCACCTATTCAACCCCTCCTTCTAGTGGTGCCTTACAGATCCTACAAACTTCTCACTTCGGTAACGTTTGTTGGTCTGGGCCATTCTGTGATGGCTTCAATTTTCTTGGGATCTACAGAAATCCCATCTTCTGATATAACATGGCCAATGAAGGATACAATATGCAGCCAAAACTCGCATTTGCTAAATTTCGCGTACAACTGTCTTCCTCTTAAAATATTCAAAACCGTCCTCAAATGGGCTGCATGAGTTTCCTCATCTGGTGAACAGATCAATATGTCATCTATGAAGACCACTACGAACTTGTCCAATTTGTCCTAAAAAACTCGATTCATGAGATCCATAAAAGCGGCAGGAGCGTTGGTTAAGCCAAAAGGCATGACCAAAAATTCGTAGTGTCCATAGCGTGTCCTGAAAGCAGTCTTAGGAACGTCTTCGGCCTTAATCTTCAATTGGAAGTATCCATATCGCAAGTCAATCTTACTGAAGATTCGAGATCCCTGCATTAAGATTCTTTGGATAGGGTTTTAGAAAATTTAAACTTTAATTGAGCTAAAACTTGTTAGTTTATGTACCCTGAGTTGATCAAATAAATTGTCGATTCGGGGTAATGGATACTTGTTCTTTATGGTGATTTTGTTAAGTTCCCGATAATCAATGGATAGGCGCATACTTCCATCTTTCTTCTTTACGAATAACATAGGAGCACCCCAAGGTGAAACGCTGGGGAGGATGATCTTCTTTTCTAACAACTTGTGTAACTGCTCCTTTAACTCTTTTAGTTCTGCAGGGGCCATCCGATATGGGGCCTTTGATATGGGTTCGGCTCCTGGAACTAGGTTTATTTCAAAGACAATTTTGCGGTCGAGAGGTAACCCAGGTAATTCGTCCAGAAAGACATCGAGGTATTCATTAACAACCGGAACTTGAGCAAGGGTGGGACTCGCTTGCTGAGCACTTAGGATATAAACAAAGAATCTTTCATGGCCTTTCTTCAATGCTTGGCTGGCACGAGCCGCATTAACATAGACTTTCTTGGATGGTTTCTTTAACTTAGCTCCTCCTTGGAATGACACTTCGTCTCGAGCTGGGTTCTTAATTATAACTTTCCTACTTAGGCAATCAATGTGAGCATGGTTCCTTGAGAGCCAATCCATTCCAAGGATCACATCGAAATCCCTCATGGGTATAGGAATCAAGTTGGCTTCAAAACGCTGTTCATCGAACTCAAGCACGCAATTTCGGAAGATATGATGAGAGACAAGCACCGGATCGTCGGCTTCTTGTACTCTATAGGGTGATTCTAGTCTGACTGAGTTATGGTCGATATTCTTAGCAAATTTTCTTGAGATAAATGAGTGGCTGGCGCCACTGTCAAACAATACATTCGTAGGTATGCTACATACTAAGATAGTTCTTGAATCATGCATTCTTAACTAAGCAACAATATAGGCATGTATAAGTAAAGCGTATTAAAGGCGTAAAACTTTAGATCTTACCTGTCACTACGTCTGCCGTCTCCTCAACATCTGCTTCTGTCATGACGTGTACCCTTGCATTCGCACGCGGTCGCTGGTTCTTTGGTTGTTGTTGCTGTTGCTGCGCTCCTCTTTCTGGGCAATCCCTAATCTGGTGGCCATCCTTGCCGCATCCAAAACATTGTCCAGTCTTCCATCGACACTCACATATGTGTCTCTTCTGGCACTGAGGACATACTGGTATAGCTGGCTGCTGGGGTGGAGCCTGATTCTTTTGCTGAATATTCTGGTGCTGCTGGCGGCGCGGATTCTGGCCCTGGGATTTTCCTTGTCGAACTGATCCTCTAAAATTCTTCTTAGCTTCCTTTCTGTATTTCTCATTTCCAGTCCCTTGTCTTTCTCTCTTCTGTCCCACATCGTCTCGGCGGATAATGTCTCTCTCAATCCTATAGCAGGCATCCAAAAGAGCTCCAAAATTTGTGGGGTTTGCATTCACTAACCATGTCCTGATTCTTGGATCCAAACCCTCTTTCAAATTTCAACATTTTTGTCTCCTCATCGTTCATAGTGATAGGCTGAAATCTCCCCAAGGCAATGAACCTATAAGCATACTCTGCTACCGTCATACCGGGCTCTTGTTTCAGTGATTCAAACTCATGCGTCTTTTGTAGCTTTACTGACGGAGGGATATAGAACTTGTGGAATTCTTGCAGAAACCCCTCCCAGGCAATCGGTCTGGGCAAGGGATGTAAATTAGTCTTCCACCATTGGTTAGCTTCACTTATCAGAAAAGGTCTGATGGCTTGGGCTTTCATCTCGTCGGGTGCTTGAATTAACTTGAAACAGTTTTCAACTTTGTCCAACCACTTCTCCGTTGTATCTGGATCTGGATTTCCCTCAAACGGTGGTACATTAGCTCTCTTTAATTTTTCGAAATAATAGTGGGCATCTCTCACAGGCTCATGCGGATAAGGTGGAGCATTCTGATGGATTAGGCCTTGCTCGATCTGTGTGACCACTTGGCAAAAGGCCTGGAAGTCATTGATGTCAAGAATAACCGGAGGAACAGGTGCCTGCGGTCGTGGAGGTGGATTATTCTGAGCAGGGGGATTCTGGTCCAGCTGTGGTGGCGGCAGGACCTGAACCAGCGGTGGAGGAACGGGGCCCTGTGGCTGAGGAGGAACGGGCTCCTGAGCAGTTGGCCGAGCCCTAGGAGGTCTGCCACGAGGTCGCACCATCTGCACTACGGAGTGTTAAAATTTATACAAAGGTTGGGATAAAACCAAGTTATTTTGTGCAAAGGCCATAATTCTCAGAAAAATTTAAATGAGGAAGAGAAAAGTCTCACCTTACGTTAGAGATCCGGATTTAATAAGGCGTAATTAATTAATAAATTATATTCTAAATCCGGTCTATGTGGTCCTAGTCTAAGGCCATCACTCTTCTAAGATCATGACTTAAGTCTAAGATCAAACTTAGATTCTAAGATCATAACTTAGTTCTACGTTATGCCTGTAACCTAGAGCCTGGGCTTTGATACCACCTGTAGCGTCCCGCACCCGGACCTTGTCTGAATACAGTGCACCCGTCGTACTTCACTAAAGAGAGTACAAAGCGTCATGCGTAACATGTGAAAATCCATCACTTAAGTCATGGACTCCCATGCTAACATTTAACATGGTAGTAAACTTTAGGCAGAATTAAAACTTTTTAAATAAACATGCATTACGGAATATTAAGTCCCCAAAATAGTAGTCCACAACAACATAACTGAAATTCCCAAAGAGTTCAACATCATTCATAGTAAATCAACATTGTATTTTGTATGAGATGAAGAATAAGAAGAACGATGAAATGACATGACTGGTGTACTAGCCGACTTCTTAGGTTGTATTCTTGTCTTGAACGCATCCGGTTTCTTTGATGAAGATGGAATAAATTTTTTAGCCTTACTTTGTACTTTATTATCTTCAATGCATCCTAGTCCGATTTTATCATTTTCATGCTTCTAAGAAGAGATAAGACGATCTAGCATACAAAAACCTGTACCGAAATGTTTTACCGTCTCTTTAAAATCTGCATTTCTTGATTTCAAATTTGAAATCTCATCTTCCATCTCACTCTTCTTGGATATTAAGGAGGAAATCTAAGTTTGTAATGAATTTATCATGCAAGATGACTCTTCTTTTGAATCGTTTAATTGACATACAAGGTTTGTGTTAGAAGATTCTAACAATTTCTTGTCTTCAATTAAACGTTTATTTTCTTTTGCGAGAGTCTTAGAAAACTTATGCAATTCAAGATAATGACTAAATAAATCATCATAAGAGGGTTCAGAATCAGAATCAGAGTTAGAAGATACCTCATTTGATGCCTTGGATGTAAAGCATGCTTGTTCTATTTCTTCTTCGGTTCCTTCAGTCTCAGAATCGAATGAGTCACTCCATGTGGAGGCTTTGAAGGATCTTCTTATTCTGCTTTGTTTAGGTGCTAAGCCAGGTCTTTTTTTTGGTCCAATCCTTGTCACGGTTTGTTTGTTTGTCCTTGTTCGGGTAGTCATATCATAGGTGTCCAAGTTTTCCACATTCATAGAACTTTATATCTTTATCATTATCTTTATTTTTTATTCTTAGATGAAGTAGGCTTAGCTTTGTCTTTAAGCGATTTTCTGATAATCTTTCTGAATCTTTTAGCCAACATGATTAAATCTTCATTATCAGAATCTGCCTCACTATCATCTACGCGACCATAACAAGTAGTGATGTATTCATTTGATTTAAATGCCATAACCTTATCTTATTTAGAAGTAGAGTTAGAATTTCTTACAGTGAGTTTGTTTTCATATACCTTTAATGATCCGATTAATTCCGCCATCTTTATCGATTTGGTTTCCTTACTTTCTTCAATTGCAGTGACTTTTGGATCCCATTTGGATGGGAGGCTTCTTAGTACCTTTTGTACCTTTTTCAAGAGACTCAAGGGAGTTGTAAATGTTAGTGAAGCGTAAATCCATATCAATAATAGATTCATTCGGGAAGAACTTGAAGGATTCAAGAGTAGACATAAGCATGTTTGTCTTGGACTGTTTAACTTGACTAGTACCTTCATGTTTTATTTCAAGAATTTTTCACATCTTTTGGGCACAAGAACAATTTGACACATAACTTGGTTCAATTTTACTTAAGCCATTTAGAATAAGTTACATAGCCTTAGCATTCATACTCAGTCTCTTTTTATCTTCTACTGTATACTTTTGCTTAGGTTTTACGACTTCTAATGTAACGCTATCAATCGTAGTTATTTTAGGTGGAATAAACGGACCATCTTCTATGATGGATAATATGTGAATATCAATAGCCATAAAGAAAACTATCATTCTACGTTTCTTTTGTATAAAAGACTCACCGTCGAAAATACGAGGCCTTACGCTTGACATTTTTCTTGCTCGGTTTTATAATTAGTGGATGCCATCTCACAAAGATCGTTAGATCTTCTTGTAGTGTGTGTGCCTGCATTCTGATGCAATTTGTATGACCTGTATAGAACAACTAGACGGGGTGGGGGGGTTGAATAGTTAGTGTGGAAAATTCGGTTTTTAAAAACTTTTGAACCAAAAAATTCACTCTTAAAATAGTTTCTGTTTTCAGATCCTGATTTGCTTAATCTATATGACCTGGCTATAGACCTCCAAAAATCATGAAATTTGGGGAGAACATACTCTCAGAGGTTTTGTGTGTCTGACAAAAATTTGAAATTAAAAGTACAAGCCTAACCCCTTGCAAATATGTTTTTGATCATATTGTGTCAATCTTACACTAAAATAAAAAATTTATTCCTATTAATTGGGAACCCTAAATGACTTGAAAATTTTATGGTTTGGCCCTGAAGATGTATATTTTAATGATTTTAAATAGTTTCTGAAAATACCTTTGTTAGGTATGTCAACCACGTCGATGTTCTCAACCTTTGTAAATTTGAGAATCAGATTGCACTAGTCTCAGAACTTTTCACGTTTGACTGACTTATTCTTATTCAAATGAGGTGAAACTTGTGCCAAAAGAAAGCTAGGAGGAGTGGCTATGTTTTCAAAAAATTTTGTGATTTTTGAAAACCTTTTGCTATTTTTACCGTTGCAATAAAAACAATACAGAAAGTTGGAAACTGAAAGTAAAGTGCTGAAAAGTAAGAACACCGAGAAGTTTATACTGGTTCGGTTAAAAAAACCTACTTTAGTCTTTGAGTACACCTTCCTTGGTTTTCACCAAACACAAAAAAACACCTTACCACAAGGGTGACTAGAGTTAAACACTATGTCTACCCTTTTACAATCAACACAATCAAACAAACCAATCACGAACACCACCACTGATCGAATGAATGTTTGATCATACCATGATCAACCTTTTAAAAGAAATGACTATGTATAGGTGGTATAGTCAAAGCCTATATAATATATGGAATATATTAATGATAGGCTTGAGACTAAGAAGAAGAGAAAGAAAGGAAGAAGAAGAGAGTAGTCTAGCTTTTTGCACTTGTTATAATGTCAATTGTTGCATAATGCACCATCTTCTTCTTTTTTTAGCTTCATGGCCGCCCCCTTAGGGTTACTCTTCCTCCTTGATAATTGTCTTGAATGCCCTTGGAAGATTGCCTTGTGTAGAAGATGACACAACCTTGCTTACTTGGTGCAATATGATTGGAGGGATGACTTGTCTTTGCCTAGTTGTCTCTTGTTGATTAGCCATCAATAGTCCACCTTGGCACCCTTAAAATGAGCTGTAAATTCTTAAAAAAATCTGAGTCATGTGCTCAAAATCAAGTTAAATAATTACCATATAATGACAATGTAATTCCCTTCAATTTTGGAAGACAATTGAAGACATTAACCATGCAAAAATTGGCCAACTATACAAACATGTGATGAAATTTTCAGCATGTGTTTCTTTTGTATTCTTTCCATGTGTGTAGTCCTCTTCAATGTCACCAATATTATGTTGTATGTACTCCACCAATTGAATCCCCAAATAAGCACCAACTAGGGTTCAAAAATACTGAGCATAGCGTGTACTAGGAGGCTGCATGTGCTGAAATTTTCTTTTGGAAGCTTTGTCAAATAATGCAGAATATTCACACATATATGGTAAATTATAATCAGCCCTAATTTGAATTTTCTAGAACACTTTAACATATCTTGAATGTGTAAAAAATGTCTAGATACATGTTACATCTATGCCAAAAATGTTCCATGTGTGTACATTCGTAGAAAACCGAATTTTCGACTTTCTTTGATTACACAATTTTTCTCCGATTAATTTCAAAATTCTTAGACATATAATATATATTATGTCACACATAACATACATAAAATGAGGTGAATATTCAACTCATATAGATGAGTAGAAAAATGCCCAATGTCATAAAATAGGCGTAAGTTTGAATTCTCCACAATTCTAGGCTAAATTATGGGTGATTTGTGTGTGCCAACATGGTATGACTTTGTGGCTGATTGTAATATGTGGATCACGAAATTTGTGAGTAATTTTGATGCATATAGGCTGGCCAACTGTGTATGGCAAGTACGTGACATGTCGGTGAAGTTTTCGTAGTCACCCGATATGACGATTTTTGGTTTATGACCTTGTAACATGTCGTTATAATTTTGACGTCACCATGATTCATAACATATGATATAAGATATGAATATACTGCTAAATATGAGGTGTATATAGTTGTGTGACGTCGACGTATGTTTATAATATATGTGACGTATCGGTAATACGTCGGAATATATAGTTCCTTTTAAAAAAATATGGATATATATATATATTATGTATGAAAATGGCGTGAGAAATGAATTGGATGAGGAGACTTTCTATTTCAATTTGTTGCCATATAACTCTCTTTTCATGTATGTCTTCATCTAATGAACTAGTTAGTTCATTAACTTAAGCACTTCACTTAAAGAACTAGTTTAATTCATTAATTGTAGCACCTGAAAATAGTATAAAGACAAAAAATGTTTGGCATATTATGTAAGCTTTAACTTTTCATGGCTTGTTAGTGCACCAACAATATATATAAACATGTAAAGCACTTTTATCACATGAATATGTCAAGTAAAATTTATTCATGCATTTCGTAAGTACGAACATTTAAATCATGCATTTATAAATCACTCAAACCCTTTTTCTCAACAATCTCTCCCTTTTGATGATTTACAAAATAACAATGGTTCATGATTTAAATGTGATCACTACCCCTTCAAAATATGTCAAGTAAAATTTATTCATGTATTTCGTAAGTACGTAACATTTAAATCATGTATTTGTAAATCACTCAAACCCTTTTTCTCAACAATTTCTCATTTTTGATGATTTACAGAATAACATTGGTTCATGATTTAAATGTGATCGCTCCCCCTACAATTATGCGCAAATTTAAAATTTGAATTTTGAATTTCATATCGTCATGCTCTTCCTTAAATCATGCTTCTCTCTACCCTTAAATCATGCTTTTCTCACCCCATTTATTTTGTAAATTTGATCATAAGTATAAATAAGAATGGAAAGAAATAGCGGCTTATAGCATATCAGCAGAAATCATGCATTTCAAGTGTAATCTTAAGCGTCATTGATTTAGCCCATTGCAAAAGTACCTTTTGGTACCTAAACTTGGGTGACCCTCCTCGGTCTTTCAAAAGGTGAGAAAAGAGATAATGAAGAAATATAATAGATTTTAGGTGCAACTATATTTGCCTATGGCCGAGAATGCCATTATGCTCATAATGAGATTTTCGTTTTTGATGTGTATTTGTGTTAGTGTGTATGGTGTGTGATCCAGATGCATCTGTGTTGTATGAGCATTGCATATGCATCAATGATTTCCTTTCATATATATACGGCACATGATCGCATTTTGTATGAGATGAAGAATAAAAAGCACGATGAGATGAGATGACTGGTGTACTAGCCGTCTTCTTAGGTTGCATTCTTGTCTTGAAGGCATCCGGTTTCTTAGATGAAGATGGCATAAAGTTTTTAGACTTATTTTGTACTTTATTATCTTCAACGCATCCTAGTATAGTTTTATCATTTTCATGCTTCTGAGAAGAGATAAGACGATCTAGCATACAAGAACCCGTACCCAAATGTTTTACCGTCTTTTTTAAATACCTGTTTCTTGATTTCAAATTTGAAATCTCGGTTTTCATTTCAGTGTTCTCGCATATTAATGAGGAAATCTCAGATTTTAATGAATTTATCATGTAAGACGACTCTTCTTTTGAATCGTTTAATTGAGATACAAGATTCGTGTTAGAAGATTCTAACAATTTCTTGTCTTTGATTAAACATTTATTTTATTTTGCAAGAGTCTTAGAAAACTTATGTAATTCAAGATATTGACTAAATAAATCATGATAAGAGGGTTCAGAATCGGAGTCATAAGATACCTCATTTGATGCCTTGAATGTAAAGCACAATTGTGTCATTTCTTCTTCGTTCCTTTAGTCTCAGAATCAGACGAGTCACTCCATGTGAGGGCTTTGAAGGCTCATCTTGTTCTCATTTGTTTAGGTTCTAAGATGGGTCTATTTTTGGTCTAATCGTTGTCGTGGTTTGTCCGTTTATCCTTGTTTGGGCAGTCCAATGATAGGTGTCCAAGTTTTCAACATTCATAGCACTTTATATCTTTATCATTATCTTGATTTTTATTTCTTCGATTTTTAGATGAAGTAGGCTTAGGTTTTTATTTAAGCAATTTTCTCATGATCTTTCTTATTCTTTTACCCAACGTCATTAGATCTTCATAATCGAAATCTATGTCACTATCATCTACGCGACCATAAGATGTAGTGACGTATTCATTTGATTTAAACGCTATAACCTTATCTTGTTTAGAAGTAGATTGAAATGTATTAGAGTGAGTTTGTTTTCATATACCTTTAATGATCCGATTAATTCCTCAATCTTTATCGATTTGATTTACTTACTTTCTTCTATTGCAGTGACTTTGGGACCCCATTCGGATGGTAGACTTTTTAGTACCTTTTGTATCTTTTCTTGTGAAGAAAATACATTTCCAAGAGATTCAAAGGAGTTGTAAGTTTTAGTGAAGCGTAAATCCGTATCAACAATAGATTCGTTGGTAAAAACTTGAAGGATTCAAGAGTAGACATAAGCATGTTTATCTTGGACACTTTAACTTGACTAGTGCCTTGATGTTTCATTTCAAGAATTATCCACATCTTTTGGGCACTAGAACAATTTGACACATAACTTGATTCACTTTTACTTAGGCCATTTAGAAGAAGTTGCATAGCCTTAGTATTCATACTCAATCTCTTTTTATCTTCTACGGTATACTCTTCCTTAAGTTTTACGACTTCTAATGTAACGCCACCAATCATAGTTATTTTAGACGGAATAAAAAGACCGTCTTCTATGATGGACCACAAGTCGATATCCATAGCCATAAAGAAAAGTTTCATTCTAAGTTTCTGCTACTGATGGCGTTACATTATGATTGGAGGGATATCATCTTGAATGTCTAGCGTCAAGTCGATATCCATACCCACATGTTATAAAACCGAGCAAGAAACTTAGAGGAGGCCGTACGCTTGACATTCTTTCTTTCTCGGTTTTATATCTAGTGGATCACATCTCACAAAGATCGTTGGATCTTCTTGTAGTGTGTCTGCACTCTGATACCACTTGTAGGACCTGTATAGCACCACTAGAAGGGAGGAGGAGTTGTATAGTGAGTGCGAAAAATTCGGTTTTAAACAATTTGTGAACCAAAAAACTCACTTCTGAGAAAAGTTTTTGTTTCAGATCCTGATTTAATTAATCTAGATGACCTGGTTATAGACCACCAAAAATCATGAAATTTGGTGAGAACTCAGATGTGTGCTTCTCACAAAAATTTCAAATTATAATTCCAAGTCTCACCCCTTGAAAACATGTTTTTGATCAGATTGTGTCAATCTGCCAGAAACTGTACTCCGAAATAAACAATTTATTCCTATTAATTGGGAACCTGAATGACTTGAACATTCTATGGTTTTACCCTAAAGATGTGTATTTTAATGGGTTGAAACAGTTTTTGAAGGTTGATCAACGTGTGATCAAACATTCATTCGATCGGTGGTGGTGTTCATGATTGGTTTGTTTGATTGTTTTGATTGTAAAAGTGTGGAGTTAGTGTTTAACTCTAGTCACCCTTGTGGTAAGGTTTTTTGTATTTAGTGAAAACCGAGGAAGGTGTCCTCATAGTCTGGAGTAGGTTGTTTCAACCGAACTAGTATAAAATTCTAAGTGTTCTTACCTTTCAGAACTTTACTTTCTTTACTTTAAGTTTCCAGTTTTCTGCGACGTTTTCATTGCAACGGTAAAAATAACAAACAATTTTCAAAAATCACAAAATTTTGTAGAAACATAGCAACACGTCCTAGATTTCATTTGGCACAAGTTTCACTTCACTTGGATAAGTATAAGTCAGACAAACCTGAAATGTTATGAGACTAGTGCAGTCTGATTCTCAGATTTGTAAAGGCTGCAAACATCAACGTTGTTGACATACTTGCCAAGGGAATTTTCAAAAATTGTTTCAACATATTAAAATACACATCTTTAGGGTCAAACCATAGAATGTTCAAGTCATTTAGGTTCCCAATTAATAGGAAAAAAAATTTTATTTCGGAATACAGTTTCTGGCAGATTGACACAATCTGATCAAAAACATGTTTTCAAGGGGTTAGGCTTGGAATAATAATTTGAAATTTTTGTGAGAAACACACAACATCTGATTTCTCACAAAATTTCATAATTTTTTGAGGTCTATAGCCAAGTCATCTAGATTAATCAAATCGGGATCTGAAACAGAAACTTTTTCAGAAGTGAGTTTTTTGGTTCACAAATTTTTAAAAACCGAATTTTTCGCACTCACTATACAACTCCTCCTCCCTTCTAGTGGAGCTATACAGGTCCTAAAAGTGGTATCAGAGTGCAGACACACTCACTACAAGAAGATCCAATGATCTTTGTGAGATGAGATCCACTAGTTATAAAACCAAACAAGAAAGAATGTCAAGTGTAAGGCCTCCTCTGAGAATGTCAAGCGTCAAGTTGATATCCATAGCCACAAGTCGATATCCATATGCATATCGTCTTGAATGCCCTTGAAAGATCGCCTTGTGTAAAAGATGACACAACCTTGCTTACTTGGTGCAATATGATTGGAGGGATGACTTGTCTTCGCCTAGTTGTCTCTTGTTGATTAGCCTTCATTAGTCCACCTTGGCACCCTTTAAATGAGCTGGAAATTCTTCACAAAATCTGAGACATGTGCTCAAAATCAAGTTAAATAATTGCCATGTAATTACAATGTAATCCCCTTCAGTTTTAGAAGCCAATTGAAGACATTAACCATGCAAAACTCGGCCAACTATACAAACATTTGCTGAAATTTTCAGCATGTGTTTCTTTTGAATTCTTTCCATATGTGTAGCCCTCTTCAATGTTACCAATCTTGTGTGGCGTGTCCTTCACCAATTGAATCGCCAAATAAGCTCCACCTAGGCTTCAAAATGCTGAGCATGGCGTGTACTAGGAGCCTGCACGTGCTGAAATTTGTTTGGTAAGCTTTGTCAAATAATGTACAATATTCACACATATATGGTAAATTATAATCGACCTTAATTTGAATTTTCTATAACACTTTAACATGTCTTGAATGTGTAAAAATTGTCTAGATACATGTTACATCTATGCCAAAAATGTTCCATGGGTGTACGTTCGTAGAAAACCGAATTTTTGACTTTCGTCGATTACGCGATTTTTCCCCGATTAATTTGCAAATTCTTACACATGTAATATATATTATATCACACACAATACACATAAAATGAGGTGTATATTCATCTCATATGGCTGACCAGAAAAGTTCCCCATATGATAAAATAGGCTTAAAGTTTGAATTTTCCATAATTCTAGGCTAAATTGTGGGTGATTTGTGTGTGCCAATACTGTATGACTTTGTGGCTGATTGTAACATGTGAATCACGAAATATGTGATTAATTTTGATGTATATATTAGCCATCTTTGTATGGAAAATACGTGACATGTCGGTGAAGTTTTGATAGTCATCCGATATGACGATTTTCGGTTCATGACATTGTAACATGTCGTTATAATTTTGACGTCAACATGACTTATAACATATGATATAAGACCTGAATATACTCATAAATTTTGAGGTGTATATAGTGGTGTGACGTCGACGTACGTTTATACTATATGTGACGTGTCCGTGGTACATCAGAATATGTAGTGCCTTCTAAAAAAATATGGATATATATATTATCTATGAAAATGGCATGTGAAATGAATGGGATGAGGATACTTTCCATTTCAACTTTGTTGCATATAGCTCTCTCTCCAAATATGTCTTCACTTAATGAACTAGTCAGTTCATTAACTTAAGCACTTTAATTTGAACTATTTTAGTTCATTAATTGTGGTACATGAAAATAGTATAAAGCAACAAATGTTTGCCATATAATGTAAGCTTTAATTCTTCATGACTTGTTAGTACGGCAACAATATATATGAACATGTAAAGCACTTTTATCACATAAATATGTCAAGTAAAATTTATTCATGCATTTCGTAAGTACATAACATTTAAATCATGCATTTGTAAATCACTCAAACCCTTTTTCTCAACACTATAGATGGAACCAAACCAGTGGGATACAAATGGATGTTTTCTATCAAATATAACTCTGATGGATCCATTAACTGGGACAAAGCCAGGTGGTTGCCAAAGGTTTCACTCAAACTTTAGGGATTGACTCTGAAGAGACCTTTCCACCTGTAGCAAAATTAAACATTGTAAGTTTCTCTTAATGTTAATCTTGATTTGCCACTGTTCCAGCTTTACATTAAGAATGCATTTCTTAATGGTGACTTGGAGGAGGAAGTTCAAATGCATATTCCTCCTTGATTCAATTCAGAATCTAATAAGAATATGGTGTGCAGATTAAGGAAGTATCTTTATGGTTTGAAACAGTCTCTAGGGTTATGGTTTAAAAGGTTCATTTCAACTACATCTTCTATTGGTTTCTCATAGTGTCTATGTGATCATATATTAAAATCTGTTGACAGCATGTGTTACATTATTATCTTTGTGTATATTGATGATATAATTCTTACTGGAAATCATTTAATGGCATCTTGGAAATAAAGAATTTATTATCAAAGTCTTTTGAGGTAAAGGATTTATGACATGTAAGATATTTTTTAGGCATTGAAGTCTCAAGATCATCTAATGGCATTTGCATTTCCAAGAGGAAGTATATATTAGACCTTTTGCAGTACACTGGTATGGAAAACTGCAAGTTGGAAGCACTCCAGTGGAGCCTGGGTACAAACCAAAGGAGTTATGGGATTCAGGTTATACTGACGAGCAAAGGTATCAAAGGTTGAGAGGTACGTTGATATATCTATCTCATACTAGGCCAGACATCTGTTATGTGGTAAGTTTCATTAGTCAATTCATGCATAATCCTACTCCTGGACATTATAACTATGCTTTGAGAATTTTAAGGTATTTAAAATCTTCCCCTGGTTAGGGGCTATATTTCAAAAGAACTCAATACAGGGATATTAAAGTTTGTACTGATGCTGATTGGGCTGGATCTAAAACTGATATGAGATCAATATCTGGCTATGCCTCTTATTTGTAGGGGAACTTGATTACATGGAGGAGCAAAAAGAAGCATGTAGTATCCAGAAGTAGTGCTAAAGCTTAACTAAGGCCCTGTCCCTTCGCGTATGTGAAGGCCTATGGATCAGCAGGGTTATGAAGGAGCTAAAACTGGATGTTCAATTGCCTATTCATGTATACTGTGACAATGTATATGCAATCCACATGACTGATAGTCTTGTACAAGATGAGAAGTCCAAGCATATTGAAATTGATATGCACTTCTTAAGGGAAATATTGAGGACAAGTTGCTCAAACTCATCTTCATTAGGTCCAAAGACCAGGTTGTAGACATACTCACCAAACCAGTGCATGTTCAAGTTTTCAAGACACTACTTGACAAGGTATGTTATATAAACATCTATAACTCTAGCTTGAGGGAGAGTGTTGGAATATATACTACATCTGCTGAAGACTCAGACCAGAAACACAAGGATGATTCCAGTATGTCCAGCATCAAAGATCTCTTTGAGACATTTCATCGAACAGTTTCTTCTGAACGTCGAACACCTATTCTTGTGCCTAATGCTCCCTAAATTTTTTTTCATTTTCATCATGTTATTGTACATAATTATTTTTTAATCATAGTTCAATAGATACATCATCATTTTGATGATTTAGATTGCTTTTGTACGGAGGTTTTTTATCCGGCAAAACTAGACATTGGCTGTCTTCGTCAAGAAAACTAGCTGTTGGCCTCAGCTATGTTTATATGTATGAACTCAATGCCATTATGAATAAAAAGTGAATTTCTCTTCTTCTTTAGTGTTAATTGTGTGATATTTGAGCTTATTTTCTCTATACTAATCGATATGCAAATGTCCCAATCTGCTCAAGCACTTCATACGATGCAATATATCTTGGGCTTAGCCTATCCTTTTCTCCAAACCTCATCACTCCTTTTGTCGGGGATAACTTCAAGGATACTTTGTCACCCATTACGAATTCCAACGGTTTGTCTCTTAGAATCTGCCCAACTCTTACTGCGATCTTGAGCTACCTGGAGTCTCTCTCGAATGATCTTAACTTTCTCCAACGTCTGATCAACTAGGTCGGGTCCAGCGATAGCCCTTTCCCCAACTTCGTCCTAGTACAATGGGGATCTACACTTCCTTCCGTATAGAGCTTCAAATGGCACCATACCGATCGTGTTGTGGTGACTGTTATTGTAAAAGAACTCGATCAACTTCACCATATTATCCCAGTTTCCTTTGAAGTCCAGTGCGCAAGCTCTCAGCATATCTTTAAGAGTCTGAATTTTTCTCTTTGATTGTCCATCTTCCCGGGGATAGAACACTGTACTCATTCTCAACTCAGTCTCCATGACTCTTTGATATGCGTCCAAAATCAGTATGTGAATCTTGGATCTTTGTTCGACACAATACTGACATGTACTCTATGTAAGCTCACGATGTTGTCCACATATAATGTCACCAACTTCTCCATCGTAGCTTCACACGACACTAGAAATAAATGTGCAGACTTCCTCAGTCGATCCACAGTTACCCAGATAACATCGTTGCCGCTTCTCGTCTTAGAGAGTCTTGCCACAAAATCCATCGTAATGTGCTGCCAAATCCATTCATATATCTCTAACGGCTGTAATAATCCTCCTGTTTGCTGATGTTCTGCCTTTACTTATTGACATACTAAACACCAACAACAACCTCCATGATCTCGCGCTTCATACCTCTCCACCAATAACTCTTTTTCAAATTGTTGTACATCTTGGTTGCTCTAGGGGGTATCGACAGTCTCGAGTTGTGTGCTTCCTTCAATATTTCTCTTCTGAGGGCTTCATCATCGGGCACACATAATATCCCCTGAAACCAAAGACTAAAACCCCTTCAACTTGTTCAGTCTGTAGTTTGTCTCGAATACCTCGAAGGTTCAGACCATCTCTCTAAGTCTCCTTAATTATGTGCACTAGAGTCTGCGTAATCACTAATGCAGCCAACACATTTGCCGTAGAACCGACAATTTCCAACTCAAACTCTTCGATCTCTCTTTCTACTGGAGTCTGTCTTGAGTGGCTCGACATTATACCCAATGCATCAGCACTCTGTTCGCCTTTCCCAGGTTGTAGTTGATGGTCAGATCACAGTCCTTCATATACAGGTCCTTCTGTGAGTATAGGTACTTGAGACTCTTATGGTCGGTGTAGACCCCACACTTTTCTCCATAAAGATAGTGTCACCATATCTTAAGTGCAAACACTCTTGCGACAAGCTCCAAGTCATGAGTAGGATAATTTTGTTCATACGGCTTTAGTTACCTCGATGCGTAAACAATTACTCTTTAGCCTTGCATCAATACACATCCTACATTAAAAGTGTTAGGCCACATTTTTTATGTAGATAATCATTAGAATGAATCTACTATAATATACCTAGGCCATTCTTAGAGGTGTCACTGTATATCACGAACCCTTCAGTACCGGAGGGTTGTGTCAAAACTAGAGCAGTGGTCAGCCTCTTCTTTAGTTCTATGAAGCTTTGATCGTACTCAGAGGTCCACACGAATCTTGTCTTCTTCTGCATCAACTTACTCAGTGGAACCACAATCCTCGAGAATCCTTCAACAAACTTTCGATAACATCCTGCGAGACCTGAGAAACTTCTCATCTCAGTAACATTGATAGATCTCGCCACTCGATGATCACCTCAATCTTCTTCGGGTCCACAGAAACACCATCTTCTGAAATCACGTGAACCAAGAATGTCACAGTCTTCAGCCAGAGCTCACATTTGCTGAACTTGGTATACAACTTCTTCTTCCTCAGAACCTCCAATGCTTCTTGTAAGTGTTCAGTGTGAGTCTCCTCATCCGATGAATTCACAAGAATGTTGTCGATGAAAACCACCAGGAACTTGTCCAACTGATCCCCTAATATGGCGTTCATCAACCTTCATAGAGTTGACGAACTTGTCCAACTGAACACCACCATGAATCTGACCATATTGAGCGAGGAAGTGTGCTGGATGATTAGCTTCCCTTGGTGTGTATGTCAAGGAGATGGACATAGGACGTAAAAGATCTCCCAGCTTAAGCTTTATGAGATGACCTGTGATGAACCTATCACAGAATACCTTGAGCATCCACTTCCACATCGATTGGAGCCCAGTAACCTGCGAAATATAAAAAGGCATAATATGCTGCTTGCATTTCTGCCTCAGTCGGTGTTGACAGTGGTAGATGGAACAATATTGCACCTATGAAGTTGCCCTGACTATCGTGCAAGATAGCACCTACTGCTGTTGAGATACTACCGTGTGCATCATCCACATTCAGCTTGTACCGTCCTCTCTCTAGATGTATCCAACGTACCATCCGACATCGTGGAGACCTTAAGATCAGAGAAATGCCATATGCTACTAGATGAGCATCAGAAAACGTAAATTCTTTGCCACATTATGCTGATGACCAATCGTAAGTTGCCCGCCTAATTAACTTAATAACATGCTTACGAGACCAACTACCCTCACTGAATATGATTGATGAATATGCTTTCCAAATCTCCCAAGTTATTATTCATGGGATAATGAGACATAATCTTCCTTTGAATGAACGGGCTTGAGTAGACATCCACCATTGCAACAAGTATGGTTGGAGAGTGTCGGACGATATAGGTGGTCCATCAAGACAAGCACTGAAATATCTCCAAATAGGGCTGACTTCTGGACAGGATAAAAAGATATGATCCCTCGTCACCGTACCCATTAAGCAAAATGGACAACAACTAGGATAAATGGTGACAAATTGGGCCAAGTTTTCAAGGATCGCAAAGCTGCATGATATAATCGCCAAAGGAATAAACGTATGTTATGTGCTAATAACTTATGCCAGACAAACTTGAGGGATAAGCGTCGATTCCCCGGTGCGCAAATGTGGTCATACGCAGTTTTGAGTGAGAACTTGCCTTCTTGCATGTCTATACTTATTGCCAAATGATCCATACAAAAGTCATGCACTCTGCATATACGTTTCCAAACCAGTGAATCTGTGATTTGCATAGTAGTGCGATTATCATACCTAGATCGGAAGAACTGACTCCATAATGAGTGTTGTGTGCGATATCTCCACTATAATCGATAGGAATAAGCAGTCTGAATATTATCCAACTTCAGAAGCCTTAATCCGCCCTCCTTAGTGGGTCTAAATATTAACTCTGCCAAGACCAGGAGTGACGTATGCCATCATCTAAACTCCCCCAGAAAAACTAACATATTAACCGATGTAGAGTCCTTATTATGCTTTGATGGAGAGAACATGATGCCATCATATGTAATGGTGTAGCCGATAAACATGTTTTATTGAAACCAGTCTGTCTGCATAATTCAAAAACTCAGTCTCTTATTCTTTGAAACGAAGTCACCAATGACAAGAAATGGGACGACCTCTCCTTGCCTTTATGTAATTATACCCCCAAATATTTAATTGGCAATGAGACAGATGTCATCTGCAACGCTTGTTCCATGCGGCGTACCCGTGAGGAAGAGAGATATGATGCTGCAACAAAATGACTTTTTTTGAAAATTCACAGCCTATCCAGAAGATATATGATACAATTCCAAAAACTGCCAAAACTTTCTCAAATTTGATATTCCACCATTCAGAAAAACAAGCAAGTCATCAGCAAATGCAAGATGAGCAAGACAAGTTGAGCCCTACCCAAATTATAGTAACTTAAAGTTCCCACCGATGCCAAACTTATTCCCCTTGAAAAGCCTCCGACGCCAGAATGAATAATATGGGAGACAATGAATCACTTTTTTTTAACACCTCTAAAGGGATGAAAAAAATCCTGAGGCTACTCCATTAATTAAGATAGATAAATATGTACCTTTTAAATGATTGAATATGATGTTATTAAAGCGAGAATCGAAACCCAGTCGCATAAGCAGTTGAGAGAGAAAAGACCAACTCACCCTATCGAACGCTTTCATCATATCTAGTTTAATCAGCATATTCGAACCTCTTACCTTTTCATCTAGCAAGTGCACCATCTCCTGAGCCATGAGAATGTGATCAGAAATATCACGTCCTTGTAGGAATCCATCTTGTTCAATAGATATAATTTTGGTTAATAATGGTTGTAATCTCGATGCTATGATGCGCGTGTCCACTTTAGAAATGAAGTTCGCCAACCTTATAGGCCGGAAGTTAGAGAAAGTACGTGGACTAGGAATCTTCGGAATAAGCATTAGTATTGTACTTCCCATGGCTCGTGGGAGTGGAAATCCCAGAAAAAATTCTTGAATGGCCATAACATCCTGTTGAATGATATGCCAACAGATACATTAAAAATGACCATTATATCCATCTGGCCCAGGTACACTATCTGGATCTAATGCCCACATAGACTCCTTGACCTCCACTAAAGATGGCAATTCCACCAGTCGTTGATTTTCCGAATGAGTTATCAAGATAGAGATATAATTCAATATTTCTCCCTCATCAAATGTGTCTTCAGCAGAGAGGAGATGAGTGTAATAAGAAATAGCAGCTTGCTGAATTTCATGCTGAGATTCACATAGTGTACTATCACTAGATCGGATGGAGGTAATAGCTTGCCTGCGATATCGATCTTGAACCATATTATGGAAAAAAGAGGTGTTAGCATCCCCTGCCTTAATCCATTTGATGCGTGCCTTTTGTCCCAATAGAGAAGATGATTACGGGAGGCCAATTTATAATGTGCCTGCAACTCGTGATATTCCATCCGATTGACTGAAGTTGGATATAAATCATATTGATTCTCACATCGCAATAATTTACGTTCGGCATGTCGTAGTTGGTCAAATATGTTTCCAAAGGAAGATGTATTCCAAACTTTCATATCTTTTTTAAGCGCCTACAGTTTATGATATAATCCCCCCATTCCTCCAAGAGTTGGATAAGAACCCCAAGATGCACTTACAAATGCAAGGAAATCTGCATGTCTTGTCCACATATTCTTAAATCGAAAGGATTTAGGACCTTGAGACTCTGTCTGATAACATCTCAATAATAATGGAGCATGATCCGACGTCAAACTTGACAAATGTCTAACTCTCAAATTTGGAAAAATAGTATTAAAGGATTCAGAGCACAGAAACCGGTCTAGTCGTCGTTTAGCAATGCCTAAACCACGCACACTAGTCCATGTATGCATTGGACCATCATATAGTAGATCAATAAGAGAACAATAGGATATAAATCATTAAACTCTTCCAGCAAGGACATCATTGGTATGGATGAACCCACATGTTCTTCAACTGACAAAAAAGTATTAAAATCGCCTCCTATTAACCAAGGATCTAAGTGATTGTCATAGTGCTGCATCGAGTCCAACCAAAGACGACGCCTTGCTAGGATTGTATGTAGTCCATAAATAGGAGTGAACCACACAACTAGATTCGTGCCAACTATTTGACACAAAAATGAGAGCATTATTCCCCATATTTAAGAGTGAGTAACCAAAATTCAGAGCTATTCCAAATCACCCATACCTTTCCGTCGCATGTAACTTCTAATTTGAAAATTTTAGCTTCAAACGTATTTTTGTAATGTGCAAGCTAATCTTTTTTGGCTCAATAATTACCAAAAGTTGTATTTTGTGAGATACTACTAGCCTCTGTAACCTCATAATAGAGGTAGATATGACTTTTACATTCCAAACTAGACAATTCATTGAGATGTTGTGATGTTTGAGTGTGAAAATCTTGTAACCCTACCTGGCTGCTGTGGACATGAGTATAACATTTCCTGCTTTATTCGACGTCTTTTGGAAATCGGTTGAGGATCAACCGATTCCATAATGAGCTCAGCCGTGGTCTTCTCTGATGAAGCAAACATAGCCATGCGATGGCGCAACTCTTCAGATGATTCTTGCATACCTCTTTTCATTTCAGTCGAGACAGTCATGAAAATATCCTTTGAAATCTTACCAATGATATCCATATCCTGTGATGTAATGATGATTGGCTGTTGTTGTGGTATTAATACTTTAGAATCAGAAACTGTGGCACCTCCAGCAGGCCACATTCTAGTGAAGCCCCCAGCCGAGAAACGTCCTTATGCTCTGATACATTAACATGAATCCTAAATCTGTAAGATTGATACCAGACCGATGAATTAGTGGGGCATCTTCTTGATTTGGTATTTCCTCATTTGAACTTTGTGGTATCGAAACTGGAATGTCTGCATTGTGAATATCATGCTCTGTCTGTCGAGCAGCAGAGTCCATAATTTGTCTACCATCCAGCTGAGTCAGTTTATGAAAAGTATCGTGCTTTCCAAGAGTCCACCTTTTTTATTTGTCTTTCAATTCCTGGGTAGAGAAGGGGCTGCCTCAACCACTTGCGTACTTGTATCTTTCTCCGCTGAAAACGTTTTTAAGTCATGACCCAATATGCGATAGGAAGAGCAAAATAAGGGGACATTTTAATATTCCACAGTAGGGTACAAGACATGTTCCCCTCCCTGAATGTGAAAACATGGAGGAAGTGGTTTGGATATATCCACTTCAATACATAAGCGAGCCACTGATGGCCGCAGTCCATTCGTTGTAGATAAATTCATCTTTAGAGGGAAACCAATCGTATAAGCTATATCCCATAAAGCATATTTATTTTGAAGATATAGAGGCAATCCACGAATTGAAACCCACACCAGCAAAATAGGTTTATCAGCCTCCGGATCAAAATCCAAAGTCCACTTGGTAACTCTCATAACAAAGCCATTTACTGACCATGATCGTTGTAGAAAATATCGCTGATAATCATCCGGATGAGAGAACATAAGCAATACCCGATTATCGTCTAGAGACCCAATTTTGGTGTGTTTCCAAATCCAATATGTTCCATGCAATTCGTTAATTGCTTCGTATTAGGTCGTCCATGCCAGAACATTCCAACCAATGTGTGTTTGAATGGAAGAGAATACCTGTCAACTTCTTCAGTTGTAAAGCTTATGGATGGCCTGCCTTTATAACGAGACACTGGATTTTTGGGAAAGGTGGATGGCTCCATAGCAGTCGATGCTACCGCCGCCGCATAAGATTTTGCTAACGGCTGGGGATCGATGCTTAGAGGATCAGGCCCCGAGAATTTTGGATCCATGACATTGCGAGGGCAGCAGAAATAAGAAACAGAAGGAAAATGCTGAAAGAATCTGTGGTGTGATGGTGAAAATATGCTATCGAGATTATGAAGCGCAAACCAAAATCAAAGCAATGCTGCGATAGATTCATCATGAAATTTCTCCAGAGATGCTTCTGCCATCATCGTTTTTCAAGATTATATATATTCATATATGGTTATATATAAGTATGTTATATATATATATATATATATATATATATATATATATATATATATTTATATATGTATATGAAATTATGAATTTTGGTGTGTTTTATTTAAGGAGGTTCAAGGCAATTGTATTTTGTGGGTGAGGTGTTTTCGGTGTTTCGGCCAAGATAGACTTTTTGACATAAGTGGTGGCATAATTTTTATAAGCATATGATTTATAGTTATGAAATATGTGTGACTATATTTGATATTAATTTGAGAAATTGTATGGATTTTGGATGAATTTGATTGGTATAAATTGGGTTTTTGTATGGTTTGGTGGTGAAATAAGGTTGGAAAGAGCAAAGATGGATTCTGGTTGAAAGACGGCGGCGACAGTAGCAGCGCGTGGTAGCATGTGAGGTGCGTGGCGGCGCAGGCGCGGGGGCAATGAGTTAGGGGTGAATTGTACTTGGTGACTGTGGTATTAGATGTGAGAAAGTATGGGTGGTGTGAGTTTGGAGGAAGGCCAGGGGGTGTGAGGGAGGGGAGTGAAATTAAGGTTTTATGTTTTAAAAATACATTCAAGTCATATAAGAAAAATCGTCCATAAAGATAACAAAATATTAAAAGCCATGAGGGGTCGGGAAAAAAGAAGGCCCCCACACATCCAAGTGGACTAAAGAAAACATACGGTCCACCTGAGTATTAGTAGATCCAAATATAATCCAATGGTTTTTTGTCCAATCACATGTCTTGCAAGGGAAAGAAGTGGATTGGTTAGTAAGTAAACTTGGAAACAAAAATTTAGGATAGCTAAAGGACAGATTGTGGTGATCGATACTCTAATAATGATAATAATAATATATAATTACATATTAATCCTATAACTTCCCCCCTCCCCACTTCCCCATAATTTTCCCATAATCCTTCCATAACCTCCACTACCCATAACTCCCATAACTTACTCTAAAATCCCTCCCCAAAACCCCCACTACCTTAAATAGGATTTTTCCTTCCATCATTTTCCCCCAACCGGCCACAACAGAAGAAAGGAGAAAAAAATATAGAGTGACAACCAAGAGCAAGGGAAGGAGAAAGAAGAAAAGAAAAGAAAAGAGAAGAGGGAGAAGAAAGGAAGAGAAGAAGAAAGGGAAAATTCTATCCAGCACGAATCCTAGCTGTCTGTCGGTATAGTATATATGGAGAAAAGGTAAGTACCCTACCCGTACTCGTTATATCCTTATACATGCATATACATATATATAGGTGAGTCCATATAATTTCCAATTTTATTATATATGTTTACTCATCCATGCCATGTCGATGTGATTATATCCATACTTATCCATCTTTGTTCCATGTCCATTGTTTTTTTTCTACTAATCCTCTATGTCCATTTGGTATCATATATATTCATCCCTGATCCATGTCTATATTACAACGTATAACATCTTAAGTTCCTCACTTATTATAAATTTCCATGAATATGAAGGTCACTCTATTATATACCAATGTAACCTAACAACTCTATTGTTATCTGATGTCTGTTGTTCATTATGACATATTTTAATCCTTGATCCATGTCCCCTTTCCATCCCACAATTCCATAAATGCCTTAATTCCGTGTAATCCCATATGAATTCATAACCTCCCTACTCTATGAAATTAACGCTTATGAAACATCCATAATTAGTTTGGAAGGGTCCACCCTCTTTTATAGGTCCATATTTAGCAATTTACCGTATAGTGCCATAGTCACATAGTCAAATGTATATGATCATACAGGCTCTTCTACCTCATACACTTAATCCTTTTTGGCAATTAAGTCCAATGAAATAAATTTCCAACATATATCTGATGCTCATTTTCCTTAATTTCACAATTTCCCCATGTTTATGTTCATATGGCTGAAAATTACTCCTATGCCCTTCCTTATCAAACTTTTTCACTAAGCCATGGAAATTACACAAAATGCCTTACTACATCCCTATTATGATTCATTGAGCCCAAAGCATACTTTCTACATGCTATTGGTGACATGGCCAAAAGTTTACCCCACATACATTTTTAGTTCACCTTCCAAGGAAAACTAAACCCCAAATTACTCACACCTTCCTATTTATGGTTCATGATGTCAATACACAATTCTTTTGCATGCCAATGGCCATGTGGCCTAAAATACCACACATCCATGTCAATTCTTTCTACACTCTCACTTCTTGGTTTACTCTCTTTCCACTAACTCTTTTCTAGAATTAAAGAAAAATAATGTTCTTTTCCTTCTTGAAAATAAGCCCACCCACCAAGAAGTTATCCAAGTTTCCAACAATTTCACTTTTTAAGGAGTTTAGGATTTTCATCAAGACGAGTGTGTTGGTTCCACTAATACCTTCAACTTCAACTTTTCATTCTCCATTAAACATGTGCCTTGACAAAATGATGTGTTCAACACAAAATAAGTCCATATGGCCAAAAATGTCAAGTAGTGGAACGAAAATGAAAAGATCATGCAAAACCACAAAAAATCATAACATCAAATCTTAAATAGATACATGCATGAACATCATCATGCATTAACATTTCCAAATCATCCATTTCTCCTCGTTTACGCCCTTGGCCGAATTCTTCACCATGCTCCACTCAAAATTAAATTTTTCATTTAACATGCAAGACATTGTGGTGGTTTTACACTTCTCTTTCTTCTTCTAGCCACATTCATAATTTTAACTTACATGCAAGTCATCCTTTCTTGTCTTTCACATACCTTTTTCTTCATTCGTCCTAAAATCCACTTAATTAATCTTTATCTTTGTCTATTAACACATGCCGACTCGATTTATACATGCAAGCCTTGATTCCATACACACAAGCCTTTTTAAATCTTCTTCAAAGAAGCATATAATTTTTATATGAACTTAACTTGCTTATATCTTCATCCATATGTGGAACAAACCTTGCACGCAAGCTTCAAAACCTCACATTCAAGGCCTATGGACGAATTTTCACCAGTAGGAATGGCCTTGAAAATACTCATGCATGATCCATTTTTCTTCTTGAACATACTTAGTGACTTGGAAAATGCATAAAGAACTTAAGGGATGTACTTGCCTTTTCTTGAATTTAAACCTTAGATTGGAAGCATTTTCTTCCCTTAGACTTAGAAAAACTCTTCTCCTTCTTTCTTGTTGAAGCTTTCGGCCTAAAGTGCTATGGAAGAGGCAGAATGATCAATCTTTAAAGAGAAGATGGAAAAGACATAACCTAAGGAGATTCTTCAAGAAATTCTTCCTTACTCTTGTCTTACATTTCTTTGGAAGCTCCTCCGTAATCTTCTCTAAAAGGTGTTCTGCCTTCTCTTTGGACCTCCTACATCATAGTTTTGAAATAGAAAAAAGGGGGTGGTGATTACTTTGAAGAAGAGACTTGTTTGAAGAACACGCTAGGAAAGTGTACTTATCTAGACTTGCATGTCTTTTTCTCCTCTTGTCTTGGAGGGATTCTTCTATCCTCACCCTTGGAGCCCACAGTTTGGAAGTCTTAAGGGGTGGAAGAATTTGCCTTGGACAAAGAGGAAGAGAGAGAAAATGAAAGCTTGAAACTTCCTTGAAGTGGAGGATAATTGATTTTGATTTGGTGAGGAGTTCTCCTCCTCCTCCTCCTTTTTATAACCCATGTTTTTAGGGAGGGAGGGAAAAGGGGTTGAAGACTTGTCCCTTTCTTGGGAAGGGAGAGAGTGTTTGGCTTAGGAGTGGAGGGATGAAGAGAGGAGGGTTTGGAGTGTTTGAAGAAGGAAGAAGTTTTCTTTGGCCTCTTAAGGCCTATGGTTGAAGGAAGGGGGAAGGGGAAAATGGTTGAAGCTTCTCTTGCTTGAAAGACTTGGGGATTGAAGAAGAGATGTTGATTTAAAACTTGTGAAATTTTCAAAAGTAGTTGCATGAAGTATTTGGGGAGAGTAGAAGTAAAAGAGTTGTCTTCCAAAAGGGCCTTGTTGTCCGCCCCACTTCAGGTTGGGGAGGGGAGTGGTAGAAGTTGTCTTCTACTTGCAACTGGCAGAGTGTAAAATGAGGGAAAGAAATGGTTGGGATGAAGAAAGAAGAGTTGTCTTCAATTGAGTGGGGTTTGGCCGCCACTTAGAAGGATTAAGGAAGAAAGTGTGGTGTGAAGTGAGGCTCTTTTTTGCATGCTTTCTTGCATGTCTAAATGTGAAGACATCCTTCACATTAATTCTCACATCTTACGACGCATAAGGCTTTATCTTACAATGGCATGACAAGGGGGAAGGCTTTTGTCCTTCTCTATGTAGGCTTGGCCGAATTTTTAGTCTTTCTCTTTTTCTTCCTTCTTCTTATGAATATTAAATTACTCTCCCATGTCTTGATTTTATTTTCCTTTTTCTTTAGTTAAAGTAAGATTGGTGTCACATTGTAGTTTCCTTTTAATTATTCACTTAAATAATTTGTTACATAAGCTTACTTATTTTTTTTTGTACTACATTCTTACCCTTGCCGCTTAACGTGACACCACGACTGAATCGATCTTACTCGACACGCCCTATCCCTATCTTCATACTCTTCTTTTTTTTTCTTTTCCTATCGGCTCGGGGGTGTGGGTCGTAACAGAAGTTATTTCTACAGTTTTCTATCATCAGGGGTATTTTTGTCATTTTACACTCCAAGGGCATTTTGGTCATTTTACTTGAGTACATCTTTTGAGTATGATATTATCTTTATTATGGAGCTTATATTTGGTAGTTTTGAATATTATTATGCATCTATATGTTCTATTCTCAAGATTGAAGTCTTTATCGACATCGACTGAATATGTGACGGTTTTCGTTGTTACATTATATTTTCTTCTTGAAGACACTGATATATATTATCATTGGAGCTGTTCATCTATATTTTTGCATAGATTCTAAGGGTGTTCTTGGAGCAAAGTTCACCACAACTTATAAGAAAAAAATGTTGGAATTTTGACATATATATTGACTATGTCATATCAACCATTTTCTAATCATTTCTCTTCTTCAATCTGATGTTATACTTGGTTTTTACACTTGGAATTTTTTGTTCTAATATGTGTAAATGATGCTCAAATGATGCTGTGACTTGTGTATAAGATTATGCTACATGGACCAACCAAAAAACAACTAGGTGGCAAAATGTTGCCAACATGGCAACCAAAAGAAGCAATGGTCATAAGGGCTAAAAAGGATCCATTTGAATTCAAAGTTGAGCATCCCTCACATTTCCTATTATGTTGCAAAGAGTTGAGGCAATCTTGGAAGAAATATGTCATCCTATCTCTGCATATTTTCTTCATAATTTACAAGTCATTTCAAGGTTGAAAAATCAGCCAACATAGTTGGCAAAGGTTGTCATATCATGTTGCTTGAAGATGACAAGTGTGCAAGATGCTAAGGCGGCCATCCATTAAAATAAAGACACACAAGCTTTGACGATGATGTAGATGACAAATTGGCATTCTTATATTCAAGGAATATCTCACAACATAAATAGAAGGCAAGGTGAAGAGAAGAAACACACAACTTGAACTGCAACTTGAAGAACATCTCTTGCTTTCTATCTTCTCTTCTCCTCTTTCTTGCTCTTGCTTTGTGTAGCTAAGGTGCCATATTATTGATAATTGTAGTAGAGCTACAATATACATCTCTTGTGTTGAATTTTGTAAGATTAATTAGCCATTTTTATAAGGCTAAATCAATAGGTGGTTGAGGTGTTGCAATATAAGTTGCATATAGGTGAGAAACCAAGCCTTGATTAGGATTGGTGTATAACCTCCGGATCAATCTCGGTATTCATTGTACTGGTCCTCATTAATAGTTAAAATCCAAGTAAAGGTGTTTCTTGGGACTGGAGTAGGTCACATTGATCAAAACTGGATAAATCTCTTGTGTCCTTGTTCTTCTTTTATTCTTTCACTTTATGTTGTTTTTTACAGTTTTTGCACTCAACAATGCACAACTGAAAAAAAATAGAAAACTTTTTCAAAATCAATGATTTTGGTCATGCTGTTAGCTTTCATTTTAAAAAATAATCACTCGATTTAAGCAAAGAAAAGTCAGTCTTTCAATCTTTGAAAAATTACTGCTCCATTCTGGCAATAATTTGTCCGGTTTTGAAGGAACATGCCTTTTAATTTTATTAAGCATAGTTTCTGGTCAGAGCCTTTTGAAAACTTAAACTAGACAATCTAAAAAGTATTTGAGCAGAAAAGCCAACACTCTTGGCCAGATAAACAAAAGGTTTTAGCCTTTCAAAGTTTGCCAACATTCGGTCCAAAAATTTTTAGACTGACCGTTTGAATCTTTATATTTGTTTGAAGGGTGAAACGATTTTATTTTTAGCACATTTTTGGAAAGAGTAAACTAAAGACTTTGAAGTTTGTTTCAGAAAAATTTCATAATTTTTGGAGTTGTGTACTGAGACCTTTAAGTTTTACAAAAACGGATAGTGGTTCTGAAGATTTTAAGAATCAGCTTTGAGGGGAGATTTCTAAAGGGTTTTAAAATAGTGTTATTTTCGCTAACCACTATTCACCCTTCCCACTACTGGTGTTTATTGCAGGTGTTATAGTTCAAGAATTGGTATCAGAGCAGGTTAACACCACTACAAGAAGATAACAAGGCACGATACATTGTACCATGGCCATAGTTTCTCATAAAGGTGAGTTGGAAGGTATGTCTACTCAACGTCCTCCTCTTTTTAGTGGTAATAACTTTGTACATTGGAACTTAGGATGAGACTATTCTTAATGGCTATAGACATTGATTTATGGTCAATAGTTGAAGATGATCCGTAAATAACGGCGAAAATTGTACAAGTTAGTGGAGTGACACAAGAGGTGGAAAAATATAAAAGTGAATGGTCTAATGAAGATAAGAAGAAAATGTCCATCAATACTAAAGCCATGCAATTACTTTTAAATGGACTTAGTGCTTTTGAAATAGGTTATGTTTCAAATTGTACTAGTGCACAGGATATGTGGAAATCATTAGAATTATAGCATGAAGGAACTAGCGGTGTAAAAGAGTCAAAAATAAACATGCTTGTGACTGAGCTTGAAGGTTTTCAAATGTTACCGCACGAATCAATAACATCTATGGATTTAAGAATCACTAATACATTCAATGCACTTAAGTCATTAGGTAAATCCTTTACCAACAAAGAGAAATTTCAAAAAGTGCCGCGAAGTCTTCCCGATGAATGGGATTCGAAGGTTACGGCTATTGAAGAAACAAAATCAATCACTAAAATGGATGAGTTGATAGGTTCACTTAGAGTATATGAAGTGAAACTCAACAAACGGAAATCCGAATCGTCAAAATCGTTCGGTAAGACTATTGCATTCAAAACAACTAAGTCATCTCATATAAATATTTATGAAAGTAATAGTGTTAGATGATGACTTAATATTAGTAGCTGGAAAACTTAGAAAATTTTTCAAACGCCCTAATATGAACAGACAATAATATTCTTCTTCCTCTTCTCAACTTAAGAGAAATACTTCAAATAAAAATGCTGAAAAATGGTATAATAAAGAATTAAAATGCTATAAATGTGGACAAAAGGGACATATTTCATATGATTGCCCAACCAAGAAAAGTATTAATAATCATAGTAACAAACAAGTCAAGGAAACACAAAGAACCAAGCCAAGGCAAGGAAAGGTAAAAGGGCGATGAAGGCAGACACATGAAGAGATTCCTCTGATTTCGAATCCGAGCATTCAGTGTTGTGCCCAATGAAAAACCACCTTGTACTTGAGACTTGTATAAGTGAATTAATGAAAAGTTGCATCTTCAAGTACATTTTATTTAGTTTTGTGATTACTTCCTTAATTAGATTTTTGTTAAAGAAAATATGATATAATAATTCAAGCATGAATTATGGACTATGTGAAGTGGCCAAATCACCCCAATACCATAGAAGATTTCGGCCCTAAGGCCTTAAAGGGGCTTGGGAATGTCCTTCCAATTAGAAGAGACTAATCCTAATAAACAGGCCTTCTTAAAATCAAGCCCAAATAGCAATTAGGGATTTCAAGTAGTGGGGTAATTTCTCTCCCAATCCCACTAAATTCGGCCCCATGAGTCCAAGAAGACTCATGATTTTTCCTAATTACATTTTATTAGGAAAATCAAGAAAAAAGGGGTTAATTAAGGAAAAAGGGGGGCAACTACCTAGTAGCTTTTCCATTAAACACTCTTGAAAAGTAACTCAAGCATGATGAAGCCTACTAATTGCACGCTTAACCGTCAGCTTCAACCATGGTGCAACCAAGAGACATTTCAAACTTTACCATGGTTACTTTATGTTAACCACAACCCAAAAGTAACCCTAGTTTGCTAAAGTAACTCAAGTTAGCAAAAAAGTAACCCTAGTTTGCTAAAGTAACACAAGTTAGTTAACTCTTATTAGCATAACCATGCAAAGGGAACTCCCTTCTTCTCCCTTAGCTCCCAACGGGTAAAAAAAACACTTAGCATATTGAAGAAATATCCTCTCCAAGAATTCTAGAACTCTCTTAACTCAACCCCTCAAGAATACTCAAAGAGCAAAAAAGGAACAAGAACCCTTTCACTTGAGCCAAGGAAGTCCAAGATCCTCTTCATCTTCAAGATTCAAAGAATCCTCTAGGTAAGTGGAATGTCTAGCTACTTAGTTGAAATTCATAAAGTATAGAATGAAGCTCACATGCCTCTCTTATGCTTGCCAAAAACCATGACCTTCATGGTCACTAGGTTCAACCTTTCCAAGCTCCTAAGTGGTGTTAGCTTCTTGATGGTTTGAACTCCACCCAAGCCTCACTTTGGTAAGCTAAACTAGTCCTAATCTAGCTCTATTTCACTTCTAAAATGGTGAATAGTATTTCTTCTTTTTCCTCCTCAAAACCGTGGGCTTCATGAATGAGGTGGTGGAAAAACATCAACTCATTTAACTCAAGATCCAAGCTAAGAAAAGGTTCTAGCTTGAAAAGGCAAGTGCACTATAAATACTCTTGACTTATGTGTGAAAGTATATGCTTGAATGTCTAGCTATTAGAAAGATTTAATCTTAGATGGAAAATATTAGGCTTGAAGCATGAAAGTTTTAGTGTTTCTTAAGAAATGTGACTTGCATCTGTGAGATTCCTTCATAGATGAGTTCTTTACCTCCTTAGAATAGGAATGAGTTGCATGTCTAAGATAAAGCTGGTAAAATTTCTCCTTGTTACCATTTAAGGGGAGGGACGGTTGAAAAAGGAAGTAGGATGAACAATGATTTTTGTGAAAGAGTATGTATTGTGGGGTAAAGGTTACATAGAGGTTGCATGTTTGGATGTTTTTATGACTTAGGCATTTTATGTTCATTGTGAAAACGAGGTATAAGCCCTTGTAAGTGTAAGAAACGGGCTGTTTTAGGGGTATGGAGCATACCAATTAGATATGCCAAAGATAGACTTGATTATGTACAAATGTGCATTATCAAAGCGGGCTATGTGAAATTTTCAAAACTGTTTTTGAAATGATTTGTATGTGGTTTTAGAATATATTAGAACCTGTATGTTATTTTAAAAGGTGTATGTGATGGTTAGTAAGCCATTTTTGAAGAATAACTTTAGTTGGTACACTTTCATTAAGAAAAGTGAAGAAAAGGGGAAATTACTGGAACAGGATAGAATAATGTAACGTTTTGTATGACCTTGAAGTGATTCTTAGAGGTTTTCAAATAAGGTGATTTTTGGCATGGTTTTAGGCTTATGTGTGTAGTAAATATGAGAGTTAGAATTTTTGTAAAAGAAGTTATGGCTTATCCTTAACAGAATATTTAGTAAAAATGGCCAAGCTGAAATCACTCGAACTGGACAGAATATAAGTGACGTGTTGGTTGACTCGAAAATAGACCTTAGAAACATGAAAATGGACTGATTTTTGGTAGGATGATAGCCTTGTGTGTTTACTAAGTCTATGAGTTGGAATTTTGAAAAAAGGACTTACGGTTTAGTCACAATGAAATTTGTGGTAAAACTGGTCACCCCAGAATCAGCATGAAACAGTTTTTGGGAAAGCGAGTAAAGGACCCCATTAAAGTTATTATATTGCTTTCAGATTTTTATGGTAATTACTTATGACATATGTGAGCATGTACATGTATATTAATCAGATTGGAATTAATATTTTAAAGGGGTAATTACTGAAATTAAGTGGGCACTACCAAACTGGAAAACTGGGCAGAATTACGAAATTAGTTGGGAGGCTTCGTCTTATTTGAACGGTTTGGGCTTATGAAAATTAATTCCTCGTATGTTTGCAGTATTTTGAACGTGTTGGCCCAAATTAAATAAGACTTAATGGGCTTGAAAGAAAGGTAAAAGGAGGATACTGCACTGCTGAATTCAGCAGTACCCTGTTTGGTAACTTAATGATTTGAGGGTTCTCTATGTCTTGACTCGTTACGTAATTTTTATGACAAGTAGACAAGACACCCTTATGCATACGTTTGTCAAGAGACCATGAAAATAGGCCCGAACTATGAGGTTTTGAGGCCGCGCAAACATAACGTTAATTCTGAAAATTTTTCCAGCATAAGGAATAAGACCATACTTGTATGTATGTGATGCATTTTGTCACGAATTGCATAGTGCACGTCACACATTGCATCATCGTCATTTGCATGATTCATGGAACTAATTTTATGACAAAGAATGATGACAAAGCGTTTTTTAAAGAAAAGATTCAGTTTTGAAAGGAACGTTTTCCATTGGTACCATTTGTTTCTTGCCAGCGTAACCCGCTCCAGATCCGGGGTTAATTGATCTGATGATTATGACCATACAGGCCCAGAGAGAATAGACCTGACTATGATGATTATGACCGTACAGGCCCGAAGAGAATAGACCTGATTATGACAATTATGACCGTACAGGCCCGGAGAGAATAGACCTGATGACTATGATTGATGATATGACCGTTTTCGGATCCGGAAATAATAGATTCGAAGGAATGTGCATGACCGCCTCAGATCCAGATATAATAGATCTGAACACTCTCTTGTTTTTATTGACGATGATGTTTTGAATGAAAGAATGAACGAATTATCCTTATTTTATCATACTGCATCACGTGCATATTCATATATGGAGCATATTGAATGACTATTTGTATGGCTGGTACACTGTCACTTAGGCTAGTATGTTATGTTATGACTTGATATTCCCTAAGTTATGATTTTTATATTATGTCGCATAAGTTGTGATCTTGTTGCTTACGGGCACTGGATGGACACCCAGGTATGTTACAAAACCAAATTTTGGGGTTTGGTTCCTGCGTGTACTTTCCCTTTAATTCATGATTATCTATGGTTTACTTGCTGGTGACGTTGTCACTCACCCCTTATTTTTCCCTCCCAGAACCCGCAGGGAATAAGGTCGAGTGGATCAAAGACGAGCATAGGGTTCCTTATCCATAGAAGAGCGAAAGAAAGACGACTTAAGGGTTTTTGTTATGATGGTCATGTTATGGACTTTTTATGCACTTATGTTGGGAACATCGATTTTCGGATTTTCTCATGTAGCGAACATGTTTGTAAAACTTATGACGGATGTTTAGATACTATAAAAGTTTTTATTCTGCCTCCGTTTTGCTTACCTATTGATGTGTAAGCAGGAAGGTCCACGTATTTTGTTGTGGACTACGATATGTTATGGATTGACGCCTGGTACTCTCCGTAGTGAGGTACGGCGGCCGCACCGTTTCTGGCTAGGTCGGGGTGCGGGGCGCTACAGGTGGTATCAGAGCTGAGGCTCTAGATCCGGGTGGAATATAGAATTAAGTTGTGATTTTAGAAATCTAAGTTTGACCTTAGATCTAAGTCATGATCTTAGATGAGAGTTGACCTTAGACTAGGATGACTTAGACTGGAAATTAGAGTCATGACTTAATAACAAAATCTTAGTCTATGAAATTTTATACCTTCTCGAGTCATCCATTTAAACTACTATAGGATTATGAATTAAATTCCGTCACTTATTACGACACTCTGACCTTAAATAAAACTCCAACACTTCATAGTGCAGATGGCATGACCACGAGGCAGACCTGCTAGGGCCAGACCAGAAGTGCAGGAACCTATTCCTCCTCCACCTGCTCAAGTTCCTCCACCACCACTACCACATGATCAAAATCCACCCCCAGCTCAAAATATTCCCCCACCCCAAGGGCCTTTGCCACAAATGATTCCGGACATTAATGCTTTTCAGAATTTTTGCCAAACCGTGACCCAGATCGGTCAAGTGATGTTACATCAGAATGCTCCTCAGCCTCACAAGCCAGTCAGAGATGCCCAATACTATTTTGAAAAATTGAAAAGAGCTAATGTTCTGCCTTTTGAGGGAAAATTGGACGCATATGCCGCTGAGAAGTGGTTGGACGAGGTGGAAAATTGTTTTGAGTTGATCCGTGCACCTGAAGAAGTAAAGGCTCAAGTTGTCAGGCCGTTCCTACTGGGGAGCGAACCAGTGGTGGAAGGCCAATATGCAATCCCCGCCGACGCCAATTTCATGGGAAAGATTTCTTCAAGAATTCAACAAATTTTACATACTGCCTTCAGTTAAGTTGCAAAAAGGCATGAGTTCGAAACACTGGTACAAGAGCAAGGAATGAAGGTTGCGGAGTATGCCAATAAGTTCATAGCTTTGGGCAGATTTCAGCCATCTACTATGAACGACGAGAAGACAAAAATGTTGAATCTTGAAAGAGGGTTAAACCCTAGGATCAGGACCTGGTTGGTAAATGCAAATCCAACCAATTTTGGTGCACTGTTGGATGCTTGCTACAGAATCGAGAGGGATATTATTCGCCGTTATGAGATAGGGCAGAAGAGAGGCAGAGAAACGTCAGGGAATGGAGGGTCCCACAAAGCTGCAAAGCAGAACTCAAATGGCCCAGGACGACAAGGAAAGAATTGATTCCAGCGCTGTTCTCAGCAGAAAAATCAAACAAAGAATCAGGGCCAACAGCCAGCTATTCTTACATGCTCCCATTGCAAGAAGCGTCACGTTGGGGAATGCTATATTCAAGCAGGAAAATGTTTTGGGTGTTTCAAGGTGGGCCATATCCTCAAAGACTGTCCAGATAAGGGGACTACATGCTTCAGATGCAGAAAAGTTGGAAAGATGGTCAAAGACTGCCCGGAGAAAGGGGCCCTGCAGCAGCATCAACCTAAGAACCAGCGTCAGCGTGCAAACGCGAGAGTCCATGCTATGACTGACGCTGCCGTTGAGGAGGCAAACGATGTTATGGCAGGTATATTTTAAAATTTTATGCAATACTTAAAATTTTGCAAGATATTGTTGCTTGACTGTTGCTTAGTAGATCTTGCATAAATCAGGAACTATTTTAGTATGTTCTATGCCTGCCAATGTACTGTTTGACAGTGGCGCCAACCACTCGTTTATGTCGAGGAAATTTGCAAAGAATATTGATCACAACCCAATCCATATTGAGACACCCTATAGAGTTCAAGCAGCTGGGGATCAGGTGCCTGTCTCTCATCACATCTTCAGAAATTGCGCGCTTGAGTTTGAGGATCAACGGTTTGAAGCCGACTTAATCCCCATACCCATGGGTGATTTCGATGTAATTCTTGGAATGAACTAGCTCTCCAAGAATTTTACACACATTTATTGCAATAAAAAGCGGGTTACTATTAAGAACCCAACGCGCAAAGAAGTAAATTTTTAAGGAGGTTCGAAATTAAGGAAGCACCCCAAGAACATCTATGTAAATGCGATCCGTGCCAGTAAAGCCTTGAGGAAAGGACACGAAGGATTCCTTGTTTATGCGCTGAATGTTGATCAAGCGCCCTCCAACCTTTCTCAAGTCCTGGTGGTCCGAGAGTATCCTGATGTCTTCCCAGAGGAATTATCGGGTCTTCCTCTAGATCGAGAAATCTCTTTTGAGATTAAACTAATCCTGGGAGCTGAACCGATATCAAAGGCTCCCTATCGGATGACGCCAGCGGAATTAAAAGAATTGAAAGAATAGTTACGTGGGTTGCTGGAAAAGAAACTCATCCGCCCAAGTGTTTCGCCTTGGGGTGCTCCTGTGTTATTTGTAAAGAAAAATGATGGGAGTATGCGTTTATGCATTGACTATAGAGAACTCAACAAGATCACAATAAAGAACAAATACTCATTGGCTAGAATCGACGACCTATTCGATCAGCTTCGGGTAAGCAATTCAAAGTTTTTTTTATTTCAATGATAAGTCTATTATGAACACTGCCTAAAAATATCATGATGCAGGGGGAACGAATTTTCAGTAAGATTGATCTTCATTCGAGATACTTCCAATTGAAGATCAAAGCTGAGGATGTCCCGAAAACTGCATTCAGGACATGTTATGGACATTACGAATTTCTTGTAATGCCATTCGGACTGACCAAAGCCCCCGCGGCATTTATGGATCTGATGAATCGAGTATTTCAAGAACAACTAGACAAATTTGTTGTGGTTTTTATCGATGACATCTTGATCTACTCACCGCATGAAGAGTCTCATGTGGCCCATTTAAGGACTGTCCTTGACATTTTACAGAGAAAGAAACTGTATGCCAAATTCAGTAAATGCGAATTTTGGTTACGCAGTGTAGCATTTCTAGGACATGTTATATCTGAGGATGGGATATCTGTGTATCCAAAAAGATGGAGGAAATTACGGAATGGCAAGGCCAACAAATGTTATGGAAGTACGGAGTTTCCTTGGTCTCGCTGGCTGTTATCGCAAGTTCGTTGAAGGGTTTTCTCAGATTGCGATGACTCTCACCCATTTGTCCTAGAAAAAGACAAAGTTCGAATGGACCTCAGACTGTGAAAGGAGTTTTACCAAACTAAAATAAAAGTTGACTTCTGCTCAAGTGTTGGCACAACCTATTTCGGGTGAAAGTTTTGGGGTGTATAGTGATGCCTCTAAGAATGGACTTGGATGTGTGCTAATGCAGAAAGATCGAGTGATTGCGTATGCATCTAGACAGCTGAATCCATTTGAACAAAACTACCCGGTACATGATCTTGAGCTCGCATCTGTAGTATTTGCCCTAAAGATATGGAGACATTATTTGTACGGTGAAAGGTGTGAAACCTTCACAGATCATAAGAGACTTAAATACCTTTTCACCCAGAAAGAATTAAATATGCGTCAATGCAGATGGCTGGAGTTGATGAAGGACTACGACCTTTCTATTCAGTATCATCCGGGAAAGGCCAATAAAGTTGCTGACGCCCTGAGTCGAAAGGCAAGCCATCCGCGTCAACCACCTTTGTAGCATGATATGGAAGAATTTGATCTCGAGGTAGTTGATTCTATTGATAGCATGCTTGCTAAGTTAGTATTAGTTCCTTCACTAATTGACAAGATTAAAGAGGGTCAAGAAAGAGATGAAACTTTGAAGAAAACTAAGGACAAGTTGAAAACGAAACCATCTGAGGATTTTGAGATCAAGAATGATAATAGCTTGTGGTTTAGAGAACGACTATGCGTACCCAATGACGATGATATAGAGAATGAAGTTCTTTGTGAAGCTCATAATTCTCATTTGTCTATTCATCCTGGAGCCAACAAAATGTACCAAGATCTAAAACAGAGATTCTGGTGGCATGGCATGAAGAGGCAAATTGCAGAATTTGTAGAGAAATGCCTTGTTTGTCAGAAAGTGAAAGCGGAACATCAGAGACCCGCATGTTTATTACAGCCTCTTGAAGTCCCTCAGTGGAAGTGGGACCACATTGCTATGGACTTCTTAACTGACCTGCCAAGGACGAAGAACGGACATGACGCCATTTGGATAGTCGTCGATCGTTTAACAAAATCTGCTCACTTCATGGCTATTACCATCAAAGCCTCTATGGAGAAGTTGGCTATGATGTATGTTGATCAGATTGTAAGCCTTCGTGGAGTACCCATGAGCATTGTTTGTAACTGCGACCCTCGCCTTACATCCCGATTTTGGATAGCTTTTCAAAAAGCAATGGGCACCGAGATACGAATGAGCTCTGCATTTCACCCTCAGACGGATGGTCAGTCGGAGAGGACCATCCAAACGCTGGAAGACATGTTGCGAGCTTGTACACTTGAATTTGAAGGGAGTTGGGACAAGAGTCTCAAATTAGTGGAGTTCTCTTATAACAACAGTTATTATCGATGTATTGGGATGGCTCCGTATGAAGCACTCTACGGAAGAAAGTGCCGCTCTCCACTTTACTGGGATAAAATCGGAGATAAAGTTTACATAGGACCTAATCTAGTAGAACAGACTCGAGAGGAAATAATGATCATCGAGCAAAGGTTACAAGCGGCCCAAGATAGAAGCAAGATTTGAGCAGACGAGAAACGACGGCCATTGGAATTTCAAGCAGGAGAAAAGGTGTTCTTGAAAGTGTCGCCATCAAGAGGAGTTAAGAGGTTTGGTATCAAAGGAAAGTTAAGCCCCAGGTTTATTGGACCATACAAAATTCTTGAAAAGATTATGGAAGTTGCTTATCGGCTAGCACTACCGCCATCATTGTCCCAATTGCACGATATGTTTCGCGTATCTCAGCTTCGCCGGTACGTGCATGAGCCTAGCTATATCATTGAGGAGCAACCTTTGAAGGTTGAAGCCAATGCAGCATATGAAGAAGAACCGGAGAAGATCGTGGACCGCAAGGAAAGGACATTAAAGAAACAATCCATCCCTATGGTTAAGGTGCAATGGAAGCACCATTCGATTGATGAAGCTAGTTGGGAGACAGAGGAAAACATGAGAAGCTTATACCTGTATCTTTTTGAGTAGCGCTCTTAAGTTTCGAGGACGAAACTTGAAATAAGGGGGGAGGATGTTGTGCCCAACGAAAAACCACCTTGTACTTGAGACTTGTATAAGTGAATTAATGAAAAGTTGCATCTTCAAGTACATTTTATTTAGTTTTGTGATTACTTCCTTAATTAGATTTTTGTTAAGGAAAATATGGTATAATAATTCAAGCATGAATTATGGACTATGTGAAGTGGCCAAATCACCCCAATACCATAGAAGGTTTTAGCCCTAAGGCCTTAAAGGGGCTTGGGAATGTCCTTCCAATTAGAAGACACTAATCCTAATAAAATAAGGGCCTTCTTAAAATCAAGCCCAAATAGCAATTAGGGATTTCAAGTAGTTGGGTAATTTCCCTCCCAATCCCACTAAATTCGGCCCCATGAGTCCAAGAAGACTCATGATTTTTCCTAATTACATTTTATTAGGAAAATCAAGAAAACGGGGATTAATTAAGGAAAAAGAGGGGCAACTACCTAGTTGCTTTTCTATTAGACACTCTTGAAAAGTATCTCAAGCATGATGAAGCCTACTAATTGCACGCTTAACTGCCGGCTTTAACCATGGTGCAACCAAGAGACATTTCAAACTTTACCATGGTTACTTTATGTTAACTACAACCCAAAAGTAACCATAGTTTGCTAAAGTAACTCAAGTTAGCAATAAATTACCCTAGTTTGCTAAAGTAACACAAGCTAGTTAACTCTAATTAGCATAACCATGCAAAGGGAACTCCCTCCTTCTCCCTTAGCTCCCAACGGGTAAAAAAACACTTAGCCTATTGAAGAAATATCCTCTCCAAGAATTCTAGAACTCTCTTAACTCAATCCCTCAAGAATTCACAAAGAGCAAAAAGGAACAAGAACCCTTTCACCCCTCTCACATGGCCAATTTGAGCCAAGGAAGTCCAAGATCCTCTTCATCTTCAAGATTCAAAGAATCCTCTAGGTAAGTGGAATGTCTAGCTACTTAGTTGAAATTCATAAAGTATAGAATGAAGCTCACATGCCTCTCTTATGCTTGCCAAAAACCATGACCTTCATGGTCACTAGGTTCAACCTTTCCAAGCTCCTAAGTGGTGTTAGCTTCTTGATGGTTTGAACTCCACCCAAGCCTCACTTTGGTAAGCTAAACTAGTCCTAATCTAGCTCTATTTCACTTCTAAAATGGTGAATAGTATTTCTTCTTTTTCCTCCTCAAAACCGTGGGCTTCATGAATGAGGTGGTGGAAAAACATCAACTCATTTAACTCAAGATCCAAGCTAAGAAAAGGTTCTAGCTTGAAAAGGCAAGTGCACTATAAATACTCTTGACTTATGTGTGAAAGTATATGCTTGAATGTCTAGCTATTAGAAAGATTTAATCTTAGATGGAAAATATTAGGCTTGAAGCATGAAAGTTTTAGTGTTTCTTAAGAAATGTGACTTGCATCTGTGAGATTCCTTCATAGATGAGTTCTTTACCTCCTTAGAATAGGAATGAGTTGCATGTCTAAGATAAAGCTGGTAAAATTTCTCCTTGTTACCATTTAAGGGGAGGGACGGTTGAAAAAGGAAGTAGGATGAACAATGATTTTTGTGAAAGAGTATGTATTGTGGGGTAAAGGTTACATAGAGGTTGCATGTTTGGATGTTTTTATGACTTAGGCATTTTATGTTCATTGTGAAAACGAGGTATAAGCCCTTGTATGTGTAAGAAACGGGCTGTTTTAGGTGTATGGAGCATACCAATTAGATATGGCAAAGATAGACTTGATTATGTACAAATGTGCATTATCAAAGCGGGCTATGTGAAATCCTCAAAACTGTTTTTGAAAGAATTTGTATGTGGCTTTAGAATATATTAGAACCTGTATGTTATGTTAAAAGGTGTATGGGATGGTTAGCAAGCCATTTTTGAAGAATAACTTTAGTTGGTACACTTTCATTAAGAAAAGTGACGAAAAGGGGAAATTACTGGAACATGACAGAATAATGTAACGTTTTGTATGTCCTGGAAGTGATTCTTAGAAGTGTTCAAATAAGGTGATTTTTGGCATGTTTTTAGGCTTATGTGTGTAGTAAATATGAGAGTTGGAATTTTGGTAAAAGAAGTTATGGTTTATCCTTAACAAAATGTTTAGTAAAAATGGCCAAGCTGAAATCACTGGAACTGGATAGAATGTAAGTGACATGTTGGTTGACCCGAAAATGGACATTAGAAACATGCAAATGGACTGATTTTTGGTAGGATGCTATCCTTGTGTGTTTACTAAGTCCGTGAGTTGGAAGTTTGGAAAAAGAACTTACGGTTTAGTCACAATAAAATTTGTGGTAAAACTGGTCACTCAAGAATCAGCATGAAATAGGTTTTGGGAAAGCGAGTAAAGGACCCCTTTAAAGTTATTATATTGCTTTCAAATTTTTATGGTAATTACTAAGGACATTGGTGATCATGTCCATGTAAATTAATCAGCTTGGAATTAATATTTTAAAGAGGTAACTACTAAAATTAAGTGGGCACTACCAAACTGGAAAACTGGGCAGAATTACGGAATTAGTTGGGAGGCTTCGTCCTTGTGGATTTAGACTTGTTTAAACTGTTTGGGCTTATGAACATTAATTCCTGGTATGTTTGAAGTATTTTCCTGGTGTTGGCCCAAATTAAATAAGACTTAATGGGCTTGAAAGAAAGGTAAAAGGAGGGTACTACACTGCTGAATTCAGCAGTACCTGTTTGGTAACGTAATGATTTGAGGGTTCTCTATGTATTGACTCGTTTCGTAATTTTTATGACAAGTAGACAAGACACCCGTATGCATACGTTTGTCAAGAGACCATGAAAATAGGCCCGCACCATGAGGTTTTGAGGCTGCACAAACAGAACGTTAATTCTGGAAATTTTTCCAGCCTAAGGAATAAGACCATACTTATATGTATGTGATGGATTTTGTCACGAATTACATAGTGCACGTCATACATTGCATCATCGTCATTTGCATTATTCATGAAACTGATTTTATGACAAAGAATGACGAAAAAGCGTTTTTAAAGAAAAGATTCAGTTTTGAAAGGAACGCTTTCCATTGGTACCATTTGTTTCTGGCCAGCATAACCCGCTCCAGATCCGGGGTTAATTGATCTGATGATTATGACCGTACAGGCCCGAAGAGAATAGACCTGACTATGATGATAATGACCATACATGCCCGGAAAGAATAGACCTGATTATGATGATTATGACCGTACAGGCCCGGAGAGAATAGACCTGATGACTATGATTGATGATATTACCGTTTTCGGATCCGGAAATAATAGATTCGAAGGAATGAGCATGACCACCTCAGATCCCGATATAATATATCTGAACACTCTCTTGTTTTTATTGACGATGATGTTTTGAATGAAAGAATGAACGAATTATCCTTATTTTATCATACTGCATCACGTGAATATTCATACATGGAGCATATTGAATGACTATTTGTATGGCTGGTACACTGTCACGTAGGCTAGTATTTTTTGTCATGACTTGATATTCCCTAAGTTATGGTTTTTATATTATGTCGCATAAGTTGTGATCTTGTTGCTTACGGACACTGGATGGACAACCAGGTATGTTACACAACCAAATTTTGGGGTTTGGTTCCTGCGTGTACTTTCTCTTTAATTCATGATTATTTATGGTTTACTTGCTGATGACGTTGTCACTCACCGCTTATTTTTCCCTCCCAGAACCCGCAGGGAATAGGGTCGAGTGGATCGAGGACGAGCCCAGGGTTCCTTATCTGTAGAAGAGCGAAAGAAGGACGACTTAAGGGTTTTTGTTATGATGGTCATGTCTGATGGACTTTTTATGAACTTATGTTAGGAACATCGATTTTCAGATTTTCTCATGTTGCGAACATGTTTGTAAGACTTATGACGGATGTTTAGATGCTTTTATTCTAAAAGTTTTTATTCTACCTCGATTTTGCTTACCTGTTGATGTGTAAGCAGGAAGGTTCACGTATTTTGTTGTGGACTATGATATGTTATGGATTGACGTCTGGTACTCTCCGTAGTAAGGTACGGCGGGCGCACCGTATCCGGCTAGTCTGAGGTGCGGGGTGCTACATTCTGAACATGAGGAAGCTCAAGTATGCTTAGTGTCTAACGAGGTAATCTCTTCATCTGATATAGATTCTGATAATGAAATGTCCTTTGATGAGATATATGAAGAATTTTTAAAAATGCATGCTCATTGTAAAAGATTATCTAAAGAAAATTAGAAACTAATTGAGGAAATTGACTAGTTGAAGACGTCCAACGTAGAATTTTTCTGATCAATAAGAATCTTTAAACAAGAGTCTCCTGTACTCTTGATTCTTTAAAGATTAAAATCAAGCATATAGAGAAAATGAGAAAACATTAAAAACCAAAAGTAGTATATTGAAAACTAAGGTAGATAGTTGTGAAATGAAATATCTCAACTTAAAACATCAAAATTAGATTTAGAAAAGATGTTAGAACAGTTTAAATACGGATGGAATATCTTAGACACATTAATATAATCACAAAAATATGGAAATGATAGAACATGGTTAGGATATAAAGATAAAAATGACAAGGTAGATACATTTACTAAGTTTGTTTCATCTAGCTCCAAACTACTGTATATGGAAACTAAATGAAACTCTACTTTGCCTACTCCTTCTTCCATTTATCCTATGCCTAAGGTTAAAGCACAACATGCGCCCACAGAAGTACCTAGGAGAAAATTTTCATCTAGGTCATCTAGAAATTATGCCTATATGTATACGAATGTGACCGGACAAAATAAAATGCATTCAACTCATTATGATGCATATAGAGCTAAACATAGGCAATTTCCTGATTTTTCTTATAAGGCTTATAGAAATGCACTTATATCTTATGATTATACCTATAAGAATAAGACTTCAAACTATACTTATCAAAATCGGTCACACTATAGTACATTCAGACAATGGTATGACAAGTACAATAAGAATATACTCCTTTAATGCCAAACATGTGCCTAGAAGATACATCCAAGTTTTGATATCCAAAGGGTATATAAACAAGGATGGTGCCTCTAACGTTTAAGGACCCAAATAAAGGGTACATAAACTTTATCTTCTTTGTAGGATGTCAATAAGAAGAAGATAAAGCCAAAGGATCTAAAAACCAAGTGATTTTTAGATAGCAAACATTCAAGGCATATGACGGGGAATCCCAACCTATTCACCGAGCTGAGAGAGATAAACGATGGAGGAAATGTGACATTTTGTGACAACAACCAAGGAAGAGTTGTTGGAAAAGGAATGGTTGGGGACCCAGACATCTTTCAAATAAGCAATGTTCTATTAGTAAGGAATCTTTCTTATAACTTAATACTCTCAGCTTATTGATTGTGGATATCATATTTCTTTTCCCCTACCTCTCGTGATATAGCAAATGGAAATGAAGAAATTGTGTTAAAAGGAAATAGGGATTGTAATATTTACACATTATCATTAAACTATACGTTAGATTCTAAAATTGAGTGCTTAGTGTCTTATGCCTTAAAGTTGAACTTATGGCATAGACGACTAGACCATATAGGGATTTCAACTATTGAAAAATTATCTAGGAAAAACTTGATTAGAGGATTGCCTAAGATAGATTTAGATAGTTTTCAACTATGTGAAACTTGCATCAAAGGAAAACATGCAAAAGAATAATTAAAACCAAAACATGAAGTGAGTATTAATCATGTTCTAGAACTATTACACATGGACTTATTTGGTCCAAGCAGGATTAGAAGTCTAGGTGGACACTACTATGTGTGTGTCATAGTAGATGATTACTCACGATATACATGGACATTGTTTTTAACACATAAAGATGATGCTCTATTAGAAATTGAAAAACTTATTCAACAACTTGAAAATCTTTATGAAGAAAATGTCAAAAGAATTAGAAGTGATAGAGGTGGAGAGTTTGAAAATAAAGATATAATTAAGTTTTGTGAACTACATGGAATAAAATGTGAATTCTCACCACCTAGACACCACAACTAAACGGCATAGTAGAAAGAAAAATAGAACAATTCAAGAAACAGCCAGAACTATGTTGTGTGAAAATAAAGTACCAAGGTATTTATGGGCTGAAGCTATAAGTTGTGCATGTTATGTAATAAATAGGGTTCCTATTAGAAAGAAGTTAAACAAAACACCTTATGAGTTATTGAATAATAGGCAACCTAAGATAACTTAACTAAAGGTATTTGGATGTTAAGCTTTGTAGTTAATACAAAGGACAATGTTTATAAATTTGAGCAAAAATCTATTGACTTTATATTTGTTGATACTCAACTAACTCAAGAGCATATAGGTGTTATGATTCTGTATCAAGAAAAATAATCGGATCTATACATGTAAAATTTAATGAGAATGCATATCTTGAAGCATGTGATAAACTCAAAGCAAACAAGGAAACAATGTTGAAAATACGTTTGATGATGATGACTTGATACCTTAGGCTGTATGTGATCATCTAGACTCAACTCCCCCTGAAAAAGATGTGCATGAACCTTTAGGTGAACTAAATCGGGAAAATCTACAATTGGAAGATAATCCATATATTTTACAAGATGTTCCAATTGTGTATGATAATGTACATACAAATGAAACTTTTGAATAAGAAAAGGTGAACCTAGTCAACCTAGAATTGGTGGCATATAATGGATAAACACAAAAACACTAAGGAATTAATTATTGTGTGATCCAAGTGACAGGGTTAGAATTCATAGAAATATAAGTCAAGTAGAAGGCCATGTGTTGGTGTTACACTTAGAGCCTAAAAATGCTAAGGAAGCCTTAGGTGATATATATAGGATAGATGCTATGCATGAGGAATTGAATCAATTCACACGAAATAATTTGTGGGATTAAGTACATAAACCAGAAAAGAAATTCATAATGGGTACGAAATGGATATTTAGAGATAAAATGGAAGAACAAGGTAATATCACACGAAATAAGAGTAGGCTAGTTGCACAAGGTTATAATCAACAGGAAGAAATAGATTACGAAGAAACCTTTGCACATGTTGCACGACTAGAAGGTATTCGGTCATTACTTGCTCCCGCTAGTCTAACTAACATTAAACTCTTCCAAATGGATGTCAAGGGTGCATTCCTAAATGGATTCATCCAAGAAGAGGTTTTTGTCAAACAACGCTCTGGACTCGAAGATCTAGAATACCCTAATCACGTGTACAAGCTTAAGAAAGCTTTATATGGGTTGAAACAAGCTCCAAGAGCTTGGTATGATAGATTTACAAACTTTCTTATTGCAAATCATTGTAAAAGAGGGACTATAGACAACACGTTATTTCTAAAAAGAAAATATAATGATTTATTAATAGTTCAAATATATGTAGATGATATTATCTTTGGTTCAACCAATCTTACCCTAGTAAAGGACTTCGAAAAGTGTATGAAGTATGAATTTGAAATGTCTATGGTAGGAGAACATAACTACTTATTAAGACTACAAATCAAACAAACGCCTCGAGGAATCCATATTAGCCAACTCAAGTACGTAAATGATATGATTAAGAAATCTGGATTTGAGGAATTAAAACCTACGACTACCCCCATGCGTGTTAGTACCAAATTAGACAAAGATGAGAATGGAAAACCTTTTGATGACACACTATATAGGTCTATGATTGATCATTACTAAACCGCATCTAGACCGGATATAATGTTTATTGTGTGTATGTGTCCTAGGTTTCAATCTTGTCTAAAGGTGTCCCATTACAATGCGGTGAAAAAGATATTTAGGTATATTAAACATACACCTCATTTAGGACTTTGGTACGATAGAAACTCTAAGTTAGAATTATATGCTTATAGTGACACTAATTATGGAGGTTGTAAGATAGATAGGAAATCCACGAGCAGAACTTGTTAATTCATAGAAACCAAACTAATTTCTTAGTTTTCTAAGAAACAAGCTACTGTAGCCCTCTCTACCACAAAGCTGAGTATATAGACTTACGCCTGTGTACCACCCAAATAGTTTGGATAAGACAGCAACTGAGTTATTTTGGCATTATAATGAATAAGTTTCCAATTTTCAGTGATATCACAAGTGCGATCGATTTTTTCAAAATCCCGCATTTTATTCTAAAGTCAAACACATAAAAGTTAGGTACCATTTCCTATATGACCATGTTCAGTGTTACTCCCTCAATTTTACTTGTTACCTATATAGGATAAAGTAATATGTTATGTGTGCATATGATATGATTGACTTCTGTGTAACACGTATATTACTAGCGTAATTTAGATAAGTAAGGTACATAAAGAGTAGCAAGGAATGTACAGATAATTGCAAAATAGAATGAAAGGTGTCACAAATCATTTAGTAAGAGAAATTAAATGGAAAAGGAAATCATGACATAAGCTTTTATTTCAATTAAAGAAAAAGAAAACCGAAAAGCAAGATATATGAAATCATATTTTATTCATAAGAAAAAAGAAAAAATAAAGAAGACAAAACATTTGGGCCATGCATATTTAGGGTGGGGAAAAAGCTTCCCCTTATCATATTATGTACGAAGAAATTTGCCACATGGATAATTATCCTTGCATGCAAGGAAACATGCCCAAAAGTAATCATTTGAATCTATCTCCCTCCCCCTCCACACCAAGTAGGCTGGCCACCTCTCCCTATTTGAAGAGAACTCTTCTCTTCCCTCCAAACCATTCCCATCTTCATATTTCCACTTCACCAACTAAACCAACAAATTCTATCCCTACCAAAGTCTTCAACCTTCGACTCTCTCTTAAATTTTCCTCCCAACCGTGGGTGTCTAATAGGCCAAGGAAGGAGAAGACTTCTCATCTCAACTCATTCCTCCTTCTAAATCTTTCAAGCAAGGAAGTGGTTCAATCATCCTTTCTATCTTTTCCCAAACCGAGAGGTCCTAGGCCATGAAGAGGAAAATTTTCCTTCCTCTTCAACCAATCCTACTTCTTTAAGAGTTAAGCCAAAAACTCAACCTTCACTCTAAGCTTGGAGCCTGAAATTTAAAAGAGCAAGATAGCAAGGAAAAAGCAAGGTAAGTGCATGCACCAATGGCTCCAAAATACACCATTCTAACCCTCTCTAATTTCTCATCATCTCTACTCATATTCCTCTTCTAAGTGTGCTCTCTTCCTAGGCAAGTCAAGCTTTTAGAGTCTTCATCAAGAAGACCTCTTCAATCTAAAGCTTGAAATCAAGTAGTAGGCAACTGCACATACTTAGGTTCTTCATGCATTTTCAACTCTCTAAGTATTTTACATATACAAGATTGATCATGCATGAGTACTTTCAAGCTCCTTTTTCATCTATACCATTTGGCCATAGCCTTGTATGTGAGGCGTTAAAGCTTGCATGCAAGATTTGGCCATTATAAATAGAAGATAAGGGCATAAGCGAAATATGTGTAGGACCTGTATAGCACCATTAGAATGGAGGGGGGGTTGAATAGCGATTGCGGAAAATTTAGTTTTTAAAAGTTTTTGACCCAAATTACTCACTTCTTAAAATAGTTTCTGTTTTCAGAATGACCTAGTTGTAGACCTCCAAAAATTATGGCATTTAGTAAGGATGTACTTTTAGAGGCTATGAGTGACTCAGGAAAATTTCAAATTACAAATCCAACCCTAACTTCTTGAAAATACATTTTCGGTCAGATTGCGCAAAGCTGCCAGAAAATGTACTCCAAATTGAAAAATTTACTCCTATTAATTGGCAACTCTAAATGTTGTGAAAATTTTACGATAAGACTCTCAAGATGTTTATTTTAATGGATCGAAATAGTGTTTGAAAATTCTTTTGGGAAGTATGTCAACCACGTTGATGTTCTCAACCTTTGCAAATCTGAAAATCAGATTGCACTAGTATCAGAACTATTTACGTTTGATTGACTTATACTTATCCAAATAAGGTAAAACTTGCTCCAAATGAAAACTAGGACGTATGGCTATGTTTCTGAAAAATTTTATTATTTTTGAAAATTGTTTACGTATTTTACAATTGCAATAAAATCAATGCAGAAAACTAGAAACTGAAAGTAAAGTGCTGCAAAGTAAGAACACCAAGAATCTTATACTACGGTTAAAAAAACCTACTCCAGTCTTTGAAGACACCTTCCTTGGTCATCACTAAACACTAAAACACCTTATCACAAGGATGACTGGAGTCAAACACTAACTCCACCCTTTTACAATCAAAACAACCAAACAAACCAATCACGAACACCACCACTGACCGAATGAATGTTTAATCACACCTTGATCAACCTTTTACAAGAAATGAACGTGTATAGGTGGTATGATCAAAGCCCATATAATATGTGGAATATATGAATGATAGGCTTGAGACAAAGAAGAGGAGAAAGAAAAGGAGAAGAAGAGAGTAGTCTAGCTTTTTTCAATTGAGAGAATATGATTGTTGCTTGGCCTTGTCTTTCACATCTTCTCTTTTTTATCACTCTTTGGCCGCTCCCTTTAGGGTTCTCTTCCTTCTTGAGAATTTTCTTTAATGTCCTTGGAAGATTGACTTGTGTAAAAGATGACACAATCTTGCTTACTTGGTGTAATATGATTAGAAGGATGACTTGTCCTTGCCTAGTTGTCACTTGTTGATTGATCTACATTGGCACCCTTTAAATAAGCTGTAAATCCCAAAAAATCTGAAAACATGTGCTCAAATTCTTGTCAAATAATTACCATACAATCACACATTAATCGCCTTCAATTTTAGAAGACAAATCAAAGACAAAACATGGTAAAAAAAATCGGCCAACTTGAAGACATGTGCTGAAATTTTCAGCATGTGTTTCTTTTGAATTCTTTCCATATGTGTTGCCCTCTTCAATGCCACCAATCTTGTGTGGCATGTACTTCACCATTTGAAGTGTCAAATAAGCTCTACCTAGGCTCCAAAAATGCTGAAGATGGCATGTGGAAATAGGCTGCATGTGCTGAAATTTTCTTTTGGTAAGCATTGCTAAATAATGCATAATATTCACACATATATGGAAAATTATAATTAGCCTTATTTTGAATTTCTAGAACACTTTAACATGACTTGAATTTGCAAAAAGTGTCTACATACATATTGCATCTTTGCCAAAAACGTTCCATGTGTGTAAGTTCGTAGAAAACCGAATTTTCGACTTTCGTCGATTATGCGATTTTTGTCAAATTAATTTCAAAATTCTTACACATATAATATATATATATATATATTATGTCACACATAATATAAATAAAATGAGGTGTATATTCAGCTCATATGGCTGATGTTCAAAAATGCCACGTGCTTTAAAAAGTTGAGTTTGAATTTTCCGTAAATTAAGGCTCAATTGTGGGTAATTTATGTGTGTAACCATGGTATGATCTTGTGGCTGAGTGTTACATGTTGAACAAGAAATTTTGAAGTATTTTTAGTGCAAATAGGCTGGCCATCCTTATAAGGCAAGTACGTGACATGTCAGTGAAGTCTCGGTAATCACCCGATACGACAATTTTTAGTTTATGATATTCCAACATGTCGTTATAATTTTGACGTCACCATGACTTATAACATATGATATAAGACCTGAATGTACTCATGAATATGAGGTGTATATAATGGTGTGACGTCGACGTACGTTTATAATATATGTGACGTGTCGGTGGCACGTCGAAATATAAGTATATAGTGACTTTTAGAAAAAATATGGATATATATATATATTATATATGCAAATGGCGCGTGAAATGAATGGGATGAGGAGACTTTACATTTCAAATTTGTTGGCATATAGCTCTCTCCAAATATATCTTCATTTAATGAACTAATTAGTTCATTAACTTAAGCACTTGACTTAATGAACTAGTTTATTGCATTAATCATGGCACCTGAAAATAGTATGGAGACATCAAATGTTTTCCATATGATGTAAGCTTTAATGCTTCATGGATTGTTAATATGGTGACATTATATATAAACATGTAAAGCACTTTTATCACATAAATATATCAAGTAAAATTTATTCATGCATTTCGTAAGTACGTAATATTTAAATCATGCATTTTCAAATCATTCAAATCCTTTTTCTCAACAATATGTTCATAAGTACAGGCTTTAAGAAGCTTGTATGTATATAAATAAAGCCATGCATGTAGATTTAGAATATATTTAGTGGTATATATTGAATGACATTCGGTCATAATGAGGAAAAAGGAAGAAAACTCCATCTTAGGAAAGTTTAAGGATAGATATGTGGTTGCATGCATTCCTTAAGTTCTTGTTTTCAAGAGTTTATGCTGAAATTGCAAGAGCTGCTCATTTTGGTTCCATCTGGGAACTTTTGGCCAAAGGGGGAGGGTTTCATCCTCTTGGTTATGCACAAATAATTTAACAAGCGTTGTAGTTAGTGGAGTATGGCAAAATGTAAGTAAAAGGCAAAAGGGAGTCAAAAACATGCTTGTATAACAAAAACTCTTAAAACCTTGAAAGTTAGAATTGTAGGAAAATTCTATTCCTTTAAGATAGTATGGACAAAAATTAGGAGAAAAAAAGTGGGTGTTTGGCTTTTAGAAAAAGGTAAAAGAAGAAGGTAGGAAAGCAAGAAGGGTGAAATGCAAAAAGGGTGTATGTGCATGCAAGAAGAATTTTGGCCACATGGCCATTTGAAGGCAAGAAAAAGCATGTTGAGATACCACAAACATAATAGGTTCATAGTAGAAAAACATGGTTTTCTTGACCTTAAGAAAAGGTAAGAGGAAAAGGAGTATAATGAAATATGTATGGTGTAAAGATATGGATGAGTTGGAACACATCCCATTTGGCCATTAGGCCATTTTCATATGGAAAATACAAGTTTTGGCATAATAGATCCTAAAAGTGAGATAATAATGTATTATGAGTAATTTCCATGTCTTGGTTAAAAATAAAAATTTTGACCTATACATAGGTACACCCATTGTCAATAAGAGTCTTTTTTTATGTAAACATAAATTTTTTGGACATAATGAGCCATATATGGAGTTGGCAAATCATGTTGTGAAAGTTTCCTTAGGATTATGAAAAGTGTAACATGAAATGTGCATGTATATACACTCGGTCATAATAGATGGAAAAAAAATTGGATGAAAATAGGATTGTATTAAGTACAAATGGATTGGAAATAAATGGTACCTTAAAAATAAGGAAGATCATACTTGTTAAACATTAATGTAAAAGGGGTAACGGAAAATTTTATGGTCAATGTGTTTTATTATTTGAACATGGAATTTATGGATTATGGATTTTACACTTATTATAGATTAGTAGATGAAATTGAATGGACGTGAATCATAAATTGTTAAGTATGGACATAATCACTTGGACATGAATGGATAAGTAAACAAATATAATCAAACAGGAAATTATATGAACTCATCGGGTTGTATTTATGTATTCATGGGCATGGATCATGATGCACCTCATCTTTGCAAAAGTTCATTGGATTGGAACATGGAAAAGCTTTGCATCTTCCATTGTTTGCGAAATCACTCCTGACAGCGGATGGAAGTGGTCTCTGACCAAATGGACATGCATTGCATCGTTTTTTTTAAAGTCTGCATCATTATGGCACTATATTATAGTATGGATAGTAGGGATAACTATGCATGCCATGTTGCGAAAATTCATTGGATTTGGATATGGAAACTTGTATATGCATTGTTTATGGAATCACGATGCCCAGCGCTGATGGGATATGAATATGGACTGGTTTCAGACCAGATATGGATATGGACCAACCTCTGGCTGGATATGGTAAAGACTGGTCTCTGACGAGATATGGATATGGACCGGTCTCTGGTTGGATATGGACTGGTCTCTGACCATATATAGACATGGGACATGCATTGCATTTTTTTAAAATTATGCATCACTTGCATCATTTATCCTGAAAAGCATATAAACATGAATATGGAATTTACATGGATATGGACTATGGACTTTATTCTTATGGATTATGGAATATGCTTTTCATTGATTATGGACCTTTATTGGACATGGATATCATGGACTATGGATTGCGGATTTTCATGGATTTAAATAAATGGACTTACTATTTGAACTTAAGTGATATGTTGGATTTTAATGACACAAGCATTATGGATATGCTAGTTGTAATTGTGCAATGGAGATGGTCTTATGATATTTATGTGTACTTATGTTGTACTGATTTTTGGAACCCCATCTCTGCGTGTGTGATCTGATGGCGGATCTAAGGGGGTATACTTGTGGGTGACTCGCTCACACTTGTTGTTTAAAATACTTTGTAGATCAAAGGGTCTAGGACACTAAATTTGTAGAGGACGAGCCGGAGATAAGATATCCTTGACTGAGACGTATGCCCCTGGACTCGAGCTTAGTTCTTTCTGTTTTGGTGGATATGTACTGATTTGGAGACTTATGTACTAGACTTAGACTTTGATTTCAGTTGTACCTCGACTATTGATTTATTTAGGTTATGTTACGATGTTTTCTGCTATATCAGTCCACATTTCATTTTGTGACGTGCATCGATTGGTATTGACGCCATGTACTTCTCAATAAAATGAATAACATGTGCCAAATGAAGTTCAAAAAATTGTCAAATATTCAACAATTAATCCCCACAAATTTGGAAGCAAATTAGTCTCCATTTAAAACCAAAAAATCGGCCAACTATTGTCTCACATGCTGAATTTTCAGCATGTGCTATATCCTTAGGATTTTGAAATGTTACCATACTACTACACATCAATCCTTTGAATTTTGAGAAGCAAATTGATCAACATTAAGACACAAATATCGTCTCACACTAATTCTCACAAGCTGAATTTTTAGCATGTGTTACATTTGCTACAAAGTTTGAATAGTTACCTTGTGTAGCTCCCTCCATTATGTCACTAATCTTGTGTGGCTTATTCTCCACCAATCAAGATTCCAACTAAGCTCCACATAGACTCCAATGATGCTGTAAATTGCGTGTAACTTGTCTTCTACATGTGATGATATCAATTTTGTAAACTTTGCAAATATTGCACAATAATACACATGTATGGTATATTCCAATCAGCCCTAATTTGAATATTCTACTACACTTTAATATGTATTGAATATGTAAAAAGTATGTTGATACATGTTACATGTCATGCCAAAAACATTCCATGTGTTGTGTTCGTAGAAAACCGAATTTTCGACTTTTGTCGATAACGCGATTTTTCTTCGATTAGATTTAAACATTTTGCACATGTTATATATATTATGTCACACATAATATACATAAAATAATTTAAATATTCAGCTCATAAGGGCTGAGACATAGGCGCCCACATGTGACAAAATAGGTTGAATTTAAAATCTCCACAATTTGGCCTTAATTGGGGGCGATTTATTTGTGCCAACATAGAATGATTTTATGGCTGAGTGTACCATGTTAGCCATGAAATTTGTGGACATTTTTGAAGTATAGGGGCTGACCATCTATATATGGCAAGTACGTGACACGTTGGCGAAGTTTTAGTAGTCACCCGATACGACAATTTTTTGTTTACAACCTTGTAATGTGTCGTCATAATTTTGTCATCACCATGACTTATATCATATGATATAAGACCTGAATATATTTATAAATATGAGGTAAGTATAGTGGTATGACATTGACGTACGTTTGTAATATATGTAACGTGTCGGTAGTACGTCGGAATATATGCATATTGTGCCTTTTTATAAAAAATCTGAATATATATATATATATATATATATATATAAACATGTATGCCAAGTAGAGAGAGGACTTTCCATGTTTCAATTTGTTGCCATCATTCCTTCTCCAAATATATCTCTATTTAATGAAATACTTAGTTCATTTAACTAAGTACTTCACTTAATGAACTAGTTTAGTTCATTAATGGTGGCACCTGAAAATGGTTCAAACACAACAAATGTTTGCCATTTGATGTAAGCTTTATAGCTTTATGGCTTGTTATTACAGCAACATTATATATAAAGTATATAAGGCAAGTTTATCATAAAAACGTGTCAAGTAATAAAATTGTCATGCATTTCTTAAACACGTTGTATTTAAATCATGTATTCGTAAATCACTCAAACTCTTTATCTCAATAGTTTAGTATTTGTATGTGAGCAAGTTTTCAAAACCAACCTAAAGTGTCTCAATATAATGCTGTAAAATGGATTTTTTGATACATTAAGCACACTCCCACTTTAGGAATTTTGTATGATAAGAATTATGAATTTGATTTGCATGCATATACTGAGGCGGATTATGGCGGATTCAAAATAGATATAAAAAGCACAAGTGGAACTTGTCAATTTATAGGATATTCGTTAATATCATTGTTTTCGAAAAAGCAGGCAAGTGTGGCATTATCCACTACTAAAGCTAAATACATGGCACTTAGTCTTTGATGCACACAACTCTTATGCTTAAAACAACAACTTTCTGATTTTGGTATCACGGTAAATTGCAATCTCATTTATTGTGAGAGTATGAGTATTGTAAATTTGTCTAAGAACCCCGTACTACACTCTAAGGCAAAACACATAGAAGTACGATATCACTTTCTTTGCAATCACGTCAACAATGGTGATATTGTTATCGAACATGTACTCATTGAAGCCCGAGTAGCCGACATATTCACCAAAGCACTAGATCAAGCCACGTACGAAAATCTACGCTCAAAATTAGGCATGATTTCTGCTAATTGATATTTCTTTCCATCTTTACATGCACTTTTGATTTTATTCCAAAATAAAGGGGGAGAGAGTTCCTGATTTAAGTGGGAGTGAGAGTGATTTAAGGAGGAAAGAGAGCATGATTGCACGATTCTAAGGGAGAGACAATTCAAAATTCAAAATTCGAATTTGTACCCAATTAGAGGGTGAGCGGTCAAATTTAAATCATTAACTAAGGTTATTTGGTAAATCACCAAAAGGGGGAGATTTTTGAGAAAAAGTGTTTGAGTGATTCACAAATACATGTTTAAATACCACGTGTATAAGAAATGCATGACAAAATTTGTTACTTGACACGTTTTTGTGACAAACATGCCTTATATACTTTATGTATAGTTTTGTCATACTAACAAGTCATGAAGCTTTAAAGCTTACATCAAATGGCAAATATTTGTTGTGCTTGAACTATTTTCAGGCGCCACCATTAATGAACTAAACTAGTTCACTAAGTGAAGTACTTAAGTTAATGAACTAACTAGTTCATTAAAAGGAGATATATTTGAAAAAGGCATGATGGCAACAAATTGAAACATGGAAAGTATCCTCTCCATTTGATACACAAGTTTATATATATATATATATATATATATATATATATATATATATATATATATTATATATTATATATTATATGTATTCAGATTTTTTTAAAAAAAAGCACAATGCACATATATTCCGACGTACTACCGACACGTTACATATACTACAAACGTACGTCTACGTCACACCACTATACTTACCTCATATTTATGAGTACATTCAGGTCTTATATCATATGATATAAGTCATGGTGGTGACAAAATTACTACCGAAACTTCGCCAATGTGTCACGTACTTGCCATATATAGATGTCCAGCGCATATAAATTAAAAAGAGTCAAAAATTTCGTGGCTCACATGGTATATTCAGCCATGAAAGCATTCCATGTTGGCACGCACAAATCACCCCCAAGTAGGCCAAATTGTGGAGATTTCAAATTCATCTTTTTAACCACATAGGACGCCTACTTTAATCAGCCATTAGAGCTGAATACTCAATATATTTTATGTATATTATGTGTGACATAATATATATAACATGTGCAAAAAGTGTGAATTTAATCGGGGAAAAATCGCGTAATCGACAAAAGTCGAAAATTTGGTTTTCTACGAACATAACACATGGAACGTCTTTGGCATGACATGTAACATGTATCTAGACACTTTTTATATATTCAAGACAATGTTAAAGTGTACTAGAATATTCAAATAAGGACTGATTACAATTTACCATATGTGTATGATTATTGTGCAATATTTGACAAAGCTACTAAAGTGAGATTTTAGCACATGTTCAAGACATTATGCACGCCATTTGCAGCTACATTGGAGCCTATATGGAGCATTGTTGGCATCTTTATTGGTCGAGAATATGCCACACAAGGTTAGTGACATAAAAGAGGGAGATACACAAGGTAACAATTCAAAAATTTTGAAAATGTAACACATGCTGAAAATTCAGCATGTGCTACTAAGTGCTGGCCGATTTGGCTAGTAATGGTGGCTAATTTGCTTCCCAAAATTGAAGGGATTAATTGCTAATTATTTGACAACATTTTAAACTTTATTTGGCACATGTTTTTACATTTTAATCTCAGATTTTACAGCTACTAAATGGTGACAAGATTCATCCAATCATAGTGTGCCAAGTAAGCAAAGCCAAGACATTCATCCAATCATGTTGTGCCAAGTGAGCAAGATGTGACATATCTATACAAGGTAATCTTTCAAGGGCATTAAAGAGAATTCTCAAGGTCAAGGAAGACCTAAAGGGTTGACCAACTTGAGATAAAAAGAAGAGAAGAGAGCAAACAAATGAAAGACAACTCTCATATTCTATCAAGTACAAAAAGACTCATATTCTCTTCTTCTACATTTCTTTCTTCTTCTTCTTCCCTCAAACCTATTGTTCTTATATTCAACATATTTAATAGGCTTTGATTAGACCACCATACAAGTTTCAATTGTTGTAAAAGGATTGATCAAGATGTGATCAAACCTTCATCTGTTCGGTGGTGGTGTTCTTGATCGTGTGATTGTTTGTGTCGTTTGTAAAATGGTAGAGTTGGTGTGTAACTCCAGCAACCCTTGTGATAAGGTGTTATTTTGTGTTTAGTGATAACTGAGGAAGGTGTCCTCAAAGACTGGAGTAGGTTGATTTAACCAAACTAGTGTAAAATCCTTTGTGTATTTACTTTCTGTATTTTACTTTCAGTTTTCAGTGTCTGCGTTGATTTCGTTGCAGTAATAAAAATAGTAAACGACTTTTGGAAATTAAAAAACTTTGCAAAAAACATAGTCACACCTCTTAAGTTTCATTTGGCGTAAGTTTCAACCCATTTGGATAAGTATAAGTCAATCAAACGTTAATAAATCTGAGACTTGTGCAATCTGATGTTCAGACTTGTAAAGTTTGAGAACACCAATGTTTTTGACATACTTCCTAAAGGAATTTTTCAAAAATGTTTCAATCCATTTAAATACATATATTAAGGATATTGTCATTAAATTTTCAGACCATTTGAAGTCTCCAATCAATTGAAATAAAATTTTCAAATCGGAGTACTGTTTCTGGCAGATTTGCGCAATCTGACAAAAAACGTATTTTCAAAGGGCTAGAAGTTGAATTTGGGTTTGAAATTTTTAGGAGATACTCAGAACATCTGAGTGTAAATTATCACCAAATTTCATAATTTTTGGAGACCTGTAACTAGGTCTTTGAATCATTTCAAATCTGAATCTGAAAACAGGGACTGTTTTCAGAAGTAAGGTTTTTGGTTCAAAACTTTTTAAAAACCAAATTTTCCGCACCTACTATTCAACCCTCCTAGTGGTGCTATGCAGGTCCTAAACGGAATACGTGAATAAAATAACAAATAGACAATAATAAAGACGTATCCGGTACTTGTTTGCAAATAATTAATATCTCCTAAATGAAAGCTTAAGCAATAAAACATCAAGACAATCCAAGTTAGTCGGCAAGCCAAACATCTCCATCCATACTCTCGTGATGCATGGTTACTTGAAATCATGAGACACACAACAACGTCAAACCACGTAATATGAGATGCACCTATCTCAAAACATGATATACTATGCATGACCCGGGTCCTAACTGGGTGACTGAGGCCTATATCTACAGTACACCATCTGGATGTCTACGGCTTATATCTGCAGAACACTATCTGGATGCCCGTGGCCTATATCCACGGAACATCATTTGGATGTCTGTGGCGTTTATTCACAATACATCATAATCCGACATTCATGTCTGGAGATATGATATGCTATGCAATGCTCGTGCCATGACATGAATGAAACGCAACAATCCTCATATTGTTTCCCTTTAATCGATCATATTCTTCCATATAAGTTCGACGATTTCCATATGCACAACAATTCCGCACTAACAGTAAAACTACATGTACACATAACTTTATTTCGAATAGTTTACAAATTTTTTATATATGTATATATGTGTATTAACAAAACTTCAGTACATAGATATACTGAAAAAATTTGCCGCGCAATATCAATTTTATATTTGTATACAATTAATTCCTATATTAATCAAAATATTCATAACCCTGCCCGAAACCACATTTTTTCTTTTTCTTTTCCTTTTCTTTTTATGTATATATTTTTCTGCCGAACTAAAAACTGCAAAATTCTTGCTTACATTTACTGACACTATTCCTAAAATTATATATATATATATATATATATATATATATATATATATATATATATGCAGGAAATCGGTACTTGCATACATGTAAATTCCAATATGAAACTGTGTATAAATGTTTTTATGCAAAAAACCCGACGCAGTACCTAATATAATTTTTTTTATAATATATATGTACCTATAATTACCCGACTGGTATTGTACACATGTATAACTTAGAAAACAGTAAATCATTTTAAATACCTATGTATTCGGAAAAGCAGTTTCATTTTATATATATATATATATATATATATATATATATATATATATATATATATATATATATAATTTTGAAACCATACTTATATATATTTCCGAATTTCGAGAAAGTATATATGTACATATATGACTTTCGGATACTTAACTATATATATACATATAGCTTCCCAGAAAACCGCCTAAATATAACCATAATGTACTGAGAAAATAAAATATAATCAATACATGTAAGATCCTGGAACCGGTTTCCTTATATGCTTAAATATATGTTTTTTTCTTTTTTTTTTTCGCGAAGCATTAAATACAATTTTATATGTATAAACTTCTGGTAGCCGAAATCACCTACGTCCACACCTATTTTCATTTCATTTATATCTTTTCCCCAAGACCGTAAATTCTCCCATGTAAAATCAAAAATCATACCCCAACTATATATGTATATGAATACCTATTATACTATTCCATATATCCCACATATTCATAAGTATGAAATCTTTAGGGTGGCAGTAATTTCACACACACACAAATATTTACTTTTTTTCGGAACTGTGATCACATATGTGTATCCAAATTCACAATACCAATTATATATTTATGTACACATAACGCATCCCACACACATGCGTATAGATATAAACCGACGAGTATTCAATCAAACAAATCATTCATGAATCACATATATTAAACCTAGTAAAATTGGTTTTGAGAATTTTAAGTAGATGAGATGGACACTTATCTTGAATTGGAGGGTTGCCTAGGTATTTCTTTCCCTTCCTTTCTTTCTTTCTATTTTTCTCCTTGCATTTGTCTTTTTTTTTCTTAGGGCCAGCTTATTATGAATATGCAGGGGGGGGGGGGGGGTTAGTATTCTTCCTATATATAGGGAGAGGGAGTTGAGGAAGTTGGTGAGATGGTTAGCTAAATTCTTGGGAGGATATGGGAATGGGTAGTTATCCACAGGGAAGCAAATATATCTTTTATCTTTTTTTCCTTTATACACATCCTACACTACACACGTGGACTATTAAATATTATGCATATATATATTATTACTTTATTATTTTGTCACGGGTCATAACAGTGTATCCCTTACCAAAAAATTTTGTCCTCGAAGCTTGTGTACCTTAGCCAAAGAGGTGCGGCTATCTCTCACACATATGCTCCTCGAGCTCCCAGGTCGCGTCACGTTCCGTATGATTGGTCCACTAACTTTTACATATGGAATCACCCTGCATCTCAAAACCTGATCTTTTCTATCTACAATCTTGATCGGGGTCTCCTCATACGTAACATCACTTCTAACTGTCAATGGTCGTTCCTCGAGCACGTGACTAGGGTCCAGAAAATATCTTCTTAACTGCGAGACGTGGAAGATATTATGTACCTGTGTCAATGCTGGGGGTAGATCAAGTTTGTATGCTAACGTGCCTATCTCCTTGAGCACCGCATGCCAATGTAACGAGGGGTCCGTTTACCTCTGTCTCCAAATTGCATTACACTCTTCGTGCGTGATACCTTCATGTAAACCTTCTCACCAACAACAAACTCTAGACGTCGTCTCTTGGAGTCCGACCAACTCTTACTTTGGTCCTGTGCAACCTTCAGTCTATCCCGGATAATCTTTACCTTGTCTCGCGTATGCTCAATCAACTCTGGTCCAGTGATAATTTGCTCACCGACTTCGTCCCAATACACAGAGACCTACACTTGCCTTCATACAGAGCCTCGAAGGGGTGCCATACCGATGGCACTATGATGACTGTTGTTGTAGGAGAACTTAATCAACGTCACCGTGTTATCCCAGTTCCCCTTGAAGTCCAGTGCACAGGCTCTCAACATATCCTTCAGGGTCCGAATCATCCTCTCTGACTGACCATCTGTCTGGGGATGAAACGCAATACTCAATCTCAGCTCGGTCCCTATGACCCTCTGATGAGTAGTCTAAAACCTAGAGATGACCTTGGATCGTGATCAGAAACAATACTCACTGGCACACCGTGAAGGCTCACGATATTATTGACATATATAGTCACTAACTTCTCCATGGTCGCCTTAGTGGATACTGGAAGAAAATGCGCAGACTTTGTCAAGCGGTCGACAATCAACCAAATTACATCATTGCTATTTCTTGTCTTAAGGAGCCCTGAAACAAAATCCATCTTGACGTGCTCCCATTTCCACTGCGGTATCTCCAACGGCAACATTAGACCTTCGGGTCTCTAATATTCTGCCTTCACCTGCTATCAGACAATACATCTCTCAACATACTCGGCAATATGTCTCTTCATACCGCTTCACCAATAATGCCTCCTCAGGTCGTCATACATCTTCGTGGAACCTATATGGATCGACATCTTCGAACTATGCGCCTATTTCAATATCTACTTTCTGAGTTCCTCAGTATCTAGCACGCACAGCCTCCACTAAAACTACAGACTTCCATCATCCTGAACTCGGAATCCATCAACCTGTTCAGTCCTCAATCTCTCACGGACATCTCCAAGAGTCAAATCTTCTTTCTGAGCCTTCTTAACTCGATCAATCAGAGTCAGTGTAATAATCAGTGTTGCAAGAAAGTTCGTTGTAGGTCACATTGACCAAACCAGGATAAATCCTCGGTGTTCTTGTCTTGTTTCTTTATTTCTGTTTTCTGCCCATTTTTACTGCAGATTTCACACAACTTCTCACGTTTTGAAAAAATAGCTAAACATTTTCAAAATTTGTGCTTTTTGATGAAGTTATACTTCAGACTGTTATCTTTCATTTGCAACAAGAATCACTTGATTTAAGCAAGAGAAAGTTAGTCTTTCAGTCTTTGCAAGATAACTGCTCCAATCTGGCTACAATCTGACCAGTTTTGAGAAAACTTAAATTCTGTATTATCAAAATTGTTTAAGGTCAGGGACTTTTGAAACAATCATCTACACATCCTAAGGAAAGTTTTGATATAAAGATCAAACTTTTTGGTTGAGTATTTAAAGAGAAACACATTTTGCAAAATCAGCAACATTCTGTCTAATTCTGTCCAGATTGACCATCTGAATCTTTTTATTTGTTTGAAGGGTCAAACGATCTTATTTTTGTCTGATTTTTGGATAGATGCTTGTTAACACATCGAGCATGAATTCTTAAGAACTTTTCATACATTTCATCAAATGTCATGTCACTATCAGAATCACTATCAGATGAAGAACTTACCTCATTTGATACGAAGCATACTTGAGCTTCCTCAGTTTCGGATTCTAAGTCGGATGAGTCACTCCATGTGCTCACCTTCATTGCTCGTTTCCTTTTCCTTGCCTTTGACTCCTTTGTCTTTGTAATTTGTGCTTCCTTGTCCTTGGCCTGTTTGTTATTGTTGTTATTATTATTTTTCTTCGTGGGACAATCATATGAAATATGTCCTTTTTGACCGCAATCTTAACACTTTAATTCTTTATTATACCATTTGTTTGTGTTATTTTTTCTAGGTTGAGAAGAAGAAGAAGAAGAACGTTGTCTATTCCTATTAGGACGTTTGAAAAACTTTCTAAGTTTTCTCGCTATTAATATCAAGTGATCATCTAATTCAGTGTCACTATTACTATCATCATTATTTGTATTTGTTTCAGTTGTTTTGAACACTATTGACTTACTTAATGATTTAGATGACTCGGACTTCCGTTGGTTTAGTTTTACCTCATAGACTTTAAGAGACCCGATCAATTCATCCATCTTAGTGATTGACTTTGTCTCCTCGATTGCAGTCACCTTTGGATCCCATTCAGCAGGAAGGCTTCATAGCACCTTTTAAACCTTTTCATTGTTTGAAAATGACTTCCCTAAAGCTTCAAGGGCATTGAAAATATTATTAATCCTCAAATCCATAGATGTTATGGTATCGTTCGGCAACATTTTGAAAGTCTCTAATTCAGTCATAAGCATGTTTATTTTTGACTCTTTAACACCACTAGTACCTTCATGCTTTAATACAAGTGATATCTGCATGTCGTGTGCGCTTGTGCAATTTGAACCCTATCCTACTTCATACGTTGTAATTCCATTCAAGAGTAATTGCATAGCTTTAGCATTCATTGACATTTTCTTTTTATCTCAGATGTCCATTCACTTTTATATTTTTCTACTTCTTGATGACCCACTAACTTGTACAACTTTCATTGGAATGTACGGCCCATCTTCAACTATAGACCATAAATCGATGTCTATAGCCATTAAGAATAGCCTCATCCTTAGTTTCCAATCAATAAAATTATTGCCATCAAAAAGAGGAGGGCGTTGGGTGGACATACCTTCCAAAGTAAAAAAGAACACAACTTTTAGCCAAATTTTTGACGGGTTCTGATAAAGAACAAAGAAAAAGTAATTGTCATCAAAATAAGGTTCAAATTTTGGAGAGATTGAACAAATAGATACTCACAGAGGGTTTGGAAGGATCAGAGGGCCGGAGTAGGGTGAAGTTATGGGGATCAAAAGAAGGCCAATCTCTAAGAAATCAAACTGATGACGCCGAAGGGAGTAGCGGCAAAATGATGTGCGCGCACTGTGGAGGCGGGAAGAGCAATTTTACGTTTAGTAAAATAAAAGATTTTGTTATCAGAAAATTTCACAATATGGCAAATGATCAGTCTCATACTAAATGCCTTCCGTCATTACCGGCACCACAGCAGTTGTTTGTAATGCGTATTTTCACATAAAAGTTTCTCCATTTAATTTTTTCATGCCATTGTAAATACCTTTGTTTTGAGACTATGCAGGCTACAAAGAATAATTGTTTCTTGGCTTTGTATTGATTGTACGGTGTTGAATCTTGCTTCTTTGAGTGGTGCAGACCTTGCTCTGATACCAATTGTTGGACCGTGTACCTGCAATAAATACCACTAGAGGGGGGTGAATAGTGGTTAGCGGAAATTACACTACCTCAGATTAGAATCCGTTTTTTGAAAAATTCAAAACTAATTGTACACAACTCCAAAAATTATGAAACTTTTCCGAATATAACTTTGATGTGTTAGAAAGCATCTGTCCGAAAATCAGACCAAAAATAAGATCGTTTGGCCCTTCAAACAAATAAAAAGATTCAGACGGTCAATCTGGACAGAAATGGACAGAATGTTGCTGATTTCGCAAAACGTATTTCTCTTTGAATACTCAACCAAAAAGTTTGATCTTTATATAAAAGCACTTCTTAGGATGTGTAGATGATGTTTTTCAAAAGGCCCTAACCTTAAACAATTCCTGATAAATACAGAATTTAAGTTTTCTCAAAACTGGTCAGATTGCAGCCAGATTGGAGCAGTTATCTTGCAAAGACTGAAAGACTAACTTTCCCTTACTCAAATCAAGTGATTCTTGTTCCAAATGAAAGCTACAGTCTGAAGTACAACTCCACCAAAAATCACGAATTTTGAAAATGTTTAGCTATTTTTTCAAAACGTGAAAAGTTGTGTAAAATCTGTAGTAAAAATGGGCAAAAAACAGAAATGAAGAAACAAGACAAGAACACCGAGGATTTATCCTGGTTTGGTCAATGTGACCTACTCCAGTCCCAAGGAACACCTTTTCTTGGATTTCACTATCAAATGAATCATCTTACAACAAGAACCAAGCTTGATCATTGGGTTATACACCAACCCTACTCAAGATCTGGGATAATCACCTTCTAAGCAACACTTAGTTGCAACACCTCTACCACCTATTGATGTAGCCTTATAAGAATGGCTATCAATCTTACAAAGGAAGCTCAAGAGGCTTGTATCACAACAAAATAACAAGAACACCTTTGCTACAAAGAATGGAACAAGAACAACAACAAGAAGAAGATTGATAGCTAGACAATTCAACAAATGCTTGTAAGCTTCAAGCGTGTTTCATCTTCTTCACCATTGCCTCTGTTTATAGTGTGATTTTAGCGTTGGAGATAAGATCTCCAATGTGTCACCGTCTTCATCATCAAATCCAAATGTCTTCTCATCATTGGTTGGTCTTGTACACTTGGCAAAATAAGAAAACATAATTGGTCCACCTTGGCACTTCATGTTGGCCGAAAGTTTCAACTAAAAAATGACTTAGAATTATCTTGAGAATGTGAAGATAATAGCAAGGGATAATACTCCATTATCCCTCAACTTCATGGCACAAGAATAGGCATGTGAATGTTGAAGTTTTCAAACTCAAATTCAGCTCCAAAATTCCATAAAGTAGCCGTTGGTTATCTTTCATATTTTCAAAAATAAACTTTGATTTTCCATAATAAAAATAAGAAAGGATAATACCACCAAAATATCCCCGACTTCAAGCACAACAATAGGACATGTGAAGTCTTCATTTGACTTCAAAAAATCTGATGAGAACACCCATTAACACCAAGTAGCTTTTTGGCTTGAAAATTTCAAAGTTGGCATTTTTTGCCAACTAGCTCCTTTTTGATTTGTCCACTTGTCACCAACTCATAAAATGAAAAATGTATCTCCTCCACCTGCTCATACACGTTTTTGAGCATACAAATATGTGTAGCAACTCAGATTTTTGGAGAAGAAATCAATAGATAATAGTTGACAAGATTATGTCAACGTGTAACACTGAAATTCCCAATATTTCTTCTTATATGTCATGAACATTTCCACACCTTTGACACCTTTAATATCTCTGAATAATGATGATAAATGTGCTCTTACAACATATATAAGAGGTTCTTCAAAAAGAATAGGATGTGACGTCTCAAATCGTCATATATCCACCTATAGTCAATAATATCATCTTATGAGAGAAAGAGATAAAGAATCACCATATTATCTTCAAGTTAATAATAAATCAGCTCCAGAATGAAGATAATAGTATGCTCAAGAGATTCCTTAAGTGAAAATACCAAAAATACCCTTGGAGTGAAATGACCAAAATGCCCCTAGTATATGAAAACTCCATAAATGACCCGGATGGTCAGTAATAATCATGATATCACCTTTGTCATGATAAATAGTATAATAATACATCCTTGAAATATTTTCACCATGTGATGTTCCTACAAAACTCAAAATACCAATTTTGCCTTTTTGGTAAGTTGTAGAAACTTCCAACGCACGTTAGTCATAATATATTTAAAATCATCAGAATCACATAAGATTCACATAATGAGCATGTATAAATCATATACAAATGAAAACAACTATTTTAACACCTTTTAGGAAAATATTTCTAAAAACCCTAAACATTCTGTGAGACGTGGATCGATCCATGTGAGGGGCTGACGTACGTCGATCGATCCACGTGAGTGGCTGACGTACGTCGATCAATCCACGTGAGAGATGGATGTCTCACAGTAAGTTTTTGGTTCTTCTCAGTTCAACATGGATCGATCCACGTGAGGTGATGACGTACTTCGATCGATCCATATGTCTTTTTCTGAGAGATCCACGTCATTTTTCTTCACTTTTTCATCCTTTAATCACCTATAACACCATATGTGATATTTCTAAGAATTCACCACTGAAAATCATGACTTTGAAAATTATCCAAACATATCTCAAAAATAACTCCTACAACTGGTCTTTCAGTTCATTCAGCTCAGCTGGAGCCATCTGCTAGGATGGCCTCGAAATCGGTTATGCGCCGGGTATTAGGCTTATTTCAAACTCAACTTCTCAGACTTGGTGGCAGACCTAGCAGCTCGTCTGGAAACACATCCCTGTATTCATTAACCACCGATATCTTATCGATCCATGGTATCTCCTATTCAGCATCAACTGCATACGCGAGAAAACCCTGACCGCCTTTCTTCAATGCCTTGTACACCTAGACTGCCGTCAGATATATCACCTTGGGTACTTTCTTCAGTTTAAAATTTTCTTGGAAGGTAATCTCCTGCATGTTGTGATCCTTTATGGTCACCTGCTTCTTGCATCAATCAATATTGGCGTGATATTTGACCAATACATCCATCCTGAGAATGACGTCAAAATCGCTCATATATATCGGAATAAGTGTGTCCATGAACTTCTGCTCCTCAATCTCCAACGCACATCCCTTATACTGGTGGTGGGATATGATCACCTGATCATCGACTGGTAGCACTTTACAAGGGGCCTCGAGCCATTCTGAGCAACTTTTTAGGTTCTTAGCGAACCTCTTCGCAATAAGTAAGTGGATCGCGCCACTGTCAAACAAAAAATAAGCTGGTACTTTATTTACAAGAATCGCACCTAACGCAATCAGGGGTTAACTAAGGATATGCAAGTAATAACAAACAATTAAACTTAAAACATTCAAACTGAAAAGTACCAGTCACGACGTCATTCGCCTCTTCGATGTTGATAACTATCATTACGTGGACACAGGCATTGGTCTTTGGACTCCCTCTCTACTAGCCATCTGTCTTCTACGACGGTCCCAGCCTCTGCTTGGTGCATTCCCTGGCGTAATGTCCCATCATCCCATAGTTATAGCAAACATTTGTCTTCTTCTGGCATCCCCTGGGGTGTGTTCGGCAGTAAAGAGGACACTATGGGATCTGATAGACTGCTCTGGTCGGCTGCTGCTGCTGCTGCCGCTGCTACTGGGGTCTAAATATTTGCCCTGCTGACTCCCGTCGCGGCACCTTGATCCATTGCTTGGATCTTCCGCTACTGCTCTCTTCTCTGGGCCTCTTGCCCTTCTCCTCTGCTACTCTCTCTAGATAACCCTCTACTTCTCGATAGACCTCCAACAACTCCTCAAACGTCCTTGCCCTGGCATACACATTCCCGGTATGGATCTGAAAGTTCAACCATGTCCTGAACTTCAACATTTTCCATTTCTCATTGGTCATGGTTGATGGCACAAACTTACCCAATGTATGAAAGAGATCTATGTCTCTGCCACTGGCATACAACCCTGCATCAGTGCCTGAAACTCCGCCATTCTCTTCAGAATCACACTATCCGGAATGTAAAACTTTCTGAATTCCTCTCTGAACTAAGCCCAAGTGACTGGTGGTGGTAGACGTACCTCTACACTGTGCTACCATTTCTCCGCATCTCTTGCCAGAAACGGTACCACAACCTCTACCCTCAAATCTTCTGGTACTTGCAGCAATCGGAGATAATCAGATATCTCCTTAAGCCTGATCTCTGCCTCCTCCGCACATGTGGTCCCTCTGAATGTTAGGGCCCTGGAGTTTTGCACTCCTTATAAAAGAATCTAAGACCCAGTGGCAGCAGTGGCAGAGGCGGTACCTGCTCCTGATTTATCTGTTACTGCTACTGCGCTAGAATATTAGACAGGGTGGTCAAGGCGTCCGTCAAAGCTTGGGGTATAGCCCCCTGATTCTGGTGGTCATCACCACTGTTTCCTCCATTATGTTGGACCGTGCACCTGCAATAAATACCACTAGAGGGAGGGTGAATAGTGGTTAGCGAAAATTACACTACTACCCTTTAAAAAATCCCCTTTGAAACAGAATCTGAGACTACCTCAGATTCAGAACTCGTTCTTGAAAAATTCAAAAATTTTTGTACACAACTCCAAAAAGTATGAAAATTTTCAAAACTTAATTTCAACATGTTAACAAGACTTGGTCCAAAAATCAGACAAAAATAAGATTGTTTGACCTTTCAAACAAATAAAAAGATTCAGATGGTCAATCTGAAAAGAACTGGAGAGAAAGTTGCTGAAATTGAACATCATGTTTCTCTTTGAATACTCAACCAAAAAGGTTGAACTTTATGTCAAAGCACTCCTTAGGATGTCTAGTTTATGATTCCAAAAGGCTCTGACCTTGAAAAATACTTGGTTAAAACATAATTCAAGTTGTCTCAAAACTGGTCAGATTGCAGCCAGATTGGAGCAGTTATCTTGCGCAGACTGAAAGGCTAACTTTCCCTTGCTCAAATCAAGTGATTCTTTTTGAAAATGAAAGCTAACAATCTGAAGTATAACTCCACCAAAAATGACGAATTTGGAAAGTGTTTAGCTATTTTTTTAAAACATGAGAAGTTTTGTGAAAACAACAGTGAAAACGGGCATAAAACAGAAAGGTAGAAACAAGACAAGAACACCGAGAATTTATCTTGGTTCTGTCAATGTGACCTACTCCACTCCCAAAGAACACCTTTCCTTGGATTTCACTATGGTATGATACAACTTACAACAAGACCCAAGCTTGATCCTTGGGTTATACACCAACCCTATTCAAGACTTGGAAGGACACCTTCTATGCAACACTTATTTGCAACACCTCTACCACCTATTGATGTAGCCTTATAGAATTGGCTAATCAATCTTACAAATGAAGCTCAAGAGGCTTTTAGCTCTCCAACAAATACAACAAGAACACCTTGGCTGCAATGAATGGAACAAGAATGACAAGAAGAAGATAGCTAGACAAATCAACTAATGCTTTCAAGTGAGCTTTCAAGTGTATTCTTCTCCTTCACCTTTACCTCCTATTTATAGTGTGAAATGAGCCTTGAAGATAATACCTCCAATGTGTCACCATATTCATCATCAATGCTTAAGTGTCTTCACATCATTGGTTGGTCTTGTACACTTGGTGACATAAAGCAAAATGATTGGTCCACCTTGGCAATATCATGTTGGCCGAATTTTCCACCTTGGCATGTCTTGATTATCCTTTGCAAAATGAAGATAATAAGAGAGGATAATACCACCAAAATACCCTCAACTTCTTGCAAAAGAATAGGGTATAAAATGAATAACATATCATATCCATCTGCTAATACACTTTTTTGAGAATATATATATATATGTACATCAACTCAGATTTTTGAAGAAGAAATCCACAAATAATAGTTGACAAAATTATGTCAACATGTAACACCAAAATACCCATAATTTCTTGTTGTATGTTGTGATCATTTCAACACCTTTAACAAGTTTGAACTCTCTGTAAAATTATGAATAATAACCTCCAAAAACATATAAAATAAGGTCTTCAAGAAAAAGATAGAATGTGACATCACAACCCGTCACATGTCCCGCTACAGTCAATAATATCAACATTTAAGAGAATAAGATAAAGAACCACCATATAGTCTTCAAGATAACCATAAATCAACTCCTGAATGAAGACAGGAATATACTCAAGAGATTCCTTGAGTGAAAATACCAAAAACACCCTCAGGAGTAAAATGACCAAAATGCCCCTGTTATGTGAAAATTCCAGAAATGACCCGGATGATCAGAAATAATCATAATATCATCTTTTTCATGATAAATAACATAAGAATACATCCTTGGAATATTTTCACCATATCATGTTCCTACAAAACTTAAAATACCAATTTTACCCTTTTTGGTAAATTGTAGAAACTTCCAAGGTACATTAGTCACAAGATATTTGTAATCATCAAAATCACATAATAATCTCATAATGAACATATATAAAACATGTACAAATAGAAACAGTTACTCTATCACATTTTAGAAAAATATTTCTAAAAACCCTAGACATCGATCGATCGAAGTGCCTTAGCTTCAGAGATCGATGTCGATGTCTCACAGAAAGATTCAGAGTTTGTCTCTGACCTACATCAATCGATCGAAGTAAGGGTTCGATGTAAATCGATCGATCGATGTGTCTCAGGCTTAGAGATCGATGTCTCACAGTAAGGTCCAGAACTTTCACTGCCTTACATAGATCGATCGATGAACAACCTGAGAGATCATTGTCAACTTTTTCAAATTTTAATCATATACAACGCCATGTGACATTTTTATGCATTCACCACTTAAAAATCATGACTTTGAAATTTATCCAAACATATTTGTCAACACATTACCCTCAGACTCACGTCTTGGCGGTATTTTTACTGAATTTTACAACAGTTTAAACACTTAGTTAATTTAGCGTAAGTTGATGGGTATTTTGGAAAATTTGATCATTTACGGGGTTCATGCAAAAGTTAGGGGTAAAATGGTAATTAAATAAATAAAGAAAAATAGTGGCGCTCACACTCCTTAACCCGATCACAACTTACGTCTAAGATCATCCCTTAAGTCTACTTTGTTTATTAGGAGTAAAATCGTCATTTACGAAAAAGGTCATAGCTTATGTCTAAGTGAGCTAGTGAATCCTGCGTTTACGAGGCGGATCTGGAGCCTCGGCTCTTTTACTACATGTAGCGCCCCATCCCAAACTCTAGATCAGAAATAATGCACCCGTCGTAGTCTATTACGAGAACTGGAAGGCATTGATATAAATTTCTTACATGTCATCGGTTGACGCAAAAATCAATACATGAAAACAACATAGAATTTAAAACTTATTAATTAAAAAAAATCCCATTTCAGAAATAAATAAAGTGTAGGGCTGATGAGGCCTAAATAACGTCAATGTCTTAACGTCTAACCACATTCATAAGTCTCAAGCATAAATAATACCAAAATGAATCCTCAAGTCACCCTAGACACTTCAAAGATACTGTCATTGCCTAAATCTCCCAACGTGCAACCTCATCCCCGTTCTCAATAAACATCAAATCATACTCTGGCTTGTCTGCGGAAGGGAAAATAAAAAAGAGTGAGTGATAGGGCGTCACTCAGTAAGTACCCGCCTATACTTAGAACAACAAAACATATACATAAGGAATACATGAATAAAATAACAAATGGACAATAATAAAAGACATACCCGGTACTTGTTCGCAAATAATTAATATCAAGCCTAAGAAATAAAACGTCAATGCAATCCAAGTAAGTTGGCAAACCAAACATCTCCATCCATTCTCTCGTGATGCATGCTTACTTGAAATCCTGACACGGAACAACGTCAAACCATGCAATATAAGATGCACCTTTCTCAAAACGTGCTATGTTATGCATGACCTAGGTCCTAACTGGGTGCTTGAGGCCTATATCCACAGTACCCCATCTGGTTGTGTTACATCCCGCATTTTTGGGCAGGTGGAAAAGGATTTAAGACAATAGAAAATAAAACGAAGGTGCGATGTCGGTAAAATTTCGGTGGAGTTAAATTTTTTGAATCGGGAATTAAGAGGACACCGATAGTAGATATCGAGGTTAAAAATGCTCAAAAAAATAATCAAACAATAAGATAACAGAGATATCGATATACGATGAAATTAGGTAACGAATATTTTCGAACATATGATAGGGTTTAAATAAACTAGTAGGTAGCAACTTAAGTCGGTAGATGCAAATTAAATCCAATAAAAGGCATAACACAAAAAATTAGAACCACGTAAATAAAAGAAAAAGAAAGAAGACTTCATTACATAACTTGGAAAAGAAAAAAAGAAAAATAAAAATATATATATATATATAATTTTTTTTTTTGCATCTGATAATATTAAGGTCATCCAAAATACAGTTCGGATGCATAAGCAACGGTCGTTGCAATGCATGGTCATGTCTGGACTAGACCAGCTTCACAGAACAAAGATGGAATTCCAAACTTGAGAAGGGGGGAAGGGAGAAAGAGCGTAATCAATCTCTTCGCATTGTATAGCCCACTGCTTTCATGATGTTCCAACCTTTTGAACGAAGATGATATGATAATCTTTGACAAATTGTACAAGCAGTCTGCAAGAATGCTATGCGAAGACCATGACTGGTTTTTGTCGCACCAATCATCTCTATTTTGTAATGTAACTGCGACTATTAGATGAGATGGCAATTAAACTTGTCCCAATTGCCAGAATGATCACCACTACAGCCAAGGCCCTCTCGCGGTTTGTAGATATGTGTTGTGCATCTCTAAGAATTATTGAGCTTGGGAATATGAACATGAGACACACCACAGTGGTGGTTCCCATGAATTGGAAGAAGTACCAGATATCTGGAATTGCCACAGCAGCCACATATATAAATGCTAGTAGGATGCACGTAAGAGATAAGGATCGTTTAGAATCTGCGGCCGGCACAGATCTCTTGGGGAAGAGAAGTTCATCCATATTAGCTCTTAAGGAGAAGTTCATGACAGGAAAAACAAGCATCAGATGGATAGCATAACTCAGACGAACAACATCGTTAAGTAACGTTCCAGTCACCGACTTTGATGCATGATCAAAGTTGATAAGCATGTCGGACATAATTGAGTCACCAAATAGCAGATAGCCAAAAAAGCCAACAGCGAAGTAGATGATGACAGAAAGTATTAGAGAAAGCCTCACGGCCATTGTCATTTCAGAAGGTTTTCCAAGCTCTGCTCTGATAGGATGTACATTGACATGGCATCCGAAGGCAGTAGCAATGACTGGAATAGTAGTGAATAGGTCAATGAAGGAGATACCATGAGAAATGTCTGGTACAAGCCTTATCTTCTCTGTTTTGCCTTCCCACATGGCTTTTATTGCAACGGCTGAGCATATCAGGACAAACAAAACAGCAAGTAGAATAGACAACGCTGAGGCATGCCGTAATGAGTCTATTCGCCTCAGAACAAGCAACGGAAGCATAACAAAGAGAACAATAAAAAATAGTGCATATGCACGAGAGTTCCACCAGTGGACACCAAACCACTCCTGAAGAACACCCAAATGAACTGATCCATCAGCCTGATTTCCTGAGAGGACATCTCCTATTATGATCAAATAAATAATCAAGGCACCAAGTTGGTAAGAACAACACAAACTTGAAGCGCAACAGCTCCAGGCTTTCCAAATGACTCAGCTATGAGAGCACCGTAAGAATTCAACTGACCAGAATGCCGCGTGTACTTGAGAAGAAATTCCACCGTCACATCCACGAAGAAAGCAACAATCAAAATCACCGCGAAGCTAGGAATTACACCCATGACTTTGAAAGTTGCCGGAATAGACATAATTCCGGCGCCAATCATGCTGGTTGAAATGTTGAAAACTGCGCTGGAAATTGATGCTCCTTCGACATCGTTCTTTTCATCGGCGGCGGATGATCGAGCTTCCGGCAATAGCGGAGCAGTGGATATATATATATATATATATATATATATATATATATATATATATATATACACACACATATATATATACACACATATATATATACACACATATATATATACACACATATATATATACACACACACATATACATAAACATGTACATATATATTCATTATATATGGCGTCATTTAGGGTAGGAAAAGGAAGAAGAAGTTGAGCTTAGATAAATACCCCAACAAAATTCCAAATGTACAAAATTGTGTAGAAATTCAATGATACCATTTTGTTCCTAGCCACTCCCACTACTCCAAAATTTCGGCCATTATACCCCTTTGGATAGAAGACAAATTTTGTCTTCTTCAACCAATTATACATCATTTTCTTATGCTCAAAAACTTAAACCATCTTACACACTTCTTACACCTTTACTTAGGACCCCAACAAATCACCAACTACTCCCTCTTACACCCTTTACCCGGCCACATACAAGAAAGGAGAAAAGAATTTCTCCCAACACTTAGCTTCTTACACTGTTGGACCGTGCACCTACAATGAACACCACTATAAGGGGGAGGGTGAATAGTGGTTAGCGGAAATTACACTACTACACTTGATTAAATTTTCCTTTGGAAACAGAATCTGAGGCCACTTCAGATTCAGATCCCATTTTAAAAAATTCAAATCTCCTTGTAAACAACTCCAAAAATTATGAAAATTTCCAGAATAACACTTCAATGTCTTAACAAGACTCTGTCCAAAGCTCAGATAAAAATAAGAACGTTTGACCCTTCAAACAAATAAAACGATTCAGATGATCAATCTGGATAGAATTGGATAGAATGTTGCTGAAATTAGAAAACATGTTTCTCTTTGAATACTTAACCGAAAAGGTTGATCTTTATGTAAAAACCCTCCTTGGGATGTCTAGTTTATATTCCAAAAGGTCCTAACCTTAAACAATTCTTGAATAAGACAGAATTCAAGTTATCTCAAAACTAGTCAGATTGGAGCAGTTATCTTGCAACGACTTAAAGACTATTTTTTCCCTGTTTAAATCAAGTGATTCTTGTTCCGAATGAAAGCTATTAGTCTTAAGTTTAACTCCACCAAAATAACGATTTTTGGAAGTGTTTATCTATTTTTTCAAAACGTGAGAAGTTGTGTGAAAGCTGCAGTGAAAACGGGTAGAAAACAGAAATGTAGAAACAAGATAAGAACACCGAGAATTTATACTGGTTCGGTCAATGTAACCTACTCCAGTCCGAAGGAACACCTTTCCTTGGATTTCACTATGGTATGAACCAAATTACAACTAGAACCAAGCTAGATCCTTGGGTTAAACACCAACCCTATTCAAGACTAGGATGAACACCTTCTATGCAACACTTAGTTGTAACACCTCTACCACCTATTGATGTAGCCTTATAGAATTGGTTAATCAATCTCACAAATGAAGCTCAAGAGGCCTGTAGCTCTCCAACAAATACAACAAGTACACCTTCACTACAAAAAATGGAACAAGAATGAAAAGAAGAAGATAGCTAGACAAATCAACTATTGCTTTCAAGTGAATTTCAAGTGCGTTCTTCTTCTTCACCATTGCCTCCTATTTATAGTGTGAGTTAAGCCTTTTAGATATGAATTCCAATGTGTCACTATCTTCATCATCAATGCATAAGTGTCTTCACATCATTGATTGGCCACACAATCATCTTGCACACATGGCAAAATGAAGCAACATAATTGGTCCACCTTGGAAAATGTAATGGCCGTATTTTTCACCCTTGAAATAGTAAATAAAATGTGAAGATAAAGTAGTAGGATAATAGCCATAACAACTCCAATATCCCCTCAACTCCTTGGCAAGATAATAGGCATGTGGGAGTTGAAACATTCAAACAAAATCAGCTCCAAAAGTAGTCATACTAGCCGTTTTCTTCAAGTTTGAAAATTCCAAGTTGGCAATTTTGCCAACTAGCTTCTTCTTGGTTGGTCCACTTGTCACCAAGCTATAAAATGAATAACACATCATCTCCAACTGAATATAAATGTTTTTCAACACATATATATGTATATCAACTCAGATTTTTGAAGAAGAAATCTATAAATAATAGTTGACAAAGATTATGTCAACTTGTAACACAAAAATTCCTATATTTAATCTTGTATGTTGTGATCATTTCCACACCTTTAACATATTCAAGTTCACTGAAATATGATGATAAATATACTCCAATAACATATAGAAGAGAGTCTTCAAGAAAGAAATAGAATGTGACATCACAACTCGTCACATATCCCGCTACCATCGATAATATCATCATTTGAGAAAAATAATATAAAACCACCATATAATCTTCAAGATAATCATAACTCAACTCCAGAATGAAGATAAGAATATACTCAAGAGATTCTTTGAGTGAAAATACCAAAAATACCCTCAGGGTAAAATGATCAAAATGCCACCATTGAAAGAAAACTCCAGAAATGACCCCAAATGGTAAGAAATAGATATAATAATATCTTTGTCATAATAAATAAGATGAAAATAAGTCCTTAAAATACTTCCACCATATCATGTTTCTACAAAACTAAAAGTACCAATTTTGCCCTTTTTGGTAAGTTGTAGAAACTTCCAAGGCACATTATTGACAAAACACTATTATTATCGTAAAAAACAAGTAATAAAATCACAACATACATATATGAAACATATGTAAATAAAAAAATCATTTTATCACTTCTTAGAAAAATTTCTCCAAATACGCTGGACATCAATCGATATATATCACAATTTTAGAGACTGATGTATTCATCGATCAATCGATGTACCTCTGGTTGGGAGATCTATGTCTCACAGTAAGTTTGAGTTTTGATTCTATGTGACATCGATTGTAGCACCCCGTACTCGGCTACCCCTCGTACGGTGCACCCGCCGTACCTTCCCTTTCGGAAAAGTACAAAGCGTCGATACTTAACTCGTAAAACCCATGGATAAACATGGATTACAAAGTCACGAATCTTAACAGGTAGATAAAAATACGGCAAAATTTGAACCTTAATCCGAAAGCGTCAAATCGTGAATACATAGCAAAATTATACAAACTGAACAGGTAGCAAACTACTCCGCAAATTATACAAACATTATCCGAAGAGAATCCGAAATAGCTAAGTCCCAAAATGTCCCAAAGGCTCATCAAAAGCTCCCATCATCATTCTCTTAACGGCAATTTCAATAACCTACGGGTATGGCATCCTGGGCTCATCATCAATCCACTCGACTTCATTACCTAGCTCTGGTGGGGGGGAAAATAAATGGGTGAGCGACAGAGTCGCCAGCAAGTATACAATAACACCGTACAATAAAGAGAAAAACGGCATACAAGAATCAATCCCCAATTCCTTAAGTTAGAACATACCTGCCATTACCTTTCCGCAGCATCGTACTTAAGTCATATCAATACTTAGCTAAGATCTAAGTGTCATCACTTAGTTAGATTCTACATGCTATATCCAAACCTTACTTCTATGAAAAGGTATCATGCGTAATGCGTATGAAAATGTGAATGCGATGCAAATGCAACGGAAAACATTCTTTCTTTCATTAGACATGCTCATAAAAATACTTGAACTTTCTTTCTTTCTTTAAATCATGCTCATCATAAAACAAGAGAGTGTGTCAGCCTATTATACCGGGCATGACTCGGTTCTTATAATATGATCACCTTCAGGTCTATTATACCGGACCTGGCTCGGTTCTTACACTCTTCAGACCTATTATACCGGGCCTGGATCGGTTCTTATATTCTTCAGACCTATTATACCGGGCCTGGATCGGTTCTTATAATCGTGATCATCTTCAGGCCTATTATACCGGGCCTGGATCGGTTCTTATAATTCTTTAGATCAATTAACCCCGGATCTGTGGCGGGTTAAGCTGGCCAGAAGGGATGGAATTCTTTCAAAACAGAAACTTTATATAAAACATCGATAAAATCATGAGCATGGAACATATGAGCATGTCAATGCAAGTGCATGGGATGCAACATGGTAAAATGCACTTATAACATCATAAACAACTTTCTTCATGGGCTGGAAAACGAACCAGCAGCATGTCCTGTATTGACCGGCCTTAAAATCAACCTTTTTAGCCTATTTTCCAGAAACTAAAAATATGGACATGTACCACATGATCTTAACTACATTCTGTACAAATTTCATATGATTTCGACAAGCGTAGATACCTCAATAAAAATAATTCCCAGCAAGGGTACAACAGAAATTCTGCTGCACTCTCAACTCCATTTCTTACCTTGTCTCCATCCATAAACTCATTATGGGGCTCACTTAGCACCTGGAAATCTTTACTATTTCCTTTTGAACAATATTCAAATGCCCATTCACCAAAACAGGTTAAAATAAATACGATACAATTCATACAAGCACAAAGGGTCAATCTGTCCTGTTTTCCAGAATGTTACACCGACTTTCCTTCAATGGTTTACCATCAAGATCAGTAGGTAAAATCAATTTATTTACATGGATATTTAGCTCTATGTCTTAAGTACTTCCTGTAAAAATTTCAGGTCAATCCAAGATGTTTAAGGTACTTAAATAATTTTTCTCCCTAAGGTGCTAATACTAAAAATTCATTTCTGGCCAATCCACAAAGGATTTTCCAGAAATTCCAACGCCACAATAAACTAGACATAATAAGCTACGACCATACCAAAAATAAGCTCAATCCAATGCTTAGAAGGTCCTTAACTAAGTCCATCAATTTGACATAAAATCTGTCCAGAATTCTGTTTCAGCCAACATGCATAGAAATATCCTTTCCTTCCTAATTTTGTTCTTTAGCCTATAATCCAAGTTAATGGTCATTCAATATACATGATAAGGCTTCCTATACTAATTCAAGTCTCTTTTAGCATGCAAAAATCGTTCACATGGGCTGCTCATTCTTCCAAACAAAACAGTCCCCTATTCCAACAATTTCAAAATATAAGAAAAAGGTAACAACTTAGGCATATTTTCACTAAAGTCATATCTTAGGCTTCTAGACATTCAAGTATGCACATAATCACATATATTGTAAGGGGTTAAGTATACTTGCCTCTTCAAGCTAAAGCTCTTGCCTTGCTTGGTATGAGTGAGATGTGATGAAATCCTTCACCTTCTTCACCTTAAGCATACGGTTTTAAGGAAATGAAATGAAAAGGTAGTCTTTAATTCAATAGAGGAACTAGGTTATCTTTAAGGCTAGAGCATCTTACCAAAATGAGCTTGGAATGGAGGTTCAAGCACCTCAATGTAACACCCACCTAGAAAAGTTGAAGGCTTTCACCTATTCAACCATGAAAACCCACGGTTTTGGCATGGAGAAGGAGAGTTCATGTGAGCTTCATTCTTTACCAAAATGAGAATTTTCTTAAGGGAACTTGGAATAAGACTTACCTAGATGTCTTCTTGAGTCTTGAAGTTGAAGTTAAACTCCCATCCTTCAAGATGTTGGGGGCGAACCTTTGGTGAGGGGAATGGAAATTGTCTACGGTTTTGCTCTTGCATGATGAGAAGATAGATGTTTCTAGAATGGTTTGATTTAAACATGTTAGAGACTTAGGAGAGGGGGGACGGTTTTGGAGGGATTTTTGTGAGGGTTAGGGCTTTCTTGAGTGTTAATCAAGGTTAAGTTAGTATAAACCTTGGTTACTTTATTCAAACTATAGTTACTCTTTGTGATAACCCAAGTTACTTTATTAAATCATGGTTACATTAACCTTGGTTTAGAGAAAGTAACCATGGTAGGATTTAAAATCCCTCCATGTCTAGACATTAGGGTTGAGGGCGGTTTTGGTTGCGGTCTTTATGACCTCAACCATACTACTTCCTTCTTAATGAGGTTGTCTCAAACTTGTTCCTTAAATGCATGTCTATTTTATTTTCTATTTTTTCTTTGCATAATAACTTCTTGTTATAATGATGTAGTAGACATTAAGTAATCATTTTAGCTAATAAAATTGGCTAGAGAATCTAGAATTTCCCATGTATAGGCCGAAATTTTGGGGCTCTTAGGCATCTTGATATTCCTTGTAATTTTAATCAGTATACCATATTGTTGCCTATATTTTATTGTATTCCAGAGATAGTATATGTATCTATACAAATAAGTACACGCCTAGGTGTACCATGTGTTATACCTTCCCTACATATATCATATATACGCACATACATATATATATTGGTATGGTTTATATCACTCTATATTTCATGGACTATCTCAAGAGTATTTAAGTAAAAGAGTTACGTGGACTGAAGTAACACGCTCTAAAGAAATTGTCGCTTTCATTCATCTCTATTCATAGTTTTACGTACCTAATTGTTGGGGTACAACATCCTTCCCTCCTTCAATAAAGTTTCGTCCTCGAAACTTATGAATTGTCAAAGAGATATGGGTACTTTTGCTTCATGTCTCCCTCTAACTCCCAAGTGGCCTCATCAACTGAATGGTTCTTCCATTGCACCTTGACCATAGGAATAGACTTATTCCTTAATGCTTTCACTTCCCTATCAATTATCCTTCTCGGGTTCCTCAACATATGATATATCAGCTTCAATCCTCAAAGGTTGTTCATCCATAATATGGCTCGAATCATGCACATACTTACGCAATTGAGATATATGAAACACATTGTGTAATTGAGACAACGATGGTGGTAGTGCAAGTCTATAGCAACTTCTCCAATCTTTTCCAAGATCTCAAATGGTCCAATGAATCTAGGACTAAGTTTCCCTTTAATTCCGAACCGCTTTACTCCTTTCGATGGGGGATACCTTCAAGAATACTTTATCTCCTACTTGAAACTCAAGTGGTCGACGCCTCACATCGGCCCATGCCTTGCTTCTATCCTGAGCAGCCTTCAATCTTTGTCTCACAATCATAACCTTTTCCTTGGTTTGCTCCACTAAGTCAGGTCCTGTGAAAATTTATCTCCAATCTCATCCCAATACAATGGCGATCGACATTTCTTCCATAAAGAGCTTCATAAGGAGCCATTCCAATAGATCTATGGTAGCTGTTATTGTATGAAAACTCAACCAACTTTAAACTCTTATCCCAGCTACCTCCAAATCCAACACACAAGCACGCAACACTGTCCTCCAACTGTTGAATTGTTCTCTCTGATTGACCGTCAGTCTGGGGATGAAAAGCTAAACTCATGCGAACTTCCGTACCCATCGCTTTCTGAAATGCCGTCCAAACCTTGATGTGAAGCGGGGGTCTCGGTCACAAATTATGCTCATAGGAACTCCATGCAAACATACAATCTGATCAACATACATGAAGCCAACTTTTCCATGGGTGCTTTAATCGACATTGCCATGAAATGCGCACTCTTCGTCAGACGATCGACAATAACCCAAATAGTGTCATATCCACTTCTTGTCTTAGGTAAATCGGTCACAAAATCCATAGCGATGTGATCCCACTTCCACTCAGGCACCTCAAGTGGTTGCAATAATCCAGCTGGCCTCTGATGTTCTGCTTTGACTTTCTGACATACAAGACATTTCTCGACAAACTCGGCTATCTGATTTTTCATTCCTGGCCACCAAAACTTTTTCTTCAAGTCATGATACATCTTATTTTCTCCTGGGTGAATAGACAAGCGTGAATTATGGGATTCCTGAAACACTTCACTCTTTATCGCATCATCATTAGGCACACACAATCGACCTCTAAACCACAAACTGCGTCACTACGGACTTCAAAATCGTCAGATGGCTTCTCCTTCAGCTTGCTCTTAACTTTCATCAATGCATCATCCTTAACTTGAGTCTCCTTAATCCTATCGATCAAGAAGGAACCACTACTAATTTTGCAAGCACGTCGAAATTGAATTTACTTCTTCCAGACCAAACTCTTCCATATCACGCTGTAAAGGTGGTTGACGGGGGTGACTCGTCTTACGACTCAAAGCGTCGGCAACTCTATTAGCTTTTACCTGGATGGTACTGAATAGAGATGTCATAATCCTTGATCAACTCAAGCCACTCGCCTTTGGCGCATATTCAGCTCCTTTTGAGTGAGAGGTATTTCAAACTCTTATGATCCGTGAAGATCTCACACTTCTCTCCATACAGATAATGACGCCAAATCTTTAGAGCAAATACAACTGCTGCAAGCTCAAGGTCATGTACTGGATAATTCTGCTCAAACGGCTTAAGCTGGCGAGACGCATACGCAATCACACGCCCATTCTGCATAAGAACACAACCCAGTCCATTCTTGGAGCATCACTATAGATCACAAACTGTTCTCCTGAAATGGGTTGAGCCAAAACCGGTGCAGACGTCAACCTTGCTTTCAGCTCAGAAAAGCTACTTTCACAATCCTCATTCCATACAAATTTTGTCTTCTTCTGAGTCAATCTAGTGAGTGGCATAGCTATCCTTGAAAATCCTTCAACAAACTTGCGGTAGTAACCGGCCAGTCCGAGAAAACTCCTTACTTCAGTGACATTGGTCGGTCTCGGCCACTCAGTAATTGCCTCAATCTTTCGGGGATCAACCGAAATCCCATTTTCAGTAATAATATGGCCCAGAAATGACACACTATGCAACCAAAACTCACATTTACTAAATTTCGCATAGAGTTGATGCTTCCTTAGAATACCAAGTATTGTCCTCAGAGATGAGCTGTATGAGTTTCCTCATCAGGCGAAATAAATCAGGATATCGTCAATAAAGACTACCACATACTTATCCAATTGGTCCCGAAACACCCGATTCATAAGATCCATAAACGCTGCAGGGGCGTTGGTCAGTCAAAAGGCATCACGAGAAATTCATAATGCCCATATCTCGTCCTGAATGCGGTCTTAGGAATATCCTCAGCTCTATCTTCAATTGAAAATATCCAGATCTTAGGTCCACTTTGCTAAACACCCGAGCTCCCTGCATTAGGATACTTTAGATATTATTCATGATTATTATATTGAAATAAGACTTGGTAATGACTGACCCGAAGCTGGTCGAACAGATCGTCGATCCGAGGGCAACGGATACTTATTCTTTACGGTGATCTTGTTGAGTTCTCGATAATCGATACACAAGTCGCATACCTCCATCCTTCTTCTTTACAAATAAAACTGGGGCACCCCATGGCGACACACTTGGACGAATCAACTTCTTTTCCAATAACTCGTGTAATTGCTCTTTTAGTTCCTTCAGCTCAGCGGGTGCCATGCGGTAAGGAGCTTTAGAAATGGGCTCAGCTCCGGGGATGAGATTTATCTCAAAGGAAATTCTCGATCAGGGGGAAGTCCTGGTAGTTCCTCTGGAAAGACATCAAGAAACTCTTGAACTACTGGAACTTGCGAAATGTCCACTGTTGCCTGCTCGACACTAAGAGCATAAACAAGATAGCCTTGACATCCCTTTCGCAACGCTCTACGTGCACGTACTGTATTCACAAAAATATTCTTTGACTTCTTCAACTTGGGACCTCCTTGAAATGATACTTCCTCTTGCTCCGGGGCTCTGAAATTGACTTTCTTCTGATTGCAGTCAATATGGGCATGGTTCTTAGACAACCAGTCCATACCAAGAATAATGTCAAAGTCACTCATAGCAATCGGGATCAGATCAGCCGCGAACCGATTGTCATCGAGCTCGAGCCGCGCAATTCTTATACAGATAATGAGACGTAAGCACCTGACCACCAGCGGCTTGGATTCGATAGGGTGATTTCAAGCCGGATGAGATATGGTCTAATCCCTTTGCAAATTTCTTAGATATAAAGGAGTGGTTGGCGCCACTATCAAACAACACATTTGCGGGCATACAACATACAAGAGTAGCGCCTGAATCATATAAAGTTTTAACTACGCAGCAATATAATATTTATCCAACTTAGTATTGCATAATTTTAAATCATACCAGCCACGACGTCTCCAGCTTCCTCAACTGCAGCATCAGTCATTACATGCACACGCGCATTCGGGCGCTGACGTTGGTTCCTCTGCTGCTGACCACCACGCTCACGGACAATCTCTCAGAATATGCCCAGTCTTTCCACATCCAACACAAGCAGCTCCCTTATCAGGACAATCCCTAATCATATGACCAGTCTTGCCGCAACCAAAGCACTTACCAGCTTGTACATAGCACTCGCCCAAATGATTCTTCTGACAATGGGGACACATGGGAATGGCCTGCTGCTGCTGTCCTTGATTTCCTTGATTATTTCTTTGATTATTCTGATTCTGCCCACGGCGCTGTCCACGATTCTGATTTCCTCTTTGGTTTCTGATTCTGCTGTCTACCTGCCTCCCATGAAAATTCTGTCTAGTCATTTTCCTTGCTCCTTTATCACCAGAAGTGTCCCCTTCCTCTTTTCTGGCCCATCGTCGCATCGCGACGAATGATATCCTTCTCGATTCGATAACATGCGTCAACAAGTGCCTCAAAATCAGCAGAGATAACATTTACCAACCAAGTTCGAATCCTTGGGTTCAGCCCACTCTCAAACTTCACCATCTTAGATTCCTCATCATTCATCGTAGCCGGAGAAAATCTACCCAAAGCCAGAAACTTGCTCACATATTCAGACACAGTCATACCAGGTTCTTGCTTCAACATTTCAAAATCATGCCTCTTTTGCATCTTTACTGACGGGGGAAAATAAAACTTGTTGAACTCTTGGATGAATCTCTCCCATGGAATAGGTTGGGGCAAAGGTTGCAGCTTAGCCTTCCACCACTGGTTCGCCTCACCAAGGAGGAAAGGCCTCACAGCTTGGGTTTTGATATTGTCAGGGGCTCCATTCAGTTCAAAACAGTTCTCCACTTCATCTAGCCATTTTTCAGCCATATCGGGGTCAGACTTGCCTTCAAAAGGCGGCACATTCGCTCGCTTGAGCTTCTCAAAGTAGTACTGCACATCTCTTATCGGTTCATAAGGAGGAGGAGGGGCAACTTGCTGAATCATTCCCTGGCCAATCTGAGTTACGGTCTGACAGAATGCTTGGAAATCCAGAATAACAAGTGGTACTTGCGGAAGAGGGTTTCCTTGAGCTGGTGGGGGATTTTCATTCTGCGGTGGAGGAGGAGGCGGTGGATTCTGATTCTGAGGAGGAGGTGGAGGGACTTGATCTTGAGGTTGTGGAGGGTTTGGTTCGGGTGCATGGGCAGCATCTCTGCGAGGTCTACCACGAGTCCGAACCATCTGTATACGGAGCAGAAAGGTATATTTATGTATATATAGATCGAGATGACTGACTGAATTTAGACATGCTTGGAAAAGGAATTTAAAGCAGGAAAAAGAGTCAATACGCGACATATCGGCTAACAGGTTGACCAAGGGACCCTATTCCCAATCTAAGTTGTCTAAGCTAAGGCTATCTCTCTTCTAAGATCATGACTTAAGTCTAACATCAATTCTTAGTTTTCTAAGATCATAACTTATTTTCTACGTTCTGCCCGAATCTAGAGCCTGGGCTCTGATACCACCTGTAGCGCCCCGTACTCGTCTACCCTCGTACGGTGCACCCGCCGTACCTTCCCTTTCGGAAAAGTACAAAGCGTCGATACTTAACTCGTAAAACCCATGGATAAACATGGATTACAAAGTCACGAATCTTAACAGATAGATAAAAATACGGCAGAATTTGAACCTTAATCCGAAAGCGTCAAATCGTGAATACATAGCAAAATTATACAAATTGAACAGGTAGCAAACTACTCCGCAAAATTATACAAACATTATCCGAAGAGAATCCGAAATAGCTAAGTCCCAAAATGTCCCAAAGGCTCATCAAAAGCTCCCATCATCATTCTCTTAACGGCAATTTCAATAACCTATGGGTATGGCATCCTTGGGCTCATCATCAATCCACTCGACTTCATTACCTGGCTCTGGGGGGGGAAAATAAATGGGTGAGCGACAGAGTCGCCTGCAAGTATACAATAACACCGTACAATAAAGAGAAAACGGCATACAAGAATCAAACCCCAATTCCTTAAGTTAGAACATACCTGCCATTACCTTTCCGCAGCATCGTACTTAAAGTCATATCAATACTTAGCTAAGATCTAAGTGTCATCACTTAGTTAGATTCTACATGCTATAGCCAAACCTTACTTCTATGAAAAGGTATCATGCGTAATGCGTATGAAAATGTGAATGCGATGCAAATGCAACGGAAAACATTCTTTCTTTCATTTAGACATGCTCATAAAATACTTGAACTTTCTTTCTTTCTTTTAAATCCTGCTCATCATAAACAAGAGAGTGTGTCAGCCTATTATACCGGGCATGACTCGGTTCTTATAATTATGATCACCTTCAGGTCTATTATACCGGACCTGGCTCGGTTCTTACACTCTTCAGACCTATTATACCGGGCCTGGATCGGTTCTTATAATCTTCAGACCTATTATACCGGGCCTGGATCGGTTCTTATAATCGTGATCATCTTCAGGCCTATTATACCGGGCCTGGATCGGTTCTTATAATTCTTTAGATCAATTAACCCCGGATCTGTGGCGGGTTAAGCTGGCCAGAAGGGATGGAATTCTTTCAAAACAGAAACTTTATATAAAACATCGATAAAATCATGAGCATGGAACATATGAGCATGTCAATGCAAGTGCATGGGATGCAACATAGTAAAATGCACTTATAACATCATAAACAACTTTCTTCATTGGCTGGAAAACGAACCAGCAGCATGTCCTGTATTGACCGGCCTTAAAATCAACCTTTTTAGCCTATTTTCCAGAAACTAAAAATATGGACATGTACCACATGATCTTAACTACATTCTGTACAAATTTCATGTGATTTCGACAAGCGTAGATACCTCAATAAAAATAATTCCCAGCAAGGGTACAACAGAAATTCTGCTGCACTCTCAACTCCATTCCTTACCTTGTCTCCATCCATAAACTCATTATGGGGCTCACTTAGCACCTGGAAATCTTTACTATTTCCTTTGTGAACAATATTCAAATGCCCATTCACCAAAACAGGTTAAAATAAATACGATACAATTCATACAAGCACAAAGGGTCAATCTGTCCTGTTTTCCAGAATGTTACACCGACTTTCCTTCAATGGTTTACCATAAAGATCAGTAGGTAAAATCAATTTATTTACATGGATATTTATCTCTATGTCTTAAGTACTTCCTGTAAAAATTTCAGGTCAATCCAAGATGTTTAAGGTACTTAAATAATTTTTCTCCCTAAGGTGTTACGACCAGAAGCTGTTTTGACCCTTTGATACTAAAAATTCATTTCTGGCCAATCCACAAAGGATTTTCCAGAAATTCCAACGCCACAATAAACTAGACATAATAAGCTACGACCATACCAAAAATAAGCTCAATCCAATGCTTAGAAGGTCCTTAACTAAGTCCATCAATTTGGCATAAAATCTGTCCAGAATTCTGTTTTCAGCCAACATGCATAGAAATATCCTTTCCTTCCTAATTTTGTTCTTTAGCCTATAATCCAAGTTAATGGTCATTCAATATACATGATAAGGCTTTCCTATACTAATTCAAGTCTCTTTTAGCATGCAAAAGTCGTTCACATGGGCTGCTCATTCTTCCAAACAAAACAGTCCCCTAGTCCAACAATTTCAAAATATAAGAAAAAGGTAACAACTTAGGCATATTTTCACTAAAGTCATATCTTAGGCTTCTAGACATTTAAGTATGCACATAATCACATATATTGTAAGGGGTTAAAGTATACTTGCCTCTTCAAGCTAAAGCTCTTGCTTTGCTTGGTTATGAAGTGAGATGTGATGAAATCCTTCACCTTCTTCACCTTAAGCATACGGTTTTAGGAAATGAAATGAAAAGGTTAGTCTTTATTCAATAGAGGAACTAGGTTATCTTTAAGGCTAGAGCATCTTACCAAAATGAGCTTGGAATGGAGGTTCAAGCACCTCAATGTAACACCACCTAGAAAAGTTGAAGGCTTTCACCTATTTCAACCATGAAACCCACGGTTTTGGCATGGAGAAGGAGAGTTCATGTGAGCTTCATTCTTTACCAAAATGAGAATTTTCTTAAGGGAACTTGGAATAAGACTTACCTAGATGTCTTCTTGAGTCTTGAAGTTGAAGTTAAACTCCCATCCTTCAAGATGGTTGGGGGCGAAACTTTGGTGAGGGGAATGGAAATTGTCTAAGTGTTTTGCTCTTGCATGATGAGAAGATAGATGTTTCTAGAATGGTTTGATTTAAACATGTTAGAGACTTAGGAGAGGGGGGACGGTTTTGGAGGGATTTTTGTGAGGGTTAGGGCTTTCTTGAGTGTTAATCAAGGTTAAGTTAGTATAACCTTGGTTACTTTATTCAAACTATAGTTACTTTTGTGCTAACCCAAGTTACTTTATTAAATCATGGTTACATTAACCTTGGTTTAGAGAAAGTAACCATGGTAGGATTTAAAATCCTCCATGTCTAGACATTAAGGGGAGGGCGGTTTGGTTGGGGTCTTTATGACCTCAACCATACTACTTCCTTCTTTAATGAGTTGTCTCAACTTGTTCCTTAAATGCATGTCTATTTTATTTTCTATTTATTTCTTTGCATAATAACTTCTCGTCTTAATGATGTAGTAGACATTAAGTAATTATTTTAGCTAATAAAATTGGCTAGAGAACTCTAGAATTTCCCATGTATAGGCCGAAATTTTGGGTCTCTTAGGCATCTTGATATTCCTTGTAATTTTAATTCTTATACCATATTGTTGCCTATATTTTATTGTATTCCAAGATTAGTATATGTATCTATACAAATACGTATACGCCTAGGTGTACCATGTGTTTATACCTTCCCTACATATATCATATATACGCACATACATATATATATTGGTATGGTTTATATCACTCTATATTTCATGGACTATCTCAAGAGTATTTAAGTAAAAAGAATTACGTGGACTTAAGTAACACGCTCTAAAAGAAATTGTCGCTTTCATTCCATCTCATATTCATAGTTTTTACGTACCTAATTGTTGGGGTACAACATCGATCGATCGATGCAGAGATCTATGTATATCGATCTGTTGACTGAGAGATCTATGTCGAGATCCATGTATACATCGATTTCTGCTAAGAAATCTATGTAGAGATCGATGTCACTTTTTCATTTGTTTAAACTTATTTCAACTTTGTGACCTTTTTATGTATTCAACACTTAAAATCATGACTTTGAAAATTATCCAAACATATTTCTCAACATATACTTTATCAAACCACCAACAACTCCATCTTTTCCTAAACCACCCCACTCACTCCATTTTTTCCTTTCCCTCCCTCTCAAAATTCAACCAACACAACCAAAAAGGAAGAAGATTATCTTCCAACACTCCACCTTTCTCTTCTTTGTCAAGACAACTAACCACCCCTCGCTTTCTTCCATCAAGTCCTCTCCAACTTTTTCTAACTCTCAATAATTGTCTCCTTCTCCCACTTCCTTACACTCCCAACCGTCCCCTCCCTATCTCCCTCTCATTTTTCATTCTTCAACTCATTTCATCTCCTACACTCTATCTTCTTACATCCTCTTTCCTTCTCAAGCAAGAACAAGTCTTCCAAACCCCCATTTTCTTTCTTATGGCCGACAACCCCTAGCCAGAACAAGGAGAAATTTTCTTCTCTCCATCTCCTACACACTTTCTCTTCTTCATCCAAATGAAGAAAAAGTTCTCTAAACTCCTTCTACATGGGCTGAAAATTCCTAGAAGAATAAAGCTAAGAAAAACATTTTTCTTCTTCTTCTTCTCATTTCATACCTAGTCTATCTTCATCTTCAAGAACATTTTTATTTCCTTCCCAAGAAAGAAAAACAAAGTCTTCCAACTACCATTCTCACTTCATGGCCAAATGTTTAGGGTTGGAAAACCAAGGTGTAGCAAGGTAAGAAATTCATGTAAGATAGGTTATATTTCTTCCATTTATCCATTTCCATGAGTTGCTCACTAAATCCTCCATTTTTTTGTGTAAACTGTGGGTGAGGTAAGGCGGGATGGAGAAGGTTTTCTTCAAGCCAAGTGAACAAATCTTCACTTTCATGCTAAGGTTAAGTGATAAAGGCAAGTACACTTCCTAGATCCTTCATGGATTTTTAAAGATCTATGTATATATGGTCATATAAGGTTGGACCATTCTTTAAATATGTTCAAGATTTTTGTATCAAGAATATGTAAATTCTATGTTCATAAGTGATGTAAATATGATGATACATGTACAAAGGCATATACGCGTATAAATAAAATGAGATGGACATACATATCTAATATATGTACAAATTAAATAAAGAAAATGAAAATATATGATATATTAGAAA
>AP025045.1:18874609-18889074 GCA_036186865.1 Eustoma russellianum
TCGATCTGTTGACTGAGAGATCTATGTCGAGATCCATGTATACATCGATTTCTGCTAAGAAATCTATGTAGAGATCGATGTCACTTTTTCATTTGTTTAAACTTATTTCAACTTTGTGACCTTTTTATGTATTCAACACTTAAAATCATGACTTTGAAAATTATCCAAACATATTTCTCAACATATACTTTATCAAACCACCAACAACTCCATCTTTTCCTAAACCACCCCACTCACTCCATTTTTTCCTTTCCCTCCCTCTCAAAATTCAACCAACACAACCAAAAAGGAAGAAGATTATCTTCCAACACTCCACCTTTCTCTTCTTTGTCAAGACAACTAACCACCCCTCGCTTTCTTCCATCAAGTCCTCTCCAACTTTTTCTAACTCTCAATAATTGTCTCCTTCTCCCACTTCCTTACACTCCCAACCGTCCCCTCCCTATCTCCCTCTCATTTTTCATTCTTCAACTCATTTCATCTCCTACACTCTATCTTCTTACATCCTCTTTCCTTCTCAAGCAAGAACAAGTCTTCCAAACCCCCATTTTCTTTCTTATGGCCGACAACCCCTAGCCAGAACAAGGAGAAATTTTCTTCTCTCCATCTCCTACACACTTTCTCTTCTTCATCCAAATGAAGAAAAAGTTCTCTAAACTCCTTCTACATGGGCTGAAAATTCCTAGAAGAATAAAGCTAAGAAAAACATTTTTCTTCTTCTTCTTCTCATTTCATACCTAGTCTATCTTCATCTTCAAGAACATTTTTATTTCCTTCCCAAGAAAGAAAAACAAAGTCTTCCAACTACCATTCTCACTTCATGGCCAAATGTTTAGGGTTGGAAAACCAAGGTGTAGCAAGGTAAGAAATTCATGTAAGATAGGTTATATTTCTTCCATTTATCCATTTCCATGAGTTGCTACTAAATCCTCCATTTTTTTGTGTAAACTGTGGGTGAGGTAAGGCGGGATGGAGAAGGTTTTCTTCAAGCCAAGTGAACAAATCTTCACTTTCATGCTAAGGTTAAGTGATAAAGGCAAGTACACTTCCTAGATCCTTCATGGATTTTTAAAGATCTATGTATATATGGTCATATAAGGTTGGACCATTCTTTAAATATGTTCAAGATTTTTGTATCAAGAATATGTAAATTCTATGTTCATAAGTGATGTAAATATGATGATACATGTACAAAGGCATATACGCGTATAAATAAAATGAGATGGACATACATATCTAATATATGTACAAATTAAATAAAGAAAATGAAAATATATGATATATTAGAAAAAGTGTACTAAGATGACATTTTTATGCACATGTTCGTATGTTTTCCATAAAGATCATCATTTATGGGTCAGTTTATGATTTTGATATGTTTCATGATGATCTACTTGTTCATTTATATGTGTACATTTTCTGCCAAATTAGGGTTTTTGGTAGACATTTACTTTATTATATTATGTATTTTATGATGATTTGACAAGCTATTATGATGATGAAAACAGATGAGCATATAGTTGGAATAAATATCAAACAAATATATAAGTAAAAGTTGTGACAAAGAAAAGAATTATGTGATATATATACATTATATATAAACTTTCGGCCAAAGTAAGGGAAATGAAGACAGAATAAATATTATGACATGTTATAATTATAAATATGTATGGTATGAAAATATATAGTCATAATATAAAAATATGGAATAAAGAAGTGTGATATATGAAAAAGGAAATTATGAGTATGTATGTGTGTGTGTGTGTCTATATATATATATATATATATATATATATATATATATATATATATATATATGTTTTAAGCCAAATGGCCATTTGTGGCATATATATATATATATGTGTGTGTGTGTATATACGATTTATAATATATATTGGGACAAGGAATTAAATACATTTGCACATATTTATGGATATAAGGAGACAAAAACAAAGTATGATAGAAACCAATCGAACTACTAACACACAGGATGGCTACATTTGGCTTGATGGGGCGAATGGTCAGTTTACCCTTAAAGCTGCCTATCGGTCATGTAAATTGTCTGGTGCATCTTTCCCTGCAACACGTTATCTCTGGTGGAAAGGCGCTCCAGCGGCGGGGCAGGTATTTCTATGGCGCTTATGGTTCAATAGTCTACCGATGCCGGAACATTTGTGTCATTGGTTGGTGGCTTTGCCGACGCGATGTGTGTTTTGCTACAATGCCTCATTGAGTCAAAATCATGTATTTTATCAATGCCCAGTGATCACGGAAGTTTGGCAGCACCTGGCTGCACTTTTCGGTGGTCCATCCCCTATACTGCTGCATTTTCGACAATATTTGCGTCAATGGTGGAGTCAGGCTCGCACTACCTCTATGGAAGGCCATTTATCTGTGATTGTACCTTTGGTTACTAAGTGGTCGATTTTAAAGGAGTATGCGGCTATTCAGTTTGGGGAAGATTCTTTTTCATTGTTTCGTTTACAGGAGCTTAATCGAGTTGGCATATTTTCATGGTGTTCTTCTATCTCGGGATGGAAATTTGCCCAGACAATGCCGCATCTTTTACTTGAGCAATACACGCCTATATTACGCACAAGACGAGTACACATTGTTAGATGGAGCTTGCCGCCTTTAGGCAAACTCAAACTGAATGTTGATGCTGCTGTTGGACGTAGAGGTGCAGCAACCGGGGCTATTCTCCATAATGGGAATGGCCATCTTGTCCAGGCTATTTGTTTTGTTCTTCCAGTGTTACCTCCACTGCATGCAGAGATGCAAGCTATGCTTTTTTCGCTTCTTTTCTTCGCAACAGCTGGGTACATGGACATCTTGGTTGAGACAGACTGTCTGCAGTTATTACAATTGCTTCAGAGTCCATCTGCGCCATCTGGACACTTAGGCAGCAATTTTGCATGACTGCATTCTTTACTCTCTTGCCTACGGCTCATCGTATCCTACATTCCACGTGAGTGACATACGGTGGCACATTTTCTATCTCAGCATGCACTTATGCAAGACCGCACAACGGTTTATAGCACAAAATCGGAGTTACCCCCATTGGCCCATGGTGCATTACATACAGATATTCATGCTCCATACATTCGACTGTAGCAGTTTGGGAATGGTTGCACATCTCTATTGTCTCACCTGTATCGTTTTGATGCAGGCGATCGGGCATGCTCTACGCTATGCTTGCTTTTTACGCTATGCTTACTAGTGGAATGTGATTTCCTTGTTGTTGCCCGTACCTACATCGGTTACAGGCAACATGGGTACTATGTTATTCATCACCTTTTCCTAGATTCGTACATTAATTGCTTATCTTGTTGGCATGACATATTTCTTGTTTGTCGAGGCACACACGCGAAGTTTCTTCTCCGCTGCCATAAGAACCGAATTTTCTGCACCTTTAGAAGACATGCAGCATCAACATTTCTTGGAACCTATGGCGAACTTTATACATCATGTGTTTCTTTTACGCTACTTAGAGTGCTTAGTACTATGCTGTGTATTAGCTCGACACTTTAATTATATAAATATGTACGCTTTTTCCTTCGCCAAGGTTTTATCCACAAGGGTGGTTTTACTTGGCAAGGTTTTAATGCGCCATATTATATATGATTGGAGGTTGGCAATTCTTACTTTCCTGCATTCGCTTTTTTTCTATGATGACATTACATGTATTATGGCTTTCTCCAGCCACAACGAAGGTTTCTATTAATAAAATTTTGATAGAAAATATTGATTACATTATGTATAGTTATATGAAATATGAAAGTATATGGAAAGGAATAGGAAATTAGGGTTTTTAGCCCTTTTTATTTAAGTGTAAGATGTATATTTCAAGAAAAGATCGATGGATCCTTTGTGCCCAAAAAGGGGCTATTTGCCCGAGGTTTAAATAATATAAAGAGTTAGGAATTTTCATTTCTTAAGACAAGGATTATGTACATATATGTTGGGTTTTAGGTACATGATGATTTAAGGATATTGGAGGAGGTATATATATTATATGGAATAGAAATAGAGGCATTTGGATACATGTTTACATCTCATGAAATGTTTTAAAAGTTTGCATACGTGACGAACATACGGACGAGACGATGATTCCATCGGCACATGTTTATATGATATGGTGTATGTTCTGGAGCGCCGCCGTGATACCGACTGACGTTGGCGGCGTTCAGGGGCATACAATATGTTATCAATTACCAGATTGCCACCTGACACTGGAACGTAGGAGAGGTTGGTGTCATGGCCATACAGCACCTTCCTTACAGTTACAGTTATAGTTTGGCCGAGTGTAACACCTCGTCTAGGACAATAGATCTCCTTCCTATCGACGTCACTATTAGATGCCATGTAGATATGATGTAACACCACGTGGACTCATCGGAATTCATAATGTATATGATGACTATATGGGGAATCATTTGGCATGTCATGCAGTATCGTTCATGCGTATGATAAGTGTTATAGCCATCATATGACATGACATGTTTTATAGGTTCTATGAAAACGGTATGTACAGACGGATTATAAAATACCGATATGACATGATGTTTTATCGTAATGTATATAGACAGTTTTTTGACATCGATTTTGATTATCGTTCATCGTTATAGAATGTTTAGGACATTGTTTTTAAAGTTATTGCATTGTAGGAATGTCGCATTTACATGCCTCTTATAAGGATTTGATGCATCTAGATGATATAATTAAGTATGATGTTATATTGGATTTAGATTGAGAATCTAAGTATTGATATACTTGATAATGACGTTTTTCCTAGAGAGATGATCGTATAGAATGTTACTTGATAGAGATATACATGTTACATGTTATTTATTTATCCTTATGTTTTGCACTTTATTTATTAAATTGGAGACGTGATTTGCTATGTTCTTATTATGCAGTATTATTTTCTTACCCCGTCTGCGCATGCATGATCCACATGATGTATCTAGTTGGATTACTTGCTGAGCGATTATGTTTATCGCTCATACTTGCCTTATTACTATTTGCAGATACCAGTTACCACTATATGGGTTATTGAGGATGAGTCCAGATAGATTATCGGCATCATCACAGTATGATGAGAGATTAGCTTCGAAGATGAGATTCATTTGATTATCATGTATTCAAAGGATTTAGGGTTTAGTTTAGTATGATCTATACAGATTTGTAATATAATGTAATGCATGTCGACTGTATTTTGTTTATGTTATGTTGTTTCCGCTTATCGATTCATTATTCATGTCGACATGCACATGTATAGTATCGACGTCTTGTACTTCTCGTAGCAGAGTACGGCAGCTGCACCAGGCTGAAACCCTAGTTTTGGGCGGGGCGCTACAGGATGTCTGCGGCCTATATCCACAGTACATCATCTGGATGCTTGACCTATATCCATGGTACATCATCTGGATGCCTGTGGCCTATATCCACAATACATCATAATCCGACATTCATGCCAATCTAGACATGATATACCATGCAATACTCATGTCATGATATGAATGAAATGCAACAATCCTTATATTCTTGTCCTTTAATCGATCATATTCTTCCATATATGTTCGATGATTTCCATATGCACAGCAATTCCGCAGTAACAGAAAATCTACATGTACATATAACTTTATTTCAAATAGTTTACAAATTTTATATATGTTCGATGATTTCCATATGCACAGCAATTCCGCAGTAACAGAAAATCTACATGTACATATAACTTTATTTCAAATAGTTTACAAATTATATATATATATATGTGTATTAACACAACTTCAGTACACAGATATACTAAAAAAAATTTGCCGCACAGTATCTATTTTATATTTGTATACAATTAAATCCTATATTAATCAAAATATTCATAACCCTGGCCAAAACCACATTTTTTTCTTTTTCTTTTCCTTTTTCTTCTTTATGTATATATTTTTCTGCCGAACTAAAAACTGCAAACTTCTTGCTTACATTTACTCACACTATTCCCAAAAATTATTCTAAATACTATATACCAAAAACGATGTATGTGTATGTATATGTTTATTGTTCCGTAACAGTTTATAACGATATATGCATATTTTTAAATACGGAGATAACCTATATACATATATATATATATATATATATATATATATTTAACTTGAAAACAGTATGCATATATATATATATACACATATATACATATATGTGTATATTTAACTTGAAAACAGTATGCATATATATATATACACATATATACACACACACAGATATATATATATATATATATATATATATATATATATATATGTATATATATATAACTGGAAATCGGTATGTATGTAAAATCCAATATGAAACTGTGTATAAATATTTTTATGCACAAAAGCCGAAGCAGTACCTAACATATTTTTTTTATAAAAAAATATATATGTACCTATAATTACCCGACTCGTATTATACATATGTATTACTTAGAAAACAGTAAATCATTTTATGTACCTATGTATTCGGAAAAGCAGTTTCATTTTATATATATATAATTTTGAAAACCACACTTATATAGATTCCGAATTCCGAGAAACTATATATGTACAAATATAATTTTCGGATACCGTAACTGTATGTATACATAGAGTTTCCCGGAAAACCGCCTAAAATAAATTCAATTTTATAGGTATAAACTTCTGGCAGCCGAAATCGCCTACATCCACATCTATTTTCATTTCATTTATATTTTTTTTTCCAAGACCGTAAACTTCAACTATGTAAAATAAAAAATCATACCTCAACTATATTTCTTTTATATAACGAAGGCAGAGCCTTCTTTATAAATTATTGATGATCCCCACTTACGGAGGAGGAAAAACAGCTTTTATTACACGATATAAAAAGAAAAACTACTCTTGCATTTCAATAGAAGTACGAAGTACCAATCTAAGGAAAGCGAGTTTGGGGTGTTATTTTTCCTTAACCGCGGGTTTCAACTTGTGAAGGAGGCGGTGGAGGTATAGCTTTTTTTGCATACCGTTGCTTGCGAGCTGTCTTAGACTTATACAGTAGAAAACCTTCATCATACTGGACTTCCAAATCAATTTCTATTTCTCTTTGTGAAGTTGAGTCTGCTTCCGCGTCCTCAATTTCTGGCATGTCATGCATATTGTAGCAATAATCATCATACACATGAGCCGGGTTCCATGCATTTTGATAATCAAGATGAACTGGTCCAGCTTTAGATAATCCTCTCAGACTAATAGACATCACAAAAATTTTAGGTGTACTTGAAAACATGTAGGGTACTTAGCATGTGATAAGTCTCTCTCAAAAGTACTAGTTGGCAAATCAATCGCAACAGACGTGTTGCATCCCTCAAACCTAGCTAGTTCTAGTTCCGCCATCTCAACAGAGGCGGTTTCTCCAGTAGCTGCTGCCGGAGTATGTACGGGAGAATCCACAGTGGAAGATATATAAGTCTCTGCCAAATATGTCAAACCATCGGTTGAGCCTTCCGGAGTGTGTACCTGTTCCTGAATGTCATCTAGCGGCAAAACAGTAGGGTCAATATCAGCATTAGGCAAACCTTGATCTGGCAATGAACTCAATGGGTCCTCGTTCCTATCCTCGACATAGTGAAGGAATAGAAATTTCTGTGGTGATAATACCTTCTTGACGTAAAATTTGATTCTCTGAAGAAGCGACTGGCACATTAATCAGTGTATCGATATGCGTTGTAGCAACCAATACATTTGTTTTCTTCTGAGCAGCAGAGTTTTTCTTTGGTGTCCACCGTTTAGAGGCTGCCCCCGAAGGTCTCGGTGCTAGGTTACCAAGCTTAGAGTTAACGTCATGCGATTCCACCGCCGGAGTACAATCCTTCTGATCATGTCCTAATGTCCAACAGGAAACACAAAAGAGTGGCACATTTTCATATTCAACTGTCGGATAAAATTCACAATCCCCGCCCTGAACATGCAGCCGCGGAGGAAGGGGCTTGGAGATATCCACCTCCATGCACAACCTAACTACTGAGGGACGCAGGCCATGTGACGTAGAAGAATCCATTTTTAGCGGAAAACCTATCATATGAGCAATATCCCATAATACTAATTTATTACGCAGATACAATGGCAATCCTCGAATAGATATCCAGATTGGTACAATTGGTTTTTCAACCTGTGTATCAAAATCTGGTGTCCATTTGGTAACACGCATTGAATAACTGTTCAAAGTCCATGAACGTCATAGAAAACACCTCTGATAATCGTCGGACTTTGAAAAAGTGATCAAGACATGTTTATCATCCAAAAGACCCAGTTTTGGCGTTGATTTAAATCCAATCCGTTCCATACAAAGTGATAATTGCTTCATATTAAGACGCTCATTCTAGAATGAACCAATGAGAGTATATTAGAACGGAAGAGAGTACCGCAAAACCTCATCTGCCGAAAATTGAATGGATGGCAATCCCTTGTATCGGTGCATTGGACGTGCAGAAGATGATAATGTTTGTTCTAGGATTTTCGGTGCTACCACCTCAGAGAACGATTTTTCAAAGATACAGGATCCACCTATGGTGGATCATGACCCGATATAGTTGTCATCAGTCGTATTGTGGGAGATCAAAACAAAGGGCAGCAGACTTTTCCATACAATAGAATAAGAATTCTCATAAGAATTCCAAGTTTCGGAAATAAATCACCTATGGAGATTGCAATTGCAGAATAAATCGATGATGAAAACGTCAGATCCGCCGCCACCATCTATGTGAAAATAAAATTGTGGAGTTTCTATCCAAAGTTAACATAGAATATGGCGGCGATGTCACCCCAGTCCCTTCGAAAACTTGATATTCTATCTATGGGGGATCTGAGGGGAACGTTAAAGTACCCGAACTATATATATACATGAATACCTAATATATAATTCAATATATCCCACATATTGACACGTGTGAAACCTTTCGGGAGGCAATAATTCCATACTTATACACATATATTACATTTTTTTGGAACTGTGATCATACATATATATGTATATCCGAAATTCACGATACCAATTAAAAATTCATGTACACATTGTTGGAAACAATCAATCCTGTACTAAGACGCAGTCGTTCGGTGTGTGTGTGTATGGAAACAGTAAATAAACCGAACTCGGGACGAGCCGAGAACTCTGTCCTTAAGACGTATTGCTCCAGTATACTGTGCCTAACCGGCGTTAGCAACCGTCTCCTAGGATACAATGGGTACCTGTTCAGTTGAACGGCACAGCTGAACTTGAACTACTGCGAACCTTTGAGTGTCCTGACTTCTCTTGGACGTGATGCAGAAAGTGTAATGCTACGAAAGCAGTATGCGACGAATGCTTTGAGTGAGTGTGTGTAGAATGCACACCCTGCCCCTGTTTATATAGGGGATTCGGTTGGAGAATCTGAACGCAGATGGAATCGTGACCGTCAGATCGTAACCGTAGATCGATTAGAGCCGTCAGATTAAAACCTCCTGACGGTTTTGGAAGGTTTAAATTACAGCCGTTAGACGGAAAACCGATTCACAAGATTAAACCTGGAGCGTTAGATGAAAACCACATTCGGTTGGGCGGTTAGGTCAGTTTGAATCTCAGCCGTTGGATCAAAGCTGCCTTTTCAGCCACCGTTAGATCAAATCCACTTGATCTTCAGGAGACCGTTTGATTTACATATCAAAACCGAATCGTTTGATTTTAAATAATCAAAACCGGACACAATCGTTAACAATCACACCCAAAAGGTTGATCAAACTCGGATACGCGTTACGAATTTTGTTAATGGACTGGACCTGAATGAGAGAATTTGGGCCGCTGCGCAGCTAAACCTGAAGCCTTTAACTATTTACAAAAAAAATTAATCCAAAAGCCCAAATAAATTTTCTTCAAAAAGATAGGAACTGGCACGACCCACGAGCACACGAGCCACGAGCCATGAGCCAGCCGGCTGGACGGGCAGGCGGCGGCGGTCATGCGCGCGTGTGGTACTTTCTAGGTCTTCCTTCCGGTCAAAAACTTCTCATGCCTCAAGGGCACATCTAAAGTGTCCATTCTAGCTATTTATAAGGTGGCTAAATATAACCAAATGTCCAATGTGGTATTCCTCCATAAGGGTGATGTGGCCTCTTAAGAATAGGACACATCACCCTCTAACTCATGTTTTTTATCCACTTTGAGCATTAATTTCTCATTCACCCGGTATCGTAATTGAGTGATTCCAAAGCCTAAAATTAACTACTCGTTACGTAGATAATTAAGGACCCATTAGTTTTTGATTTTCATTATCGAAAACTAATCATAATTAAGCTCAAAATATGTTGCTAAACCAAGTTTTGCAACCTTCCTTAATGGGCCAAAGCCCAAACCTTTTAATTCTCCAACACACATAACGCATCCCACACACATTCATATATGTATAAACCATCGAGTATTTGATCAAAAAACCATTCATGAATCACATATATCAAATTTCGTAAAATTGGTTGTGAAAATTCTAAGTAGAGAGGATGGGTACTTACCTTTGAATTAGAGGGTTGCCTAGGTACTTCTTCCCCTTACCTTCTTCCTTTCTCTTTTTTTCTTGTGTTTTTTTTCCTTAGGGCCGGCTGATTATGAATATGCTGGGGGAGGGTTAATATTCTTTCTACATATAGGGAGAGGGAGTGGGGAAATTGGTGAGATGGTTAGCTACATTTTTTGCAGGATAGGGGAACGAGGGTAGTTATCCACAAGGAACCAAATATATCTTTTATCTTTTATTTTTCTTTTATATACATCATACGCCACACACGTGCACTATTAAATATTATGTATATATATTATTACTTTATTATTTTGTCACGGGCTACAACAGTGAGCTCCTGCATGCTCATCAAGGAACATTAATAATCTAGGCAACCTTACTGTTTCTACTTCTCCTTATTCCATATCCTAAAAAAACATACAAACAATTATTTTATTTCCATCAACGATATGATTCTTCGGTAACAATTGATAAGAAAACATTAATTACTCTAGCAAGATTCCCGGAAAGTTTTTTGAATGGAAAGTTATAGTACTTCATAATGAGGTGAATACTTATGTTGTTGACTTCAAATCATATAAGACATGTTTGGATTTGAGAAAAAATAATTACTTTGTCTAAAATGCTAGTGGAGAGTAAAATGGATATTGTTCGCCTTTCTACCTTAAAGTCTTGTGGCTATTATGTTTGCTTCACGTAGTTGGCAAGTACTACATAGATTGTGTACTATGTATATTGCAAATTAAAGTATGAAGTATACAAGGTCCGGGTCAACGCCTTTAGGCAAAGGGCGTTGTGATGGGTATCGAGGAAGCATGTTAGCAATTCTCTTTGCAGCCTCTAGGTAGCTTGCAGACTTGGAAATTGTGGTTGCCGCGTCAGCTTCTTCTTTGCTTTGTTGATTTGATTTTCCATATTCAGGGATAGATGCAGGGAATTTGAGTCCTTTTACGGATTCTGAAAGACGATCATTGAAAAATTTGAAATGCTTCTTGAAACTCCAAGCGCCACTTCTCCAATCAAAGTTGAAGAAAGGAAAGAACCTTTGCCCATAAGTGGCTACAAACTCAGTTGCAGCTATAATAAAATCAAATTGTGCGTTTCTCATGTAGTATGCAAAGCTCACTCGCGTCCATCCATGTCTCAGTCCTCCATATCCCTGAAAATCAATTAGCACTACAGTCGGGTGGATGTATAGTATAAATCATAGCACAAATTACAATGGTAATATTTAATGAAAATGAGCTATAGAAATTGTGTACATGGTTGTGAAAATCTTTCTCTTCTGTGAAATTTAACAATTTTTATGATTCGTTCACCAGTATATCCCTATGGCAAAAAATTGGTTAGCTAGAACTAGGGCTACGAGCCGAGCATGTTCATGAGCTGCCGTGTTTGGTTCGCCAAATACTCGCCCGAAATAATGTTAATCAAACTCAATCCCAGTCTAACCGGCTCGGCTCATGCTCAGGCTCGTGGCATGCCCGCCCGGTTCTTATCTTTTTGGACAAACTTTTTTTTAAAATTTTTTTAGAAAATAATTTACTTAATCCTACGGGCATGATTTAATCTTACGATCTAACGGCTCAAATTAAGCTGACAGTTTCAGCTGACTGATTCCTACCAGTCGTGGGTTAATGGCCGATCAGAGGCAGTCGTGGGGGTGCATGGTGAACGTAGGGGTTACTGGCCAATCAGTGCAGTCGTGGGTTGCCGTAACCTCCAAGATTTTCCACTATAAATGGAGGCAGTGCACAGCTTTTGAAAAATACAGAAATTTTCCTTCTCTTCTCCTACTGCATACAAGCATTCTGTATAAACTACTGCTACATATTGCTTACACTGCTGCTGCATTTCATCAATCCGAGAAGTCAGAACATTTGTCAGGTTCGTGGAGTTCTTGCGTAGTAGTGTCACTCGTACGAACTGTTAGCCGTTGTATCCTGGGAGACATTTGCAATTTTTCGGTTGGGCACAGTATACCGGAGCAATTCGTCTTAAGGACAGATCCTGGACTCGCCTCGGTCCCTATGTTGAGCTCATCCCTGTGTTGAGCTCATCTCTGTGTTGAGCTAATCCCTATGTTGAGTTCATCTCTGTGTTGAGCTCATCCCTGTGTTGAGCTCATCAGTTCAGCTCATCAGTGTGATGGCATTTCAGCTCATCACTGTGATGACCTCGGCCTCTTAGTTCGGCTCATCACTTTGATGAGCTCGGCCTCTCAGTTCGGCTCATCACTATGATGACCTCGACCCCTCAGTTCGGCTCATCAGTGTGATGACCTCGGCCTTTCAGTTCGGCTCATCACTGTGATGACCTCGGCCTCTCAGTTTGGCTCATCACTGGGATGGCACTTCGGCTCATCACTGTGATGACCTCGGCCTCTTAGTTCGGCTCATCACTGTGATGACCTCGGTGTAGCGCCCCGCTCCCGAACCCTAGCATCGGGAACGGTGCACCTGCCGTATCTCACTAAGGAGAATACGAAGCGTTGAATCAATCTCCGACATGTCCGAAAAGACGTAGAAATTTTTTTTTCGCAGAAACGTAATACCATATCATTAATTGACATGAACAAAAATTAATCCTCCATGGAAACAATAAATACATCACCACGATAAAATCAACACGCTAGCGTCTAGAGACTATCACGCTAAATAAGGTAATGAGTGATGAAATCCCCATAAAATAATAACAAATGTCCGCACGGTCTCCTCATGTCCTAGATGCGGCCATCGTCCACCCACTCCACTGTGTCTGCCCCGTCCTCAACAAAGACATAATCGAAGTCTCCTACCTGCTCACCTGGGGGGGAAGTGGGGGTGAGTGACTGGGAAATCACTCAGTAGGCACCTGCCTCCAGGTAGTACAAGACAAGCATCCAATAATGATATGACACATAGCACATAAAACATAATATCATATAAGCATGCGAAAGGATGCGGAAAGTAACTCACTCAAGGTAAAGAACGCGCAACAACGTGATGCATGTCTCACTATGCATGTCACACGGAACAAAGCCATGTCACGCAGAATGCCAATAACCATACCGTGCAATGCATGAACCCGGGTCCTACTGAGTGGCTGCAGGTCGTACACCCCACAGTCACCATACTGAGTGTGCGTGGCCGCGCCTCCGCACACCATCCTGAGTGTCATGGCCCCGCCACCGTACACCATCCTGAGTGCCCGTGACCCGTACGTCACGACCCGCCATCAATACAATGCACTTGCCATGAATGCAAAAACACAATCGCCTGAGGCCCCTGACCCATCCTCACCATCCTCCGGCACTCAATTCTAGGTTCACTTAATGTCCGGATGCTAACTCAACATTATTCGACATCGAATCCACTTTTTCCCGGCTTGTATACCTTTATCATGCATTTTCTATATTTTTTTTCATTTTTCCCTTATTTATATCTATTTATTACCTAATTATCTGAATTAAATAATTTATCACAATTACTGAAATTTAATGGAAATAATTTAATTTTAGCATTTTCTAATTTCTGGGATTATTCATAATTTTCTGATATTTATTTATAATTTTCTTATAATTTTGTAATTTTAAATTAATTAAAACTCAATTACTAAAATTTCAGAAATTCCAGAAATTAAATTTACCAATTAATTGGCAATTGGGCTGGCCCCTTTTGCCAACCCTGGTCCGCGCTCCATCATGGTCGGCCCGCCAGGGGTCCGGCCTGCACTCCCCCTATTTCTTTTTTTTATTTCAATTTGCTTATTGGGCCGACCAGCAGCTGGCCCGGTCCGTTGGCCATTCGGCCCGGTCCGCTAAGCTCAACCAGCCCATATTTTTTTTAATAACATGACAGAATTGGGCCAGGACTGCTGCAGAAGCAGCCGGCCCGCTAAGACCAGCCTGGCCCTCATCAGGGCCTTCGCCCCTTTGCTTCCAGCT